>OZ035838.1:5953307-6260807 GCA_964034765.1 Knipowitschia caucasica | reverse complement strand
AGGTTTATCGGGAGCGCGGAGGAGATGCTTTGAGGGAAGGCGTCGGGCCAGGGCCCGGCGAACCACTGGACCTGGAAGAGACCCCCAAAACCCATGGACGGGGCTGCGTCCGTGAAGAACCGCAGGGCATCTGAGGACGGGATGACGTCACTGTAAAAAAAAGATACACCGTCCCAGCGGCTCTGCAGACGGGACCCGAATGCCAGGTCGGAGCGGCACCCCGCGTCCGGGCAGACAGCGTCGTTGAGGGAGGAGACGGAGCCAGATACAAGCAGTTCCATCTATAAGCAGTTCCATATACATAAGCAGTTCCATCTATAAGCAGTTCCATATACATAAGCAGTTCCAGATATATAAGCAGTACCAATATATGCAGTTCCATATACATAAGCAGTTCCATATATATAAGCAGTTCCAGATATATAAGCAGTTCCATATATATAAGCAGTTCCATATATATAAGCAGTTCCAGATATATAAGCAGTACCAATATATGCAGTTCCATATATTGCATGAGCAGTTCCAATATGAGCAGTTCCAATATGAGCAGTTCCAATATGAGCAGTTCCAATATGAGCAGTTCCAATATGAGCAGTTCCAATATGAGCAGTTCCAATATGAGCAGTTCCAATATGAGCAGTTCCAATATGAGCAGTTCCAATATGGGCAGTTCCAATATGAGCAGTTCCAATATGAGCAGTTCCAATATGAGCAGTTCCAATATGAGCAGTTCCAATATGAGCAGTTCCAATATGAGCAGTTCCATATATTAGCAGTTCCATATATTAGCAGTTCCATATATTAGCAGTTCCATATATTAGCAGTTCCATATATTAGCAGTTCCATATATTAGCAGTTCCATATATTAGCAGTTCCATATATTAGCAGTTCCATATATTAGCAGTTCCATATATTAGCAGTTCCATATATTAGCAGATCCATATATTAGCAGTTCCATATATTAGCAGTTCCATATATTGGCAGTTCCATATATTGGCAGTTCCATATATTAGCAGATCCATGTATAAGCAGTTCCGTATATAAGCAGATCCATATATAAGCAGGTCCAGATATAAGCAGAACCAATATATGCAGTTCCATGCACTGTATAAGCGGTTCCAGGTATAAGCAGTACCATATAATCAGTTCCAGGTATGAGCAGTCCCAATATGAGCAGTTCCATAAAAGCAGTTCCATAATACATAAGCAGTTCCGTAATACATAAGCAGTTCCGTAATACATAAGCAGTTCCGTAATACGTAAGCAGTTCCACGATACGTAAGCAGTTCCACGATACGTAAGCAGTTCCATAATACGTAAGCAGTTCCAGATATAAGCAGTTCCGTGAGGGATTAAACTGAGAGCTCGCAGTCCAATTTGAGGGATTAAACGGAGCTTGCAGTCAGAGTGAAGGATTTAAACGGAGCTTGGTTAAAGAGAGCCTGCAGACCAATGTGAGGGCTTTAAACTGATGCTTGCCCACCAATGCACGGGGCCAACTGAGCCTGCAGAACAATGCGAGGGGAATAAACCGTCCGCAGATCTCATACTTACCCGCAACGCCAGAAGATAAGGGACAACACGACGGGACCACACCGTATGGCACGAGGAGGCAGGGATGCGCACGGCTCCCACCGCACCGGTCCAGACCGGCCGTATGCAGCAGCAGGCCGCGACGAGACGAGCAGCGGCGAACCCGCAGAAAGAGCCCGCAAAGGAGGAGAGCGGCAAAGACCCACGGACCACAGCACGAGACCCGCAGCAGGTGCAGCGACGTGGAGGAGGAGCAGACGACACGCAGCAGGACAGAGGACAGCAGGGACACGCACGAAGTAAGTGAGAGTAGAACAAAGCGATTCCTCCAGAACGACTCTTTGCAAGGCTTCGCTCTTTGCTGCAGCTTCAAGAGGCCGAGAATGGGAGTTCCTCCGCTTTTAAGCAGCTTGCCTGGCTGGACCGGTGATTGGAAGGGGGCGTTTGCCGTGCGATAGGCTGGGGATGAGAACCGGCCTGGAGGGGTTACCTTTGGCTGACGTCTACCAAATTGAACTTACGCTGGCTGCATATCCATAAAGCAGGTCCATGTTACTAATTGTCCATAACTGTCACGGATCATTGTTGTCATTGCATTGTTGCTGCAAAGAATCACTCAAAACATGTGAGAAACTTTGGGGAGGACCACGATGTCTCTCTTTCCTGAACAGTCCTTTTAAAAAGACAAAAGAGTGAAGAAAGTTAGTACGGCTTGATTACCACATGTTTCATCGGTAGACTTCCGCCTTCGTCAGAGGGGACACGTGATGGTGTTGTTGCCAGATAAGAGCCGTGTCACACCATCATGTGTCCCCTCTAACAAAGGCGGAGGTCTACCGCTGAAACATGTTCAGGTAATTAAGCCGTACTAGCTTTCTATACTTTTTTGTCTTATTAAAAGACCTTCAACCCTTAAACATATGAAGTCAAATTAACTTTTTACATTTTATTTCCGTGACAGTACCGTACAGTCTGACAGTTACCCCAGCACGTGTATCGCCTCAAGCCTCAGCCTCAGTTTCTGCATCTGCTTCTTTTTCTGCCTGAGGATTTATGGAGATGGGAGACAGCTCTGAATGAAACAAAAGAGAGGTCAGAGGAGGCGGCTCCGGGCCAGAGAGACTGGAGGGGATTAGAACTCACTCACACCAGCGTTTGTGTGAGGAACAGTAGACACAGATTGCCACGGATACAGTATAAAGCTCCGTCAATGGATTCAGTGAATTTATCATATTGTTGTGTTCAGTCAAAAACATTCGGCTCGATCTTCTCTGTTGGCAGAACTGAAGTGTTTCTCTGTGTTTTTAAATTCCTCTCATCTTTTTATCATTGGCATCTTACGTGGAATATTCTGAGTTATAATTAGGTTAAGATGGAAGCATTTCTCGCATGCTTCAAAGGACTGGAGTAGAAAGTGACAATTATAGTTTTGTTACAGCAATTAGAGTTATCATATGTTATTATAGACCTGCTGTTTTGCATATCATAACATCGGGAACATGTGCAACAAACACGTCCTATCTGCCCTGTCTGTCGCACACGCAGCGGCCGCCATCTTGGATTTTTGCGGTAAAAACGAGGCCGCATCCGAATCCAGCCACATTACCTCCTTGTTCGCCCTTTTGCTTCAAGTGTGACCTTTTATTGAGACTCGAGAGACTTGGCAGCGGTTTGGTCAAGTGACATTTAATACTGTTTAAAGATGTTTTTCTGTCACAAAGGTCAATAAAAAAGAAGAACCAGGAAGGAGAATTGGATGGTCCCCGTTCTGTGATTGGTCATCTTTTTTTATTTCTTTATTTTTGGTGTTTGGGAAACAGACATGGACATCAGAATGTAACCTCGCTACTGTAGGTTGAAATGCAGCCAGCGGAAATTCAATTTGGTAGACGTCAGCCAAAGGTAACCCCTCCAGGCCGGTTCTCATCCCCAGCCTATCGCACAGCAAACGCCCCCTTCCAATCACCGTACCGGCCAGGCAAGCCGCTTAAAAGCGGAGAAACTCCCACTCTCGGCCTTCTCGAAGCCTGCAAAGAATCGTTCTGGAGGAATCGCTTTTGTCTACTCACGCTTACTCCTGCGGTCCCTGCTGTCCTCTGTCTTGCTGCGTGTGGTCTGCTCCTCCTCCGCGTCGCTGCACCTGCTGCGGGTCTCGTGCTGTGGTCCGTGGGTCTTTGCCGCTCTCCTCCTTGCGGGCTCTTTCTGCGGGTTCGCCGCTGCTCGTCTCGTCGCGGCCTGCTGCTGCATACGGCCGGTCTGGACCCGCAAGCACTCCAGGAAGAAGCGTCTCATACTCGTCCTCTCCTGTCCCCGCTCCGGGCCCGCCCGAGCATCCACAGCCCCTTCCCTCCAGCGCCCTTCTCCCTGCAGTCCGCTACCGTGGACCACGCGATCAGGCTGATAAAGACTTTCGGCCCCGGCTCCTGGCTCTCCAAGGCCGTCATCCCGGACGCGTTCAAGCTGCTGCCATCCACCCCGACCACTGGCGCTGTGCAGGGGTCAAGTGGCGTCGGAGTTCTTCTTCGCAGTGCGCCTCACCTTTGACTGCCGGAGTAGTCCCTCTCGTTCAACAATCTCTCGGAGGTGCCGTGTCGGATTCTGCTTAATTACGCGCGGCTCCCCTCTGTCTGCATCTCCCCGATGATTCCCTCGTAGTCAACCCACCCTCAGACTGCTCCGGGGGCTCTCTCCGCAAGCTCAGGCCCGCCTTCTCTGCCCTCGGATTCCTCCACTCCGGAAAGACCACAGGCCCCGCCAACGCTCTGGAGTTTCTCGGCATCCGCCTCGACACACGCGCCATGGAGGCCTCCCTCCCGCTGGACGAGCTCGAACGCATCCGCGCTTTCTCCCGGTCTGCCTTGGCCTTCCCGTCACTTCGAGGGGTCCTTGCTCTCCCTCCTCGGGCATCTTCATTATGCCGTCCGTATCATTCCCCAAGGTCGTTCTTTTAATTCCAGACTCCTTTCCCTCGCCGGCTCCGTCTCCTCCCTCAACGACGCTGTCTGCCCGGACGCGGGGCGCCGCTCCGACCTGGCGTTCCGGTCCCGTCTGCAGAGCCGCTGGGATGGTGTATCTCTTTTTTTACAGTGACATCATCCTGTCTCAGATGCCCCGCGGTTCTTCACGGACGCAGCCCCGTCCGTGGGTTTTGGGGGTTTTTCCAGGACCAGTGGTTCGCCGGGCCCGGCCCGACGCTTTCCCTCGAAGCATCTCCTCCGCGCTCCACGAGATATATCCCGTGACCGTAGCCTGCGTGCTGCGGAACCATACGTGGCATAGGAAAGGATTTCCGTGACGTGCGACAACCTCGACGTCATTGAAATAATTAACAGAGGTCGTTCATCCTCTCCCCAAATCACACCCTCCTTAGATGCATCACATGGCTCTCAGTCCTGAACAATTTATCATCACTGCTCGTCACGTCCCTCGTCACCTAACTGTCTTGCTGACTCTCTCTCTCGCTTTAAATTCCAGGAGTTCTGACGCCTCTGCCCTTCTGCCAATCCATCGCCGTGCCAGATCCCCTGCACGGAATCCCTCGCCCCGGCCTAGTCCCTCCGTCTCTTCACCTTCTCTCCTCCGCTGCATCCTACATGAAAATGGGCTTCTTACGCATAAGCGAATTCACAAACTCTCACGCCACCTTTAAATGCATCCCAAGACATTGCCTTCTCTGACCCGTCATATTATCCCGACTACTTCAACCTCCACCTCAAGCATTCCAAACGCAAAGGCGCTTGCAATATAGTCATAGCCCGGTCTGACACTTCTCCCTGTCCCTACAGATCCATGATGCATTACACTCGCCTCTGCTCTCGGAAAGGAGATCTCTTACTCCCGATAAACCTCCCATGTCATCCAACTGGTTCAGAGCCCAACTCAAGTCCGTACTGCTGCTTTGTAACCTGTCTCCCCATCTCTACACAGCCCACTCCTTCCGGATAGGCGCGGCCACGCGCGCCGCGTCCCTGGGGCCCCCCCATTCCGCCCTCCAGCAGCTGGGCCGCTGGTCATCATCGGCCCTCTCCTCATACATCAGGCCTGACACTTTTACCATTCTGGCAGCCCAGCGGCTTTTGGCATCTCCATAAAACACTCGCTAAACTTCCTGGTGGCGGCAGCAGCTGAGTATCCGCAAGTTATGGTCACAGTAGATAGCGGTCACAGTATATAGTGATAGCGGTCACAGTATATAGCGATAGCGGTCACAGTATATAGCAATAGCGGTCACAGTATATAGCGATAGCAGTCACAGTATATAGCGATAGCGGTCACAGTATATAGCGATAGCGGTCACAGTATATAGCAAAAAATGGTTAGCGCATGATGGTCATCAGCATATAGCGATAGCGGTCACAGTATATAGCGATAGCGGTCACAGTATATAGCGATAGCGGTCACAGTATATAGCGATAGCGGTCACAGTATATAGCGATAGCGGTCACAGCATAGCGATAGCGGTCACAGCATAGAGTAGTCTCGACGTTCTGTCCCCTCCAAACCAGGCTGCAAAACTCCATCAACACACAGCCTTTTTGGGGATTGGCACGCTCCATCGCAGAGCCCCTCCGATCTGAAGGCCGCACCGGGGCCTAGGGCGCCAAACCTCCTCCCAATAAAATACTCAAAAGCTTCTTGTTTTCTCGTCTCTCCAAATTGAAATGCAGCCAGCGGAAATTCAATTTGGTAGACGTCAGCCAAAGGTAACCCCTCCAGGCCGGTTCTCATCCCCAGCCTATCGCACAGCAAACGCCCCCTTCCAATCACCGGTCCAGCCAGGCAGCCGCTTAAAAGCGGAGAAACTCCCACTCTCGGCCTTCTCGAAGCCTGCAACCACCGCCTCCCCTCCTCCTCCTCTTCACCCTGCCTTCAATCTGCCTTCAATCTGCTTCCCGCTGCCAAATGCCGCCACCAGTGCCTAGGTCCCGGGGGATTGGCACGCTCCATCGCAGGAGCCTCTCCGATCTGAAGGCCGCACCGGGGCCTAGGGCGCCAAACCTCCTCCCAATAAAATACTCAAAAGCTTCTTGTTTTCTCGTCTCTCCAAATTGAATTGTACTTATGAAAGCAGAGGTTGTCAATATTCAACTCAGATCATTTCTTTAACGGGATAAGTCATATAATAGGCAAGGGCGTTTTTTTATATAGCACAGTTTCATACACAAGGAAACTCACAGTGAGGACAGTAAAAATTATAAATAATCACGGTACTTTAAAAAGAGTGAAAATAAAATCCTTCAGTTTTTGCAGCTGAACAGAACTGTTTTTAACCTGGATTTTAAGATTGTCATTGAAGAAGCCTGTCTCACATTTTCAGGAAGACTTCAACATTTTAGCTGCATGAATCTGAAACGCTGCCTCCCCATGTTTAGTTCTGATTCTGGGTACCAGCAGGAGGCCAGTCCCTGTGCTCCTCAGAGCCACCAGCAGGAGGACAGTCCCTGTAATCCTCAAGAGTCCCAGCCAGTGGGGGAGGATCCCGGCTCAAAAGTGGCCAAAATGATATGCGCTGACATGCTTGCAGTACCAGCCAGGGCCGATGGGGGTGGACCCAGAATAAGAAATAGCCAATGCTAACATACAGTATAGCATCTTCTTATCTCTCGAAAACGTCTTACAGGATGGTCCAAAAGCTCTGTTCCACATGTGTGTCAATGCTGAAGGGAGTGAATTTTTTTGGACCAGTCTAGTTTAGTCGCTGTGAATTTTAAATAAATAGGTCTTGTGCCGGCTGACGCATTCGTTTTTTCACATTTTCCAGCCCCCGCGGCCATTTTGAAACTGCCCAAAGACCGCAGAAGTTTGGGCACATTAGTGAGAACGGCAAAATTAGGCGTGACTACGTCCGTTAATACATACAGTCTATGGTCCCGGCAGGAGGCCAGTTCCTGTGCTCCTCAAGAGCACAGGGCCTCAGGAAAACAGTTTCACATTCAAAACATTAAATACCAAGCTAAATATTCTCAAGATATGGACAGAATTCATGACAACACATCTCATTTTATTCTTCCTCTGAGACTGGAACTCGGAATTGATAAAAAGAATCAAAGACAGCACCAACTTCACGAATCACGAGTATAAAGAGCAAGTTTAAAACACATAAAGGTAGTTGAAAAATGTCAAGTTAAAAGCATCACCAAATTACTATTAACTGTGAACCAAAATACCTTTATTTCAAGTTGAATCTTCCTAAACAGTAAAATGAAATAAAAAATGTTTAAGAATCCCAAGCCTCTCGAGGCCTAACCCTGCACACAGATCTGATGATCAAAAGCTGAGAGAGAGTTATTTCCGCTGCCTTCCTCCGTGTCCTGGTTTTTCGAGGCGTGACACGTTTATACGGAACGTTGTGTGTTTTTGGACAACTCTCACGGACACTCAAACCTCGCGCCTCCTCCGTCTCCGTCTGTGTAACCCGACTTTCCGCTCCTCGGCTTCTCCCGCTTTCGTCACGGCTTCGATGAGTTTGGCAATGACCCATTCCTGTGTTGTTCCGCTGTTTTCCCCCCAGTCTCTCTCTCTCTCTCTCTCTGTCTCTTTCTCTCTCTTTAAGCTGCCGGGAGAAAGGGAAGGGAAGCAGAGGGAGAATGTTCAGAGTCAAAAATAACAAAGGCGCAGGATTGGAGCAGAGCGTGTTGTGGGAATGCCAGAGCCAAAGTAACAATGGCATTACAAGAGCGGCGAGATGATGGCATTAGCAGATTAGAGCTTCCTCGAGCGGGGACCAGTGTAATTCTCTCTGTGAACAGCCAACTTTGATGCCGGGAGCAACAGGATTGAAGCGTTGAGCGGGGATTGACTTTTGTTTATTATTATTTTGAGCTTGTTGGAGAGAGTATGCAGACTCCTATTTAAATCTGGAAAGACTCGAGAAAAATATTCCTTCCAAAAGAATAAAGGCTTTGTCCTGATGCATGTATGAGTGAGTAATAATACATGTATTGATAAACTTTGGTGATTAGACCCTAACAGGAAAACTGCATGACGACTGCAGAAGGAAGTTTAATACATATGATGAGCTTGGTTCCAGAGGTTTTGGTTCCAGAGGTTTTGGTTCCAGAGGTATTGGTTCCAGAGGATTTGGTTCCAGAGGTATTGGTTCCAGAGGATTTGGTTCCAGAGGTATTGGTTCCAGAGGTTTTGGTTCCAGACGATTTGGTTCCAGAGGTTTTGGTTCTAGGGGATTTGATTCCAGAGGTTTTGGTTCCAGAGGTTTTGGTTCCAGAGGTTTTGGTTCCAGAGGATTTGGTTCCAGAGGTTTTGGTTCCAGGGGTGAGGAGTCGTGTTGAAATGAAGCGATTTTGGTGAATCTGGAACCCAGCGTCACACAGAGTTTGAGAGTTTGGAGACGGAGCTGTTTAACTTATGTTTCATTCATTCTGCATCAGTTGTCACGGATCACTCTGGTTTGGAAACCTCTGGAATAGACGTGGATTTTAAGCATGAGCAGAATTAGAGCAGGTTTCGATGCAGTCTCTTCGGGGCAAATAGAGCAGTTCTCACAGCGGGACACAGACTTATATTGGGTTTGTACATCCCTTAATATCTACAGGTGACCCTTTAGAGCCAAAGAAAATACATACTTTATGGTAATTGCTCAAACTAATTTTTCATTTGAGGGATAAATGTTGAACAAAATCGTTAATTAGACTGAAATTACCGACAAAATGTTAAATTATTAACTTCTCTATTCAAAACATTTTACTGGTTTGTGCTTCATTTGCCTGAAACAATAATCTACATAATTACATTTCAACATTTCAGTACACTTTAGCCTAATAAAAACTAAGTATAGAATCTCTAAAGTTAAAGATTTTATTTTTGAAAAAAGTTATTGTTCACTCCTGTGTGTTTTTTACTTGAGCCAAACCACATGTGTTATTGTTGAAAGGCAAAGTCAGGAACCCCAGCTTTAATATCAGACAGCAGCAGACCCAGTTTACCATCGGACTCTGCTGTTCTTCCATAGTATCCATACAGATGTCATGTTCATGGTTGTCCTTGATGTGACGCGGGTCTCGCATTGACCCAGATTGCTCGACTCGTCATTTCTCCGTCACTTAGCAGGATGTAATTAATGCAGTCTGCGTCGGTGCGTTCTCCGTCACATATGGTCTCACATGGTCTCACATGGTCGCATCCATGTGGCTCATATCTGCATTCACAAAGACAATATTGAAATACAAACACCAGGATCACAGACAGAGCAAATCCACAGATGTGTTAAGTATCCGTTTGACACAAATGGATACTGAGCTAGAGGAGTTTACTTTTAGCACTTCCCGATTGGGCGCCATTGAGCTAGCGTGTTTGCATTGTCCATCTGTTTACAGTCTACGGCCCAGAGTGGGGAGTCCAGGATTTAGGGTCCCATCATTGGGCTCTCGAAACAGATATTGGAATGTCTCTCTCTCTGGTCTCACTCTCTTGTCTCTCTCTGATCAATCTTTGGTCTCTCTCTGGTCTCTCTCTCCGGTCGCTCACTCTCTGGTCGCTCTCTCCGGTCGCTCACTCTCTGGTCGCTCTCTCTCTGGCCTCTCTCTCTCTGGTCTCTCTCTCTCTGGTCTCTCTCTCTCTGGTCTCTCTCTCTCTGGTCGCTCTCTCTCTGGTCTCTCTCTCTCTGGTCTCTCTCTCTCTGATCGCTCTCTGTGGTCTTTCTCTGGGTGCTCTCTGTGGTCTCTCTGTGGTCCCTCTCTCTGGTCGCTCTCTCTCTGGTCTCTCTCTCTCTGGTCTCTCTCTCTCTGGTCCCTCTCCCTGGTCGCTCTCTCTCTGGTCACTCTCTCTCTGGTCGCTCTCTCTCTGGTCGCTTTCTGTGGTCTTTCTCTGGTCTCGCTCTGGTCTCTCTCTGGTCTTTCTATGGTCTCACTCTGATCCCTCTCTCTGGTCTCTCTCTCTCTGGTCGCTCTCGCTGGTCGCTCTCTGTGGTCTCTCTGTGGTCTTTCTCTGGTCTCTCTCTGGTCTCTCACTCTCTGGTCTCTCTCTCTCTCTGGTCGCTCTCTGTGGTCTCTCTGGTCTCTCTCTGGTCGCTCTCTCTGGTGGTCTCTCTGTGGTCTCTCTGTGGTCTTTCTCTGGTCTCTCTCTGGTCTCTCTCTGTGGTCTCTCTCTCTGGTCTCTCTCTGGTCTCTCTGGTCTCTCTCTGGTCGCTCTCTCTGGTCGCTCTCTCTGGTCTCACTCTCTGGTCTCTCTCTGGTCTCACTCTCTGGTCTCTCTCTGGTCTTTCTCTGGTCTTTCTCTGGACTCTCTGCATGGTCTCTTTCTGGTCTTTCTCAGGTTTTCTCTCTCTAGTCTCTCCTCTTTTCGCTCTCCTACTCAGTTGTGGTAGTATCCAGTCTCACCGCACCTAAAAAACAGGATTACAGCGTTCAAATGGAGATGTAATAACAGAGAGAGCGAGAGAGAGAGAGAGCAAGCGAGAGGATCAAGGGTGGCACTGACAGAAGGATGGCAGGGACCCAGAGGAGGGGAGGGGGTTTCTGGGCAGTGGTCCATTAACCTCCTGCTTTTCTCCCTTTGGCACATCCTGTCCTTCAACCTCAGGAAGAAAAATGAACCGCAATGTCTGTCCTCGTATCGATCCATCTCCATTTTCACCCGGATTTCATTTGTAGAAAATAGTCCACATTGGTCCCTCGATGTAGCGCGGTTCACCTTTTGCAGTTTAAGATTTGTTTTATCAGATTTTTGTGCAATTTTGTATACGCTGTGTGTGTGTGTGTGTACTCAAATATTATTGCATACAACGGTCACTCTCTGGTCGCCTCTGGTCTCTCTCCAGTCTCTTTCTGAGCTCTCTCTATGGTCGCTCTTTCTGGTCTCTCTCTCTCTCTGGATTATCTCCCTGGTCTTTCTTTTTGAACTCTCTCCATGGCCGCTGTCTCACTGGTGTCTAACTCCCTGGTCTCTCTCTCTCTCTGGTCTCTCTCTCTGGTCTCTGTCTGGACTCTCTCTCTGTTCTACTTCTCTCTGGTCTCTCTCTCTCTCTGGTCTTTCTCTCTGGTATCTCTCCCTGTTCTTTCTCACTGGTCTCTTTCTCTCTGATCTCTCTCTCTGGTCTCTCTCTGGTCTCCCTCTCTCCATGGTCTCTCTCTCTGGTCTCTCTCTGGTCTCTCTCTGGTCTCTCTCTGGTCTCCCTCTCTCCATGGTCTCTCTCTCTGGTCTCTCTCTCTCTCTCTCTCTATGGTCTCTCTCTCTGGTCTCCTTCTCTGGTCTCTCTCTGGTCTCTCTCTCTGGTCTCCCTCTCTGGTCTCTCTCTGGTCTCTCTCTCTCTGGTCTCCCTCTCTGGTCTCTCTCTGGTCTCCCTCTCTCCCTGATCTCTCTCTCTGGTCTCCCTCTCTGGTCTCTCTCTCTCTCTCTCTGGTCTCTCTCTCTGGTCTCCCTCTCTCCATGGTCTCTCTCTCTGGTCTCCCTCTCTCCATGGTCTCTTTCTCTGGCCTCTCTCTCTGGATTCTTGTATATACTTACACAGCACATTGCTCAGAGAATGAAGCTGCATGTTCAGAATGCTCACTACAAAACTGTCAAAAATAGATGCTGGAAGAAAAATGGACTTTCCCCCCCAAAACATGACATCATGTTGTGTCAGACAGGAAGTTTTGAGTCGATCAAGACGATACGGAGCAAAACATTATGACTCGACCACTGCCTCATCCCATTAGACAGGCCCATGTTCTGTATGTACAAATCTCCCTCATTTTTAATATCACAGCCCTCCCCCCGCTCTCTCCTCCTGCTCCCTGGCTCCTCTCCACCACATGCACATTGTCAGCTGAGTGTAAACTGCAGACCCCTCTCTCTCCCCCCTCTCCTCCCCCCTCTCCTCCCCCACTCTCCTCTCTGTCATCGTTGGCCTGTCTCCAGCCTGTGCATGTCTCCAGTGAAGTGTGGACCGCAGACACAGGGACTCGGGCCCCGGGGCGACTGCTGCTGCTGCTGCTGCCCTCCCCCCATACCCGCACCTGTCACATACCTGACCCCCCCCTCCCCCTTTCTCCCCCTTTCTCCCCCTTTCTCCCCACTCCTCTCACACCTGTCACAACTGCCCAGTCCAGATCAAACCAGACTTATGACGGTTTGATCTGGTTGAGTGCTACTCCTGCATCTCAGCAAGAAGGTCCTGGGTTCAAAATCCTGGTCGGAACGGAACAGGGCCTCTCTGAGTGGAGTTTGCATGTTCTCCCCATGCCTGCATAGGTTTCCTTCGGGTACTCAGGTTTCCCCGACCACTAAAAAAATGTACTCTAGGTCTGGCATGTGCTTCCTGTACTGGCGACCTCACTCCCATCTCTGAGTCAAAAAAGAGAAAAAACCAAACAATTGTAAAGCGCTTTTTGACTGTTGTCTGTGAAAGGTGCTATATAAATAAAGATAACTTACTTACAACGTCGCTTTTGATCCGACTCTCTTCACACCTGATGAAGAATAACACCTAACACACCTAAACACATTCAACAGGACCTGCCCCTGATGCTCACACACTTCACACATACATTTTCATGACAGTAAAATATAGATTTTCCACTATACATGATTCATAGACACACAATCTACAGTAGTTCATTTTGTATTATTGTATAATGTACAAGATTTTTAAAAACACAGATCTAATGTTCATAATGACCAAAGACATTAATTACTACATACAGGATGTACTTGAAGCTCCATTTGTCCTGGGTGTCCTCCATCTACAGCCTGACAGAGAGAGATCTGCTCCAAGAGGTTTTAGTTTGAATGGTTCCTTAGTGATGGCAGTGATGATCCGGGACATTTATTCACATTTAAGGACAAGGGTCTCTCTCTCTGATCTCTCTCTCTCTGGAATCTCTTCAGTCTCTCTGGTCTCTCTCTGGTCTCTCTCTCTGGTCTCTCTCTCTCTGGAATCTCTTCAGTCTCTCTGGTCTCTCTCTGCTCTCGCTCTCTGGTCTCTACCTGGACTCCCAAGTCTTTCTTTGGTCTATCTCTCTTTGGTCTCTCTCTAGTCTCTCTCTGGTCTTTTTCTGGTCTCTCTCTGGTCCCTCTGTCTACTCTCTCTCTCTCTCTTTCTGGACTCTCTCTCCGGTCTCTCTCTCTGGAGTCTCTCTGGTTCGTCTCTCTGGACTCTCTCTCCAGTCTCTCTCTTTCTCTCTGGTCTCTCTCTATGGTCTCTCTCTCTCTGTTCTCTCTCTGGTTCCTCTCTCTGGTCCCTCTCTCCAGTCTCTCTCTTTCTCTCTGGACTCTCCCCCTGCCCGTTCGTCCAAAGGTACACAAGTTTCCATTTGACCGACTTTCGCATAACCACAAACCTAATTTAAATCTACTTATCATTTGGTGCGGCGCCTGTTCTGAATATGATTGAGCGCAGAAAGGCCAGTCGTCTGAAGCTGTCCGACTCCAGTGACGAAGATGAATTAATTAAATGAGGCAGACGCGAGACGGACACGGAGGGAAATAATGAGCGAGGAGGACTGGACCGACGGCCGCGGAATAGGAATGAGGTGGCCAGATTTAATGAGCGCTTTACTGACTGAGGCCGCGGACGGAGAGCGCCATGTTTTGCAGACGCACGGTTTCTTTAAGGTGAGGTTTTTCTGAAGGAGGGCCACGGTCCGGGTCGAGTTTTTCTGCAGATGAAAGCCAGAGAAGCTGCAGGGAAGCCGTAGAAAAGCAGATGCGGTGAGGGAAAAGGTACAAAAACGATACGATTTTAAACTCTTTGGAATCTGTTGATGTCACGTGTGCTGACACGAAATAATTCAGGTCAATTCAATGTATTAATTATAGACCGCAAACAGCACTTGCCTTGGAGGACTTCATGTAGATGTGTGTGACACTCAATACACAGCAAAAAAAGAGAACAAATGTGTAAAAAAATATTCAGATTTGTCAAAAATGCTTACATTTGTCAAAACAATGGTAAAATTTGTCACAACAATTTTAAAATTTGTCACAAAAATTTTCAGATTTGTCAAAGAAAATGCTCAAATTTCTCACAAATTACTTAAATGTGTCAAAAGAATGCTAAAATTTGTCAACAAAATGCTCACATTTTTCAAAAAATAAACTTAAATTTAGCTAAATGTATTTTTCATTATTAGCACATCCTGACTGCCCTTAAACAGGATTTGACAACGGGACGAAGCAAAATGATCTTGTTTTAAAATAACTCAAGAAATGTCTCCCTTGGAATGAGGAAATAAAGCAACAGTTCTTGAAATAAACTAAATGGCTTCGTCCTTTTGGAAAATCTTGTTTAAAGAATCTTGTTTTTTAATCAGAATGTCCTTAAGATAAGATAAAAAAACACTCGATTCAAGAAATGATTGCCTTATATATTGTATGATCATTTTTTGCAGTGTGACAGTGTTTTCACCTGCCTCTGAACTCTTCCTCCTCTGCCCCCGCCTTCATGTCTCCTCTCCCACACCTCCCCCTCCTCACCTCCTCCTCCACCCCCTCCATGTGGCCTCTGTAAAGTTTTCCGATCGTCTTTCTGAGTCGGGGGTTAAGCGGAGGAGGTGTGGCGATCGATGAGCTCCGATGCAAACCCACTTACACAGAATCCAAACAGTTTAGACTGGTTCTGCTCCGCCGCTTGTGGAACTAAACTTTCACCTCTGGCTGACGCTGCTGACGCTGAACCATCGATTTCTGTCAGAACAGGTTTTGTGTTGTCAAAGCAGCTCTTAATTATAAGGTCCAGCTTCTCGACATGGTTAGGTTTTGCCCGATAATGGTTGGTCTTGGTGATGTAACTGTCGGTCTATTCATATTGTATACTGTGTACTGTAGGTTGCTACGTGACATCATTTTACAGTGAAGAAATAGTACTAAAACGTCTCTTTGCTCTACTCTTTTCAACAGTATCCAGAGCCCTATTCCCTCAGTGCAGAAATATAGACATTTTAAACTTTCCTCAACCGGGCTTTTGTGTGTGCTGCTTTTTCCTTTATAAAGTTGTGCTCATAAAAAAATACCTTTCAAAATGTCTATGTTCCTCCACGTGGATGAGAAACTTAGACGTATTCCAATGTCTCGCAATCCCCCTGAAGTGGGCTGTGCTGTGCCAAGGCAAGTTTATTTGTATAACTCAGTTCATACACAACAAAACACGAGGCAAAAATATCATAAATAATCACGGTACATTAAAAAGAGTGAAGATACAATCCCTCAGTTGTATTTGCAGCTAAACAGAGTTGTTTTTAACCTGGATTGGAAAATTGTCAGAGAAGAAGCCTGTCTCACATTTTCAGGAAGACCAGATTTTAGCAGCATAAATCTGAAATGCTGCCTCCCCGTGTTTAGTCCTGATTGTGGGCACCAGCAGGAGGCCAGTCCCTGTGCTCCTCATAGTCCCAGCAGGAGTCCAGTCCCTGTGCGCCTCAGAGTTGGTTCATATGGCACTAACATGTCACAGATGTAGTTTGGTGCGAGGCCCAGAGACTTGTTCACACGCAGAGTTGCTTTAAAGTTTAGCGTTAGCATCGCAGGCAGTTAGCATGGCAGGCAGTAGCACCGCATCTGGACAAATTAAAATAAACACCTAAACACTTTCCAGTCTGATCACAGAAGAGCTCCTCATATGTCATTCTTAATCCCTTTAATCTGTGGAAATATTATTGAAAACTTCTTCCACAAACGCCGCGGCTCGTACAGCCTCAAGACGCGACGGCATTTTAAAAACAATTAACTGTTAATCCTCTCATCAGTCCCTCATCAGCCCCTCATCAGGCCCTTCATCCACTGCCTGTAGATGCCCGGTATCAGGGAGAAGCTGCTGCAGAAGTCGGTTTGAGGACGGGTAGAACAAAGACATGTTTGAATCCAGGCGAGACGATAGATGTGAAGACATGACTGAAACCGAATCCCTGCATCTGTATCCTGGTTTAAAGGGTTTCTACGATGGATTGGCTGCGGTTGGGAAACCTTTTCATCACCAGTGTACTGCTCTGGTCTCTCTCACTGAACTCTCTGGTCTTGCTGGTCTCTCTCTAGTCTCTCTGGTCTCTCTCTTGTCTTTCTCTAGTCTCACTCTGGTCTCTCTCACTGGACTCTCTGGTCTCTCTCGTGTCTTTCTCTCTGGTGGAATCCGGAATGAAACCTATGCAGACACTGGGAGAACATGCTAGAGTGTCTTGCATGTTTGTATGAGTCCAACACCACTTAGACCGGCGAGAGAGACCGGAGAGAGAGACCAGCGAGAGAGACAGAAAGTTCAGAGAGAGACACCAGGGGGAGACCAGAGAGAGAGACCAGAGAGAGAGAGACCGGCGAGAGAGGCCGGAGAGAGACTGGAGAGGGAGACCAGAGAGAGAGACAGAGAGTCCAGAGAGAGACACCAAGGGGAGAGGAGCTCAGAGTAAGAGACCAGAGGGAGAGAGGAGAGAGAGCCCAGAGAGAGAGACCCGAGCGAGACTGGAGCAAGGGACCAGAGAGAGAGACGGAGAGACCAGAGAGAGAGCCCAGACAGAGATTTGGGCATTTGTCTCTCACTCCACACAGAAAGATAGGAACAGGAGGTGCATATTAGACCTATTGTACATACATGTTTATAGTCAAACCTACAACTTTGAATATTTGCATGTTTTGGGTAGTGGGTGAAACCGGAGCACCTGGAGGAAATCCATCCAGACATGAGTAGCTCCACACAGGCCTGGGCTCACTTCCTTTTGTTCCAACCTCAAAACAACAGCAGTCGAGGGAACGATATCATGACACAGTTAAACCCATCTCAGGTCTTTACTTTGGTTTTATTTCTCCGCAGTGCGACCAACAATCGTCCACTTAACTGAGCCTTTATTTTTTATTAGTGAGCCTCTGACCGCTGTCTCCGTCCGTCCATTAAGTCCCTGCCTGGCTCGGCTGGCCCCCACGTCTGGCCCCGTGCCTGGCCCTGCAGTCCCTGGCCTTCTGCGGCTGCATTTTGCTTATTTACTGACGATGCTTTTAAGCCCAGTGTTGCCCCCCCCCCCCCCTCTCTCTCTCCCCCTTCCTCTTTCTCTTCCCCTCTCTCACTCTCTCTCTCTCCTTTTTTACAAATTGCTTGGGACGAAGTATCCAGGTTTAGAGTGCCCTACTTTCCTCCGCACCTCTCTCTCTTTCTCTGTCTGTCTCTGCATTTATTCATTGGGATGGAAGGAGAAAGCCGTGGGAGAACAGGGCAGGAGCTAAAACAAATAAAGAGAATGGTCTTTAAAGGAGTCGGATTGAGTTTCTGTCAATATTCCGGCCGCGGAGCTAAAGAAGATTGGTAGCAGCCTGGTCCGGGCGTCGGGGAGAGAGCGCGACCTCCGCTGCTCCTGGATCAGTAGTGTCTTTAACAGATTAGGAGATTTGTCCGAGGCCCTGTTTAACATTCACAGCATTTGTAATAGTTATTTTTTTAATTTAACCGGTGGGAAGTGATCCAGAAGCGTCAGGGCAGGGGTCAAAATGCTAATTCAGCTCTTATCAACTGGAGGCAGCAGCAGTGAAGCGGCTGCCCTGCTTTATATGTACGGGGATGTAGGTTTGAACCACAGAGAGGAGCTTTATACAGATGTGAATGAGACTGTTTTATAATGAAAGAGGCCTCCTGCTGGGACTCTGAGGAGCACAGGGACTGGCCTCCTGCTGGGACTCTGAGGAGCACAGGGACTGGCCTCCTGCTGGGACTCTGAGGAGCACAGGGACTGGCCTCCTGCTGGGACTCTGAGGAGCACAGGGACTGGCCTCCTGCTGGGACTCTGAGGAGCACAGGGACTGGCCTCCTGCTGGGACTCTGAGGAGCACAGGGATTGGCCTCCTGCTGGGACTCTGAGGAGCACAGGGACTGGCCTCCTGCTGGGACTCTGAGGAGCACAGGGACTACTAGTCTCCTGCTGGGACTCTGAGGACCATAGAGACTGGCCTAGTGCTGGGACTTGAGGCGCACAGGGACTAGCCTTCTGGGACTCTGAGGAGCACAGGGACAGGCCTCCTGCTGGGACACTGAGGAGCACAGGGACTGACCTCCTGCTGAGACTCTGAGGAGCACAGGGACTGACCTCCTGCTGGGACTCTGAGGAGCACAGGGACTAGCCTCCTGCTGGGACTTTGAGAAGCACAGGGACTGATCTCCTGCTGGTAGCGATTCAGATTTTTGCAGCTAAAATCTAAACGGTCTTCCTAAAAGTCTTAACGTACTGTGACTATTTAGGATGTTAATGTCCTGTTTTGGTCAGCACTTTGAGTTGCCATGTGCTATATAAATAAGCTTTCCTTGGCCATTATCCCTAATTTATCTTGCCGTCTGTATTTGGATTATGCAGAAGAGGTCGATGTGAACATAAGCTAGCTGCAGCTAATTTCCTTATATGGACATCCAAGGCAAGCTTGCGTTTCCCTGGCTTCTCATTGGTCAACCATTTATCGCTCATATCTGGATTTAAAAAGTCCAAATCAATAAACACAGGTCACAGACAGCACTAAACCAGGGATTCTTTTGGTGAGCTACAAGAGTTTATTTAGCAATGTAAGAGCGAGCTGGAGCAAAACTACGTCTGTGAGCACTTCTCTATTGGGCTTTGTTGTGCTAGCGGGTTAGCATTGTCCATGTATGTACAGTCCAGGAGTTTACCTCAGTGTGCCTCAGGCTATATCAGCACTTAAAGATTTATGCTGTATATGGTTTTATTCTTTTCATTTCGTACATGAGGAGTTCCAAAACATAACCAAACCAAGATATTCTAAGACAAATGAATTAAAAACAAAACAAAAGCACCACAGAAAAATGTCAAATTGAAGATAGATAAGAATTGTACATACACAATAATGATAACATAATAATAGTGATAAATTGTGGGGAGTGGGGGAAAGTAGAAACTTATTTAATCTCTTCTTTCTTTTCGAATGACCATTTCACCTTCTCTCTGGTCTCTCTCTCAGCTCTCTCTCTGGTCTCTCTCTGGTCTCTATCTAGTCTCTCTATGGTCTCTCTCTGGTCTCTCTCTGGTCTCTCTCTGGTCTCTCTCTGGTCTCTATCTAGTCTTTCTATGGTCTCTCCCTGGTCTCTCTCTGGTCTCTATCTAGTCTCTCTCTGGTCTTTCTCTGGTCTTCTCTCTGATCTCTCTCTGGTGTCTCTATGGTCTCTCTCTAGTCTCCCTCTAGTCTCTTTCTTTGGTCTCTCTCTGGTCTCTGTGATCTCTCTGGTCTCTTTCTGGTGTCTCTGGTCTCTCTCTGGTCTCTCTCTCGTCTCTCTCTCTGGTCTCTCTCTGGTCTCTCTCTGGTCTCTCTCTAGTCTCTCTCTTGTCTCTCTCTGGTTTCTCTCTGCTCTCTCTCTTGTCTCTTTCTCTGGTCTCACTCTAGTCTCTCTCTGGTCTCTCTGTGATCTCTCTGGTCTCTCTCTGGTCACTCTGGTCACTCTCTGGTCTCTCTCTGGTCTCGCAGGTCTCTCTAGTCTCTCTGGTCTCATTCTAGTCACTCTCTCTGTTTGGTCTCTCTCTGATCGCTCGCTCCTGGTCTCCTTATCTGGTCTGTCTCTCTGCTCTCTCTCCCCTGGTCTCTCTCTCAGGTCTCTCCCCTGGTCTCTCTCTGGTGTCTCTCTATTTCATGTTTTTCTCCGTTCACCTGTTGTTACAATCACCTCTACACTTCAAAAAACGTTGTGCGGTGACATCACAAACCCGACGTGTAGATCTATTTTTCCAGCTTCTTCTTCTTCTGTGTCTGTTTTCAAAGCGGTTCCACCACAAACACATCCATTTGGAAAATCCTTACCGCCCCCGGGTTTCTCTCATTCTTTGTTCTTCTTTCTCCTGGCGTCTCAATGAGGTTTGGAACGTGGAGGACTGAGGAGGAGCAGCCGTTTCACTCACAACACATTATCTCACTTATTACAAGCCATTATGTTTGCTATCAGCGATCAGCGGGTCTATACAGAGCTCTAGGTAGCTCTGCCCAGGCTTTTATGCCACGGCTCAGTCTCACGCACAAACTCGCCCAACGACAAAAGGGCGTTCTGAATGTAGGATTGTCTGCACTGATGGCAGAGATTGGAAATATTGTCCAAGTGTTTGTGTGTGTGTGTGTGTGTGTGTGTGTGCGTGTGTGTCTGTGTGTGGATATGTGTGTGTGAGTGTGTAGATATCTGTGTTTGTATGTGTGTGTGTGTATTTCTACTGATGCTTTCACACAGTACAAGAGATTTTGAATAATGTCCAAGTGTGTGTTTGTTAATATATGTGTGTGTGTATGTGTAGATATATATGTGTGTGTTTGCGTGTGTTTTTGTGTGTGTGTGAGGATAGTCTACTTAATACATAATCACATTTTTGTGTGTGTGTTTGTCTGTGTATCTCTACTAATACTTTCACATGATACAAGAGTTTTTAATGATGTGTGTGTGTGTGTGTGTGTGTGTGTGTGTGTGCGTGCGTAAGTGAGTG
Organism: Knipowitschia caucasica; assembly: GCA_964034765.1. Taxonomy (NCBI): domain Eukaryota; kingdom Metazoa; phylum Chordata; class Actinopteri; order Gobiiformes; family Gobiidae; genus Knipowitschia; species Knipowitschia caucasica. The sequence goes on along the minus strand of OZ035838.1, from coordinate 6,239,898 downwards.
TGTGTGTGTGTAAGTGAGTGTGTGTGTGTGTGTGTGTGTGTGTTGGTGTGTGATAATCCTGGACACTACACATTCAGCTACTTTTATGGTCTCTGCTCATTTGAACCAATGCCTTTGTGTGTTTTTTTATCTCTGCATTTCTTGTGTTTTCTTCTTCCACGTTCTGTATTCATGCTGTCACTATTGTGATGTCACACTCTCTCAGTCCCCTCCTGATACTTGGTCTTTGCCAGGCATGTCCAAACTCTGGCCCGTGGGCCAAATGCGGCCGAATGTGTCCTTTTATGTTTCCCTCTGGTGTATACTTTTTGCTTGTGTCTTTACCTATTTGGATTTATGTGTGCCGTTTATGAGGTTGTTTTTAGCTGTTCTGATTTTGTTTTTAATAGCGTCATCCAGCCAACTTCAGCTCCACCTACAAATCATGCTATACCTCGTTGAAAAGCTCAGAACCTTTGGAATCACTCTGACGCTATTGCAGCTGTAGTGTGAGTCAAAAAAACAACGCCAAATCAACCCAAATGAAGTCAAAAACGTTTCATAGTCAATGTTGTCGACCCCTGGATGGTGGTCCTCTTACCAAAAAGTTTGAACACCCCTGGTCTGTGGCAAATTGTCATGAATTTTGAACTTTCCTAACACACTGTGCAACAACTGGGCATTTAACACACCTCATGACCAAGTATTTGTGTGTGTGTGTGTGTGTGTGTGTGTGTGTGTGTGTGTGTGTGTGTGTAAATATGTGATTATAAACATGACGTGAACATGGAAGCTGTAGCTCTGACTTTATTACTTTAATTGTGGTAAAACCGTTTGACTGATGGTGTGTCTCTTTTCTGTGTTTTGCAGGTAAGATGTTTCTCTTCCTCTGGTGAAACTGTCGCTGCTTCTGTGAGTTTGAAACCGTTTTGTTTTTGTGCTGATGACGTCGCAAAGAACGGATCTGAAAATGATCAGCTGCAAGATCAGGGACCTTTCTGGATTTCTGTTGTGACAGGACTTTTTTTCAATAATTCATACAACTCAATCTTTTGGTCTCAATATTTATTCTCTGTAGATTTTCTTTGCCATAGTTTAAACATGTTTGCTTTTGTCTGATTAAAACAATATAGTTGCAGCTGTTGATGGTTCTAATTATGAGTCTAATTCTGACTTTTCCGGTGTTTGTATTGGTCCATAGATTTTTTGGATTTTCCTGCTTATTGTCGCAAATATTATATTTGCGACAGCTGCCTCATTTTCAAAGAACAGCAATTAGACTTTGTATTTAATCACAAAGTGAAAAAGAGAGCCAATCAACTCTCCTCTCTCTCCTCCTTCTCTCTTCTCTCCCTCCCCTTATGTCTCTCCTCTCTTTCGTCTCTTCCTTTTTCTTCCTCTCTCCTCTTTCATCTATCTCCCCTCTCTCCCTCTCCTATCTTTCCTCCTCTCTCATCTCTCCTCCTCTCTTCTCCTCTCTCATCTCTCTCCTCCTCTTCCCCCTCTTTCTGCTCTCTCTCCTTTTTCTACTCTTCCCTCTCATCTCTCCTCCTCTTCTCTCCTCTCTCCTCCTCTTCTCTCCTCTCTCCTTTCCTCTCTCACTCCTCTCTCCTCATCTCCTATTTCCTGATCTCTTTCCTCTCTTGTCATCTCCTCTGTCTCCTCTCTCTCCTCCTATCCTCTATCTCTTCTCTCTCCTCCTCTCTCATCTCTCTTCTCCTCTTTTCTCCTCTTTCCTCCTCTCTCATTTCCTCTGTCTCCTCATCCCCTCTCTCTCATCTTTCTGCCTCGCCTCTCTCTCTTCTCCCCCTCTCCTCTCTATCCTCATCTCCACTCTCCTCTCCTCCCTCTTCCCCTCTCTCCTCTCTCCTCCCTCCTCCTCTCCTCCCTCCTCCCTCCTCCCTCCTCTCTCCTCCGTCTCCTCTCTCACAGGGCTCTTTAGTTCATCTCTAAGTCTACACAACTTAACAGTTTTGGAGATGAGAACAGCCTGTTGTCGTCTGATATAGAACATTTTATTTATTTTTTTGGTATCTCAGCTTTAAAATTTGAGAGTCGAACCATTTTTTGTTCCAATCCAGCGTATAGAGACACGAGAACACACAAACACACATATTGATTGACTTTGTGGTAACAGTGTGACATTCTAATGCCACGCCCACGTCCAATCAGCCACCTCCCTGCTTAACTCCACTCATGATAATTGCAAATCTCTAAATCCTTTGATCTCTGTGCCTTTCATTAAACTCATTCATTAACGCTGCACGCTTTTATGCAGAAAAATGTTATTTTCGGCGACAAAACGATAGTGTCAGAAAGATTTTTTTTGGTTTATTTGGTTTGGATCCTCATTCACTACACTGCATTACACTTCACTTACTCTACTCTACTCTACACTACACTTACTCTACTCTACTCTACTCTACTCTACTCTACTCTACTCTACTCTACACTACTCTACTATACTCTACTCTACTCTACTCTACTCTACTCTACTCTACTCTACACTACTCTACTCTACTCTACTCTACTCTACTCTACTCTACTCTACACTTACTCTACTCTACTCTACTCTACTCTACTCTACTCTACACTACTCTACTCTACTCTACTCTACTCTACTCTACTCTACCCTACCCTACCCTACCCTACCCAACTCTACTCTACTCTACTCTACTCTACTCTACTCTACTCTACTCTACGCTACGCTAGAGAAGAGAGGAGAGGAGAGAGAGGGGAGAGTGAGGAGAGAGAGATGAGGAGAAAGAAGAGAAGAGAGGGGAGAAGAGAGCAGAGAGAGGACATAAGAGAGAGAGGAGGATAGAGGAGAAAGAGGAGAGAGAGGAGAGATAGGAGAAAGGGGAGGGTTAAGGGAAATAGAGGAGAGAAGGGAGGAGAGGGGGCGGAGAGAAGATAGGGGAGAGAAGAGAAGAGAGGAGAAAGGGGAGGGATCAGGGAAGAAAGAGGAGAGAAGAGAGGGGAGAAAGGAGAGAAGATAGGGGAGAGAGGAGAGAAGAGAGGAGAGAGGGAAGAGAGGGGGAAGAGGAGAGATGGGAGATAGGGAGAGTTAAGGGAAAGAGAGGGGAGGAGAGAAGATATGAGAAAGGGGCGGGATTAGGGGAGAAAGAGGAGAGAAGAGAGGGGAAGAGAGGAGAGAGGGGACGGGAGAAGATAGGGGAGAGAGGAGAGAAGAGAGGAGAGAGGGGGAAGAGGGGAGAGAAGATGCACTATAAATACTGTACATCCAAGCGACATGTGTACTGTATGTGCTGAAAATAGATCTCCAGTGTCTGATTGATGCTCGGGTTAATTATCCAGAGTCTGCGTTCGGTGTCTCAGCACTTTACCGTTAAGAACACGGTTGCTAGGAGACGCTCCACACTAATGTTAAAGTAAAAGTGCTTCACCTCTGCTGCTCCAGGACGACTGTTTATCTGTGAGGGAAAAGAGCCAGGCTAATGAGTATTATCTGGTCTATCCCTGGTCTAACCCTGGTCTATATCCCTGGTCTTAACCTGGTCTATCCCTGGTCTAACCCTGGTCTATCCCTGGTCCAACCCTGGTCTAACTCTGGTCTAAACCTGGACTACACCTGGTCTACATCTGGTCTAATCCTGGTCTATCCCTGGTCTAAACCTGGTCTGTCCCTAGTCTAAACCTGGTCTACACCTGGCCTATATCCCTAGTCTTAACCTGGTCTATCCCTGGTCTAAACCTGGTCTAATACTGGTCCATCCCTAGTCTAAACCTGGTCTTAACCTGGTCTAAACCTGGTCTAAACCTTTTCTAAACCTGGTCTAATACTGGTCTATCCCTGGTCTAAACCTGGTCTAATACTGGTCCATCCCTAGTCTAAACCTGGTCTAAACCTGGTCTAAACCTGCTCTATCCCCATACTGAACTTGGTCGGTCCCTGGTCTGAACCTGGTCTTTCCGGCTCCTCCTCTGTCAGTGAAAGAGTCTTGTTCTTGATTAAAAGTTAAAATCTCTTTTTTCACCATCTGCTGTTTGGACGAACAGGGAGCGTCACATGCATTTTTAACACATTTGCCTCAGGATCTACTCACTCTGCTCCTTTCAATCCTCTCTCTCCTCCTCTCTCCCTCTCTCTCCTCCTCTCTCCCTCTCAGCTCGCCTCCCTCCTCTCCCCTTTCCTCTCTCCCTCTCTTCCTCTCAGCTCACCTCCCTCCTCCTCTCTGCTCCTCTTTCTCCTCTCTCCTCCTTTCTCTTCTCTCTCTCCTCAGCACAGTGATGCAGTGGTTAGCGCTTGTGTGCTGTGATGGGAGACCTCAGGGTACAGCAGGTGCCACAGTGGGGCGGCTGCGGCTGTAAAGTGCCAAACTGTGGTTGTGTCCTTAGGCAAGACACTGTCAGTGTGCCCCAGGGCAGCTGTGGCTACAGTAGTAGTTTATCACCACCGTGTATGGAGTGAATGAAAAAGCATGTGTCCTGAAAAGCGCTGTACCAAACCAATGCATTATTATGTGTCTCTCTCTTTCCCTGATATTTTGATGTGATATTATACCAAAACGGAGTATTTCTGGACAAAATTAGATAATGCCATACTGAGGCGTCTGCTTCCCAAATGGCTCCAGTCAGTGCGTCCCAACATCCGGCCCCCGCACAGGCCCTGTGATCCCGCCCTGTGATCCCGCCCCGTGATCCCGCCGACAGCTCACAAAATGACTGTAATCATAATCATTGGTGAGAACAGCCAAAGCCAATGAGGACATTATGGAAGCTGTAGGTACGCTGAGGTTCTGTGCTCATGAAAACACACACACATGCTTTCAGACGCACAAACAACAGTACCAGCACTTTTATTCTATGATGCAGAGAAAATAACATTGTACAGACTCGGCTTTTGCGTTTATTCGCTAACGGCTTTCTGTGGGCTCCTTCCAGGCAGCTGCGACCTGGTTCTACCTTCACCTTCAGTCGAGGGAAGGAATAAACAAAACTAAAAGGTGCATTCAAAACAGAGGTATCTATTCATATGGTTAACACAAGGACTCTTTTAGAACAGTCTTAGCCGTCGTTTTGACTCCTGCTGTTCAAACCCATGGGATTCTGGGAAATTCCCATGAAAGATTGGTAGTTTTTCACCAGATATACACAGATTTATTCTCTAATGAAAACTGCTTAAACTGGTGATTATAACTTAAAAAACAGCTAACAGCTAATCAGCGGCTGCCAGTAAACAATGTGTTACCATGGAGACTAGTTAAAGAGTTAAAGGGTACTCATTGTAGTCAGTTTTCTCTGTTTGTCCTATTGTGAAACCTCTTGCCTTTGTGTTGGAGCTCAGTCTGACTTCTGCTCGGTCACATTAACATGGAGAGATACAATCGTTTTTTTCTGGATGAAAGAAGTAGCTTTTCTCCACCGCTGGAAGAACGTGATGAAAGAGGCAGACTTTTGGTTCAGTGTTTTGTGACTTCACACCGTCTACAAACTGCCTTTTTCCGGACGATTTGTTTATTTATTTGTGGAGCAATGAATCTGCCCAATCAGATCATCCAAGAATCCATCTCCATGTCTCTATCTCTCTCAGTCTCACTCTCTGTCTCTATCTCTCTCTTTTTAAGTCTCTATCTCTCTGTCACTCTCTCTCTGCTTCTCTGTCTCATTCTGTCTGTTTGTCTCAGTCTGTCTCTGTCATTCTGTCTCTCTCTCTGTGTTTGTCTCTATCTCTCCCTCTCTCTCTGTCTCTGTGTCTCTATCGCTCCCTCTCTCTCTCTGTCTCTTTCTCTCTATCTCTCTCTCTCTGTCTCTTTCTCTCTCTCTCTCTGTCTCTTTCTCTCTATCTCTCTCTCTCTGTCTCTTTCTCTCTATCTCTCTCTCTCTGTCTCTTTCTCTCTATCTCTCTCTCTCTGTCTCTTTCTCTCTATCTCTCTCTCTCTGTCTCTTTCTCTCTATCTCTCTCTCTCTGTCTCTTTCTCTCTATCTCTCTCTCTCTGTCTCTTTCTCTCTTCTCTCTACTCTCTCTCTCTCTGTCTCTTTCTCTCTTCTCTCTCTCTCTGTCTCTTTCTCTTTCTCTCTATCTCTCTCTCTCTGTCTCTTTCTCTCTATCTCTCTCTCTCTCTGTCTCTTTCTCTCTATCTCTCTCTCTCTGTCTCTCTTTCTCTCTCTATCTCTCTCTCTCTGTCTCTTTCTCTTCTCATCTCTCTCTCTCTGTCTCTTTCTCTCTATCTCTCTCTCTCTGTCTCTTTCTCTCTATCTCTCTCTCTCTCTGTCTGTCTTTCTCTCTATCTCTCTCTCTCTCTGTCTCTTTCTCTCTATCTCTCTCTCTCTGTCTCTTTCTCTTTCTCTCTATCTCTCTCTCTCTGTCTCTTTCTCTCTATCTCTCTCTCTCTGTCTCTTTCTCTCTATCTCTCTCTCTCTGTCTGTCTCTTTCCCTCTATCTCTCTCTCTCTGTCTCTTTCTCTCTATCTCTCTCTCTCTGTCTCTTTCTCTCTATCTCTCTCTCTCTGTCTCTTTCTCTCTATCTCTCTCTCTCTGTCTCTTTCTCTCTATCTCTGTCTCTTTCTCTCTATCTCTCTCTCTGTCTCTTTCTCTCTATCTCTCTCTCTCTGTCTCTTTCTCTCTCTCTCTCTCTCTCTGTCTCTTTCTCTCTATCGCTCTCTCTCTGTCTCTTTCTCTCTATCTTTCTCTCTCTGTCTCTTTCTCTCTATCTCTCTCTCTCTCTCTGTCTCTTTCTCTCTATCTCTCTCTCTCTGTCTCTTTCTCTCTATCTCTCTCTCTCTGTCTCTTTCTCTCTATCTCTCTCTCTCTGTCTCTTTCTCTCTATCTCTCTCTCTCTGTCTCTTTCTCTCTATCTCTCTCTCTCTGTCTCTTTCTCTCTATCTCTCTCTCTCTGTCTCTTTCTCTCTATCTCTCTCCTCTGTCTCTTTCTCTCTATCTCTCTCTCTCTGTCTCTTTCTCTCTATCTCTCTATCTCTGTCTCTTTCTCTCTATCTCTCTCTCTCTGTCTCTTTCTCTCTATCTCTCTCTCTCTGTCTCTTTCTCTCTATCTCTCTCTCTGTCTCTTTCTCTCTATCTCTCTCTCTCTGTCTCTTTCTCTCTATCTCTCTCTCTCTGTCTCTTTCTCTCTATCTCTCTCTCTCTGTCTCTTTCTCTCTATCTCTCTATCTGTCTCTTTCTCTCTCTCTCTCTCTCTCTGTCTCTTTCTCTCTATCTCTCTCTCTCTGTCTCTTTCTCTCTCTCTCGCTGTCTCTCTCCGTTTTGTTTCAGTGCTTTGTGCCTTCACACGTCTACAAACTTCCTCTTTGGGACGATGTGTTTCTTCTTCCAAACTTTCTAAACCAACATAAATAGACTCATTCTTCAAACTGCCTTTGGGTGAATAAAGGTTGATGTGATGCAGATACGGACCAACGCTGGAAGTGTGTTGAAGAGTTTCCATAATAGTTCATACACAATGAACTTGATAAGAGAAAGAACTAAAGTAATAAAGTTTCGTGGCATTTCAGATTCATGTTTTGATAAAATATGACAGTGTTCTTATTGGATTTCAAATTGGCCAAGACTGAACCTAATGAGACTTTGGCACTTTGTTAGCAAGCTGTTTGTGGGTAATTAACTTATAAAACAAATTATTGCCTCTGGAGTTGCTTCTCAGCGTATGCACAGACCATAATAAATTCCACATCTGAGTTGACCCATCGTATTTTCCTACGATTTTGTCTTTTAAATATTATGAAGGGCTAGCCTGGTCGTACCACACCATAGTACAAATGACATTTCGTACTAAGGTCTGGATTTGCTCCATGGAGCTCCGTGAACAGGTGGGAGGGGTTAACTCCTTTTGCAGATTGAAACCATTGGATCTGAGTGAGTTGTTAGCATTTAGCCTAGCGGTAGCCCTCTTCTTTGCCGCTAACAGAGCCCGTGGGGAGTAGCGCCACAATTTTTGCCAGCAAATATATTTGCTAAACATTCCTCTTGCTCCGGCTTCAATTTCTTGTTAGAACCAGACCGGATTAATTTACTATCGCATTTTTCGCCATTGCCAAACTAAAACCTGCCCGTTCGACGCAAACTCTTGACGTCACCCACAACTAACTACAACACCCGCCTCCCGCGCTCGCTGATTGGTCGGATGGAATTCAACCGGTTGTAATCCCAAACACAGGGACCAGACCCAGACGTTACATGCAGTGAAATGATGATTGAGCGGAGTGTGCGGATGAATAAGGCCAGGCTAACGAAGGTCATGAATCGCAATATATCGCAGAATCAAATCCCAATACTTGCTGCATCACAATATGTAAAAAAATAATATTGAATTGTGGCCTAAACATCCCACATAATTGAATCGTCACATACCCACCCCTCATTTTTTGCACTTGTCTGGTGCACACTGGGGACTTTTGCGCATGTATTCCAATGTGGTTTTACTGCAAATGGTAAATAAATTGAATCTGAATAATTTTACTGGTCTTCAGCAGCTGTGAGGCTAACGTACCGCGACTGCTCTGTTAGCCTCCACGACAGCAGAGCACATCGGCAACACTGAGCCCACAGACCACAGGGGGCGCCGCGGAGCCGACCCCACGACATCTGGGGCCGAGCAGGAAGCCCAGCGTTTTGTAATTGGAGGAAATGATGCAGAAAACGCAAAGTTTCTGAGAGAGATGTGCAAATAATGAGCAGTGATTGTTGTCTTTGTGGCAATCCTCAACACTGTTCTTTCCATTTCATGATGTTACATTTAGTTTGTATCAAGCCATTAGCTCCCATCATGTATTCATTGAAGTGCGGCTTTGGCTCTTGTCGATGAGGGGGGCAACCAAAATGATACTACAAAAACTCCTGCACTTTAAATACTACCATATTTTCATTTCTGTTTGCAAAGAATTACTGAGAAAAATCTTGTTTCCACTCGAGTTCCCGTAACATAAATGCTATTTGGTATATAAACTGTAAATGCTTTGAATATTTGTATTATTATTCTTTAACCCTGGTACTGACCTACAGGTAACTTACTGAAGTGTATAAATAGTTCTAACTAGGGCTGGGACTTGATTAAAAAAAATGATCTAATCTATTAGAGGCTTTGTAATTAAGTAATTGCATTTTAATCACATAAGTATTTGACCTGAGAACAGGGAGAAGCAATTTTTTTCAAATGGATTTTTTGTTTACCACTGAATAATGACTGAATACATAAGCTTAAGCAACAAAAATATTGTTTATTTTTGTCAAGTCAAACAGAGCAGTGCACTTTTTGCCATTAATTGGTTTTATTAAGTCCTCTGAGATGACTTCTGTTGTGACCTAGGGCTATACAAGAATAAATTGTATTGTATTGTATTGTAATTGTAGCAATACCATATTTAGAAACCAACCAACGCGTTCACATCAGCGTCTTTGTTCATGTTCACTCTGCCACGAACCAGTGCGGAGACCATAGCGAAGCAAGTGCAGCTGCAGCAGCGTGCAAGTGTAGGAAGGCACCAAACACGAACTTTAGACACTTTGCACAGAGACAGCAGTGGGAACAGTGTTTCTGAGTCACTTCTGTCATTGGGAGGTTCGGAGACAGGTTAGATTTGCGGAGAACAAGCCTGGAAGTCACGTGGTGCTCCAGTACAATCGGTCCGTCTGAAACCCATCCAGTGAGAAACGTTCCGCGGTGAAAAAAGGGACATGGCGATTAATTTGCGTAAAATTTTTTAACGCGCTAATTCTTGTGTAATTAATTAATCTTAAGTCCCGGCCCTAGTTCTAACAGATAGTTTATTCCATCGGCTCTAGGACTATCTGTCTGAGACGAGCTTATATATTATGAATTATGTATTTATTTGTTTGTATGAATTTATTTTTCTGAAGTTCTCCTCCAGATGATTAATCAAGTATCTACTGTGTAAGGGATAATGTATAGCCTACAGGTCATTATCGGAAAATAAGTACCGACAGGGCGAAGCGGACCCCGACGCGCAGCGGAGGGGTCTGCTTCGCCCTGTCGGTACTTATTTTCCGATAATGACCTGTAGGCTATACATTATCCCGCTTATTATACTGCTTTGTACCAACTTAACACACAAAATAAACTTCAGATCACTTTTATGAATGCCAAAAGTTTATTTAATGACAACAAATAAAGTAGTCCCAAAAAGTTTTCCCGTTGCTCGGCAACCGCGGGCAACAGTTAGGCTGGCAACTTCCAAACTAGAACTCTCTGGAACTGCATGAAAACTGAACAAAGAATTCTGAACATCAGCGGTGAGTGACCCATACATAAACCTAACCTAAATCCATAATTCGATCCTCTGCAAATGTGTCCGAAAATGTGCCGGTATCTACTTCCGGGTTTTTTGGGATCGCCTTTTCTCGCATTACATCAGTGTTTTTGTCATGAAAACGTAAACGGAAAATTCTGAAAACTTCCGTGCACTTGTATTAAGACTGGATATGTATAAATTACTCTCCGATTAACATTTCATTGCGTTGATTGATTGGCATTTGCGTTTATTGAGCGGCCAGAACTACTTCCGGGTTTTTCACGATCGCTTTTTGACGCAGAGAAATAGTATTTTTGTCATGAAGACAAGACCAGAAAATTCTGAAAATTTCCGTGCACGTGTGTGAAGAATGTATATGTATAAGTATTCTCCGATTAACATTTAAGTGTGTTGATTGAGCGTGGCTAGCTCCGGAGTGGCCGGAACTACTTGCGGAGTTATCCACGCATTTGAAAGACAAGCAGAGAGTGCGTTGCCATGGGCAGCGGTCATTATTGTTTTGAGAGGTCCGTTATAGAAAATAATGACCGGTAGAACGTTTTTAAATTACATTCAAATCAATGGAGCATTCTACTGCTGCTGTGAGGAGCCGTATAATAAATCTATCTATGGCAAGGAGATTCCACATGTGAAAATGACTTTGTTCCAAGCCTATTGTATATTGCTCTATACTGCCCCCGGTGGTGAAGGTCTGGTAAGAGCAAGTATGAGAAGCTGCCATTTGCAAACATTGATTAACTCTGACTTCGACTGAAAATCCCTTGTTGGACCAGTGCCAGCTCTGTTTGTTCTCATGAATGTCCCCACTCTGAAGCTCTGATCAGACATTGTATATAGCAGTAACTAATTTTTATTCATATAGCACATTTTACAGAGCAGGGTTACAAAGTTCAGACGGTGATGACGGAAGCGAGACATCGAACCCACTGTTGTTCAGCCCCCAACCAACACCATCCATTCACTCATTACACATAAACCTATTCTACATGTTTTTTCAGTTGTAGGGGAAACTTACACATACACGAGGAGAACATGCAAACTTCACTCAGAAATGCCCTGTTGTGAGCGGGATTTGAACCTCGGACTCAACCACTGTGCCGCCCAATATAATAAGTCCACAGAGCGTTACATGAACTTATAAGCATGATTATGGTACCACTAAAAACACATACAATAGGTCTGGCATGCGCTCTACGAATAAATATGACTTACTTACCTACTTTGAGCGGCATGTTGGCTAGAGTGGATAGCACTCTCGCTTCTCAGCAAGAAGGTCCTGGGGTTCGAATCCCGGAACAAACAGTGCCTTTCTAAGTGGATTTTGCATGTTCTCCTTGTGTCTGCGTAGGTTTCCTCCGGGTGCTCCTGTTTTCCCTACCAATAAAAGCATGTATAATAGGTCTGGAATATGCCTCCTGTACTGGCAACCTCGCTCCCATCTCTGTGTGGAGTGAGAGACAAATGCTCGCAACTAATGTTCCCCTCCCCGTGTCTTCGTAGGTTTCCTCCGGGTGCTCCGGTTTCCCCTACCACTAAAAACATGCACAATAGGTCTGAATGTAAATGAATGAGTGAATGGATGGTGTTGGTCGGAGGCTTTGATGCGCCTGTGCGATCGCCGAGTCGCTTCCGTCATCACCGTGTTTGGAATGATTGGAACAAAATCTGAACTCTGAACATTGTAAAGAGCATTGGGTGACCTTGGTCTGTAAAATGCGCTATATAATTAAACATTACTACTATTATAAATTGCTTTGTGATTCTGGTCTGTGAAAGGCGCTGTACATTAAGATGACTTACTTTACTCTGGAAGCATTGGAGAAAGTGTCTATATAGAATGTTGTATATATTGTGTTTGTCTGTTTTTTTGTAATCTGGACATGTTATGTGTCTGAATTAATGGTGAAATAAAAACGTATCTAAATCTTTCACGTCGCTCAAAGAGAAAAAAAACAGAGTGTGATTCGTCCTAATTGAAAATGCGACGTTTATGTGATCTTTATTTATTCTCCGAGCCACTTTCCCCGTTGTTTACTCGTCAGATCAGGTGATGAAGAATGGGCTCGTTGTGTGTTTGTTCTTGCAGATCCAAACATCAGAATCAGTTTGTGCGGCGGCAGCGACAGCCGAGAATGAATGTTGACAAGGCACTAATTATCCATCACAGCAAGCGCCACATTACTCTAAGACTCTGAGCTTCCATCGCCGCCGCAGAGGACGACGGAGACACGGCGGGGTTTTAGCCGAGGTTATGACAAACACGCAGAACGACATGTGCGAGATGCGTTCTGATTGTCTTCTTCGAGAGCGTGTCTGTGTGAGTGCCACGTCTGGGATCGCGTTGTGTCACGTTAGCGGGTTGTGTTGCCGGAGTTTGCTAATGTTGCCGACAAATCCACTGCTGGTTCCAATTCAGTTCAACGTATTTGTGTATAGTCCTAAATCACAACCGCAGTCGTCTCTAAGGACTTCACAAAGTTCTCGATTCTTTAACAACAGATCAGAGAATCCAACTGTTCAAACTCAGGAAATGCAATAATAACAAACGCGTAGAAGACATTGGTTCATAGGGAGCATGACTACTGTCCAGATGTTATGTTAAGATGTTCATATCGTCATCATTAAAGGGCCCTAATCTGTCCAAAGGCATTCATAAAACATGCTCTTTTCCAATACTTTTTTGACTGATAACCGTAGTTCAGAGAGATATGAAATTCAAAATGAAAACAATAACATCATTTAGGGGCAGTAAAACTAATTTTGATGTCCCGCCCTCCACTATTTTACCAATCAGAAAGTCTGTGATCCGGGTTGCTATAACTCGCCGCGTCAAGCTAATCTAACCGATAAAGTAATATGTGGCCGCAGAACTAAAAAAGGTCCGGTTATGATTGTCAAATAATTAACGAACAAAAAAAGAAAAGAAAAAAACAAAGGACTTCTATCGGGGTTTTTGTGAAAAAGGTGTTGGTTTTAGATTTTGTTGTCGCAAAAAACACTATTCAGATATTATGGTCCCAGCTGGATTCGTCTGCATATCTGGCAACCTGAGTCAGGGAGAGTGGGAGGGGCTGCAGTACCACTTTTGGCCACATTTTTACACACTGTTCCTTTGAATGTCCTGGATCATAACTGACCTTGGACCTGCATCGGGAATGAACTCAAGAAGACAACCATATAGTAGGAATTAAGTCCAATCAATGCAGTTACTGAACTAGTTTTGTTCTGGAAAATCTACCGTGAAATAATACTCAAAATTAAAGTGCAATTAAAGTCTAAATACCAGAATGTAAAAATGCTTTAAATTATCCAGAGATCCAAAGATGAACTTCAAAACCGTTTACACTTTCAGCCCTGAGCTATTTTTTAAATTATTTTATTCATTTTTATCATCAGACAGTTGTGGGATAGCGATGTTATTACCTTAACATTTTTCGAAACAGGCAAAACATTATTTCATGGTAGATTTTCCTGAACAAAAGTAATTCAGTTACTGGTTTTGTTTGGACTTAACCAAAACCGGGTCCAAGTTGAAGGTTTGGCCAATTATGTATATTCAATTCAATGTATTCTTGTATCGACCTAAATCACAACAGCAGTTTTCTCTGAGGACATTACACAACCCTTGAAATAGAAATCAAACATTGGTATTGGTCCATGAGTGTTGATAAAGGTCCATAAATGTTGTTGATGTATTTGTACGATATGGTTGCCTGGTATGGAAGAACCAAATCCCTTTACTTCAGCAGAGTATCCTCACAGACAGTGGAAGTGAAAGGAATTTCTTTTGTGTCGACTCAGCTCTAGACACATCTCTCATCTTTAAAAGAAGCCTCCCAAGTTCCAGAAGTTGAGAGTTTGTTTGTCGTTCCTGGATCTCCCGTCTCTGTCCCGCAGCAGTGCAGTATTTGAATTTGCATTAGGCCAATTTCAGATGCTCCTCTGTTCGTGCGCTTGTTTAGTTCTATTGATTTGACCAAAACACAGAATATAAATGAGAGGACAACAGTCTACGATAAAAGTACAATAATATGAAGAACTCTCTTGTGCAGCGTGCACAAAGATAATGAGGTCTGCGGTGAATTTGCTTGTTTTGACGTCTCCACATTCTCCTGCTCAGTTCTGCCGTTTTAAACTCAGACCACCATCGACGAGAGGATTCTGTCTGTTCAGTCCTGAAATCGAGTCTTTGGATTGGATTTTTCCATTGATTTAACCTTAAAATACAGTATGTGCCTCATCTGGACCTTTTTGTAGCGTTTCTGTCTGCTACTAGTGCACGGCTAAATGTCTATTCTGTGTACTTAGTGCACTTGTGTATAGGAGTATTTTAAGAAAGGTATTTAATGCATAATTTACTCTATTTTTACTTTTTACTGAACTCGTTTGCTCGAAGAAAATTTCCTAGTTTATTCACTCACTTTTTTGACTTCTGATTCTAATGTGCTGAACGCGTTGGTTTTGAAGCGTGTGGCGAGTAATCTAGAGGGGAATTTGTTGTGAGGCGTGTGTCAATATGTGTGTTGATGACTTTTGTGTGTGTGTTGTTGCAATGATGTGGTATAGTTCGAAGCCTTAAGAACCTGTACCTTGTTCAAGAAAGGGTGTGCTAGTTTGGAGTATTCGTATTTGTGTGTATTTGCGTTTCTTTTGGCATCCTATTTGTCTACCCCATACTTGAAAAAGGACGTTTTCCCCAGTTTGGAGCGCTTTGACCATGCATTTGTTATAAACTCTAAGCATGTAATACATTTTTGTCCACATGATGGCGTTGTTGAGCTTATATGATGCCTCACTGCTTCGTGGGGCTTCACTTTGCCATCACTGTCTGCAACACAATGATTTACAATACCATGGCTCATTGATTCAAAAAAGTTGATTTTGTAATTTGTAGTTACAATGTTTTTTTGTGGTTCTTTTGAAAGACAAGTTAGTGTGTATTCCTTTGTCATTGTTCCAGCTGACGTATACTTCCTGAGTAGGCGTGGTCAGCTTGATTGACAGGTCACACAAACTGACCACGCCCCTTTTCACCCCGGGGTCTCTGGAGGAGGGTGTGCGACAGGCGGAAGGTTCCCTCATCTCGGTTGATGGTGCAGTGGTCCCGTTTTCTGATTACAAGGAGGCGATTGAAAAAGAGAAACCCCGAAAAGGCCCATACTAAGAGCGAGATCTGCTCCCACGGACGGACAGGCTGTAGATCCAGGCCTCAAACATACATAACAACACTCTAAAAACACTGTGAGTTTGTGAATGACATTGGGAAACAGCTGTAACGTGGATAAACACCGTGAAAAGTTTAAAAAGTAAATGAGTAGTTTTGTTTATTTGTGCTGAGTCTGCTGACAGATTTCAACCTGATCACAGATATATTTGCGACGAACTCTGGATCCATGCATTATTCATCCAAACCACACTGGAATCTACATACCATCGACATTTTGCATGACCTCCTCAGAATGAAAGATGATATGTCTATGTCATGTGAAACCACACACACACACACTTCTAAGCACCGACCTTGGAAGATGTGAGTAGACTTCAGACACAGAGCTATGACACTATGCCCTCTGCTCCTCTGTCCGAAGGATTCTTTACCCAAATCTAGACTATTGCACATGTTTTTATTGGAAACCTACAGGACGAAGAACATGCAAGGTCCAGTCAGAGGTCCCTCTGTCACTTGGAGGACTTTGCACAACCATTGAATTCGCCAACATCGATCAGAGAATCAAAGAGTTCAAACAAAAGAAATAAAACAGAAAACACATTGGTATTGGTCCAAAAGAGGCAGATGACCGAAGTTTTGATGAATGTCCATAAATTGGGATACCCGGGACCCATAGACTGTTTATACTGTAAACGCTAACCGGCTAACGCTAGCTCAACAATGCCCAACAGGGAGGTTTTGCTCCGACTCTCTCTGGCTCCCAGTGACTTGCATTTAAAAGTTAACTTCTCTGGCTCAGTAACCGTTTGTGTCTTAAAATATGTATGATTTAGCGCCCTCTCTGTGATCCTAGTGTTTTTATTCTTTTGTTTGTCTCTTCTTTCTAAATTCCCGCTAACCACTGCCACATTTCTGCAGCTATAAGCGTTTTGACTTGTTGAAGTAATGTAGCCAATGTTCATTCAACTGTGCATGTTTGTATCACGAGAGACAATCATGAATGTTGCATAATGTTGGCTATCACGCTCCGCGACGTATAAATGGCATCTTCACACGTTTGTATGTGTGTGTGTGTGTGCGTGTATGAGTGTGTGTGTGTGTGTGTGGGGGTGTGTCTGTATGTGCCATCTGAACTGTTAGCAACACTTATGTCTGCTTGAAGAGAGACACACGGAGCTGTAGAAAAGCACCGGGGACTGAACGAATCAAGCACAAACTACTTTTCAGTCAAATGATTCTGAAAATTGAGTTTTATGTGAGTGTGTGTGTGTGTGTGTGTGAAAACAAGGGGTAATATCTTGCCTTACAAATGTTTAAAATGATCAGAGACATAAATCTATCTCCTGTGGTTCAGATGAGGAGACGTTACAGACGACTGCCGCTCTTCAAAGACTGGATCGGTGTCAGATTAAGAAGCAGCTTTGATCCAACGTCTTGTGTTCGACGGTTTCTTATCTCTGACGCTGGAAAATTCAAGAAATGTTACAATGTTGAGGTTTTGGATGACAGACGACAAGTTACATTGTGATTCTGGGATTGTTTTAGGGCGCGTTCACCATTACACTGTATATGGATGGACAATGCTAACCGGCTAGCTCAATGAAGCCCAATGGGAAGTGCTCATTGTGAAGTTTTGCTGTAGCTCGTTCTGGCTTCTATTGACTTACTTTGGAAAGTATACTCGACCTCGGTCAACGTTTCTGTCACAAAATGTGTAATTTAGTTTTCTCTGTGATCTTTGGTCATCTGTTAGGGCTCTATTAACAATCAGATGCTTACTTTCACCGGGAAAACTCCGGATTGCCTTTGCAACCATGATAGCAACACGTCTGTCCCTGTCACGGCACAAAGCTAAGTTACTGTATGGTTGGCTTATGTTTCACATCTGCTTCTTCTGCATTAAGGCTAACACTGTGGTGACATCACATTTGGTAGGTCCACTGGGTCTACAGTTGGACCAAAGGACTCCAGCAGTCTCCAAGATCAGTGAGTTAAAGCTGGGGTTCCTAACTCTCAAAGTGAACCTCCTTCTACTGCTATGAAGTCGTTTTGAATCTCTGTGCTGCCTCCCAAATCCTGAATCTACAGCCTCAGTCCTGGATCTACAGCCAATTCCCGGTCTAAAGCCTTAGTTCTAGATCTACAGCCTCATTTCCGGGTCTACAGCCTCAGTCTTAGATCTACAACCTTAGCCCTGGACCTACAGCCTCAGTCCTGGATCGACAGCCTCAGTCCTGGATCGACAGCCTCAGTCGGTTTATTCCCTGATCTGCTGTTCGCCAATCCACAGCTAAGGTCCACTGCTGTTGTGATTCAGGCCTATACCTAAATGCATTGAATTGAATTGAGTATAAGCTGCTTTTTTTCCCCAGAACTATTTTTTTTTTTGCGAGTGTAGTATCGGCCGCTTCATCCATTATAATGTAACTTTGAGCAGAGTCCAGTGGAGGTCGGAGCCAGAACTAATGACCCGCACAGGGGCTAACCACTGCAGCGGTCAGAACCACCCACCAGCAGAGACCAGCCGAGACCAGCCGAGACCAGCCGAGACCAGCAGAGCGCGCTGGACCAGGACAGGTTTGACAGCTGATAAAGTGATATAAATGAGAGTGTAAATGCAACGGCATTATGGGAAAGATGAAGTGGAAAGCAGAGACCAAGAGGAAAAGCTAAGTTGTCTGGAAGTATTATAACAAATAATGCGTTTGACTTAAAGTTTCTGTCTGCTACTTCAATTGTATTTCATTTTCTAGTAAGTATTTTTTCTAAATGTATTTAATGGAGTCCTTTTCCTTTCCATATGATTGGCTGGAGTGGAAGTGTTGGCCAATGGTAAGGGTCCTTGTCTGTGTACCAGGAATTGGAATTTATTTAGTCACTTTCCCACCATAAATTGCAAACAAATTAATTTAAATATGTGGTTTACAATTTTATTTCTATTTCGTCCCTCAACAATTAGGTGTACATTTATGGACATTGGTCATATGTCTCTATGTATTGTTATGTATTTATCTTTGCATTTCCCGTGTTTGAACTGTTTCTCTCTCTATCTACTGTTGTGATTTAGGCAGTGGCGGCCGGCCAATAGAGGGCGCTAGGGCGCCGCCCCACCACTCACAACTTGCCATGTTACCTTGAATAAAACGTTAAAAAAAATAATAACATTAAAATATTTCGAAATGTATGTGTGTTTTATTTCAGATGTGGAAGAAATACTTTATAGTTTATGCTGAGTTGGATTGATTAAGCTCATCAGCGTTGTCTGTGTCGGACTGAGGACGTATTTCCGCCTCAGGGCGCAAAAGATTGCGCCCTGAGCCGTCTATGGACTCTCGTTAAAAGTTGTACATGCGCAGTAGCTCCTCTTCAATGCAAGAGATAAGACGATTTGGGGGCGCAGGAGAAGTGCGCCCTGAGGGGGCGGGATCGCCCGCGACCTGTACTGTCACTGTCTGTGACGTCCGTTTACAGTGATTGACAGGTCAAGCTGTGGGAGTTTGAGACGAACGTAAAGAGACGCAAAATGGAGAACGAGAAAAAGAATAATTCAGTTAGATCACTCAAAACAATACCGTTTGAGAGAAGATCATACCAGGAGAAGGTTGAGGTTAAAGAGCTTGGACCTGATCAGCCAAATATTACCATTGGTCAGCAGTCCAGCGACAGGGGGAGACGGTACACTCGTACTTTTTCCAGGACCTGGTTCAGCGCCAAATCTTGGCTAGCAGCATGTAGCGAGGCTAATGCTTTATTTTGCTTTCCATGCCTCTTGTTTCAAACATCAGGATCTGACCCAGCATGGATCAAGACAGGTATGACTGATCTGAAGCACTTTTTAGAAAAGGCAAAGAAGCATGAGCAGACTGGTATCCACATGCAAAATGCCCTCAAATTAGCTATGTTTGGGAAGATAAATATTTCATCCCAGCTGGATGAAAGCTACAGGGTAGGGATCAGAAAGCACAATGAGGAGGTTGACAAGAATAGGCACATCCTATCAAAAATAATAGACTGTGTCAAATTCTGTGGTGCATTTATATCTAGTCATCATATTCATAGCCCCCCCAGTAGAAAATTCCACCAGCCGCCACTGGATTTAGGGATAAACAAAAACAAATTGAATTGAATTTATTTTCCGGATTTTCCTTACTAAATTTGTCTCTCAAAGTTCAGATATAGCTACACTGTTAAAAGTGATAAAATATGAGGTAATAATCGTTTAAATCAAGTGGTTTTTATCTTAATCTGAGCACATTCTTACTGTGTTAAAACAAGATTCTCCAATGGGACAAAGCCATGTAGTCTCGCTTTATTTTCTCATGCCAAGGGAGACATTTCTTGTTTGTGTTTTTTGCTCATTGTCCTGTTGGCAAATTTAGTTTTGAGGCAGTCAGAATGTGCTCCAATTCTGGTACTCTTAGCCAAATTTGAGACAAATTTGAGACTTATTTTAATTGCTGTGTACGATGAAAAGTACAAACATCTCTTATCTTGTTAAGTAGGAGAGCTCGCACAGTTGTCGTCTTGGCTATCTCCACGGCGACAGAAGGGGGCGGTCCTTGCATAGTGCACCTTTAACAAAGATTTGATTGAGTAAAGATGGAGTTAATCTGCGGCAGTGGCGGAGGCTGGGCGAGTGGAGTGTGTACTGGTCTCGTATCTCGGCAGCTCTGACACTTGAGTATCTGTAAGCAGCGAGGTGTTCGACACAGCTGCAGACTTCAAGACCTGGGTTTGTAACAGACAGGGGGGTGAGAGAGAGACAGAGAGAGAGAGACTAAAGTCAAAGAGCCAGAGAGAGAGAGACAGGGACACACAGAGAGACACACAGAGAGACAGAGAGCGAGACATAGTCAAAGAGAGAGAGACAGAGAGCGAGACATAGTCAAAGAGAGAGAGACAGAGAGCGAGACATAGTCAAAGAGAGAGAGACGGAGAGACAGAGAGCGAGACATAGTCGGAGAGAGAGAGACAGAGAGCGAGACATAGTCAAAGAGAGAGAGAGACGGAGAGACAGAGAGCGAGACATAGTCGGAGAGAGAGAGACAGAGAGCGAGACATAGTCAAAGAGAGAGAGACGGAGAGACAGAGAGCGAGACATAGTCAAAGAGAGACAGAGGGAGACATAGTCAGAGAGAGAGAGACAGAGAGCGAGACATAGTCAAAGAGAGAGAGACGGAGAGACAGAGAGCGAGAGACAGAGAGCGAGACATAGTCAAAGAGAGAGAGACGGAGAGACAGAGAGCGAGACATAGTCAAAGAGAGAGAGACGGAGAGACAGAGAGCGAGACATAGTCGGAGAGAGAGAGACAGAGAGCGAGACATAGTCAAAGAGAGAGAGACGGAGAGACAGAGAGCGAGACATAGTCAAAGAGAGACAGAGGGAGACATAGTCAGAGAGAGAGAGACAGAGAGCGAGACATAGTCAAAGAGAGAGAGACGGAGAGACAGAGAGCGAGAGACAGAGAGCGATACATAGTCAAAGAGAGAGAGATGGAGAGACAGAGAGCGAGACATAGTCAAAGAGAGAGAGACGGAGAGACAGAGAGCGAGACATAGTCAAAGAGAGAGAGACGGAGAGACAGAGAGCGAGACATAGTCAAAGAGAGACAGAGGGAGACATAGTCAGAGAGAGAGAGACAGAGAGCGAGACATAGTCAAAGAGAGAGTGACGGAGAGACAGAGAGCGAGACATAGTCAAAGAGAGACAGAGGGAGACATAGTCAGAGAGAGAGAGCGACGGGAACAGAGACGGAGAGAGAGACAAGAGTCAAAGATCCAGAAAGAGACAGACAGAGACACAGAGAGACAGATATAGAGACAAAAAGAGAGACAGAGAGAGAGATCATATGAAGTGAATGGCAGCTGGAAAAGAGCGATGAGAGTGTCTAAGTGTACACCGCGTCTGCAAATGATGGTAAACAGCGGAGGAGGGAATGAAGCGTCTGGAAGCAGAGGCAGAGGGAAGTCTGTGAAGAAAGAGTGAGAAGAAGAAAGGGCTATGGGAGAGGTGTCAACGGCTTTTCCTAATGAGACAAAGTGATGACATTTCACTGCGACTACAGAGCGGAGAGAGGAAGAATCCAGTGGGTGAAGAGATGGATGCGAAGTTTTGTCCCACACAAGCAGAAATAATTACCAAGAGTTCAATGCAAGTATCCTCAGGACGGTTTGAGTTGTAATTAGATCTAATGTAATTATAAACAACAATATTGAGGCAAAGTTGCATCATTTCAGTGGAGTTTAATATTTAATAAGCTGCAGTGTTGATCCCTGATGGAGCCTGTTTCTATAAGGCTGGGACCCAAATCCTGGTTTTATTCCTTGTTTTGTCGGTAATGATTTGAGAATCATAATGAGACCTTGTTTATACTGCGGCCACGGGTTACTTTACCGGTGAGATTAGCTTGTAATTTATGACTAGCCCGGTTCAAGCCCAACACAAGACCCTTTCCACTCCCACTGCTGCCTGCTGTTGTTGTATTCTTGGGCAAGACACTTAATCCCACTTTGCCTGAAGCTCCGGCGGAAAGATCAAGGCTATGCCATAGAGCGGCCATCCACCTGCAGGAGGATCAGTGAGGGGTAGATAGTGGATGGAAAAACAATCCATTTTTAAAATGTGGATTTTACTTTTGCCTGGGTGCAGCCAAACTTCAGCCCCTTCTACATCAGGAAGCAGGATGTTCGGTCTGGCACTGCTTCGTTGGAAATCAGAGGTTAATTACGGTAAAATGAGGAGTATGGGAATGTGTCGTTACTCTGGTTGTTTGTTTGTTCCAGTAGAGAGATGAGGCACACACACACACACATCCACACACAGACACACACACAGACACACAGACACATCCACACACAGACACAAACACACACACACACACACACACACACAGACACATCCACACACAGACACACACACACACACACACACGCACAGACACATCCACACACAGACACATACACACACTCTCTCTCTCTCTCCCATAGACCAGAGAGGCATTGTTTTTCCTTTGCTTGGAACACTTCCCATAATCACCGCAGAATGGATCAGTTTCAGCCTTCCATTCTGACCATTCGAAGCTAATATGCTATTTTAAATGTATTCTTACGTCATCAGCCTGCTTCTCTACCGTCCAGACCCCACTCCTCACTGCGCCCAGTTAAACTTCTGCTTTGGACTTGTTTAGTCTCGTATAATGTAAGGGAACGTTCTTTCAATCTCCCTCTAAATACACCGCTAACCCATTTGCAGCTTCTAAATCCCCCCACACGACCCCGCTCCTCTCTCTCTCTCTCTTTCTATCCCAGAGTAAACATTTCCCCGGCTCGCGTGGCCATCTGAGGAGCAAAGTGCCTCTCTGGGCTAATGGCACCATTTCAATAATACGGCATAATGGGGCTCACTTTGCCGTCTGCCGGTGGGTGATAGCCGTGATTATGTTGTCATCGATGTGCTTTTACCTGCACCTCTGCTCAGGGCGTGAGGCGGAGAGGACGGAGCTGCAAGAACCAATCAAAGGAAACTCAGCAAACTTTGTACATGTGATTCAGACACACGACTCAAAGCTGGGGGGCCTGACTCTTCTGTTTTTTATGCTAATGATAATAATAATCAGTTTTTTGGACTCTCAAAGACAATTCACAGTCATTCCTCATTTGGGCAACAGTAGCCTTTGTAGTCGGCTCAAAGGCTTGAAGGTCTCAAGCCCACTGATGTCTGCTGTTGTTGTGTCCTTGGCAAGACACTTAAGTAATCCCATATTTCTCTTTTATCATATTGTTTTTACTAGTGTTGGTGGTTTCTATGGTTCATAACCATTATTTTGATTCCATTAAAGAATACAGGGTGATTGATTAACAGTGTTGTGCCAGTTCACAGCTTTTCTGAACTAGTTCAAGTTCAGTTCATACATGCTCAAAGTGAACAGTTCATGTTCAAAGTTCACATTTTTAATTATGAACTAGTTCAAATGAGCTACTGTCGGGGCGACAGTAGCTCAGTTGGTAGAGCATTAGCCTTTGGGCCTGGAGGTCGTGAGTTCGATTCCCACCATGGGACCTACTCCAACTGTTCCCACTGATCACTGCTGTTGTTGTGTCCTTGGGCAAGACACTTAAGCCCACGTTGCCTGAAGCCCCCTGCTGAAAGATCAAGGCTGTTTCACAACTGACGGAGCAGCCATCTTCCTGTGGACTCACCCCCTGCAGAGGATCAGAGGGACTGGTGCTATGAGCATTGGGTGGCAGCTCTCATTGCCACCCCCCGACCCAGAAATGGACTAATAAAGGGGTTGAAAATGAATGAATGAATGAATGAAAAGTTCAGTTCATTTAACTTTTTTCGTGAGATACTTAAATAAATATTTTTTTCACACTACGAGCTATATATATATATATATATATATATATATGTGTGTATATAAATTGTCCACTCACCTTTGGCCCTCCGCGGGCGGTTATCCCTCTCTAAGCTTGGGTCCTCTACCAGAGGCCAGGGAGCTTGAGGGTTCTGCGCAGTATCTTTGCTGTTCCTAGCACTGCACATTTCTGGACCGAGATGTCCGAGGTTGTTCCGGGGATCCGCTGTAACCACTCATCTAGCTTCGGGGTCACTGCCCCGAGTGCACCGATCACCACGGGCACTACTGTCACCTTTACCCTCCAGGCCCTCTCCAGCTCCTCTCTGAGACCTTGGTATTTCTCAAGCTTTTCATGTTCTTTTTTCCGGATGTTACCATCGCTTGGAATTGCCACGTCCACCACCACGGCTGTCCTCTGCCCTTTGTCTACCACCACGATGTCAGGTTGGTTTGCCATTACCATTCGGCGTCGGTCTGTATCTGGAAGTCCCACAGGATCTTCGCACGCTCATTTTCCACCACCTTTGGAGGAGTTTCCCACTTAGACCTTGGGGTTTCCAGCCCATACTCTCCACAGATGTTTCTGTACACTATGCCAGCCACTTGGTTATGGCGTTCCATGTAGGCCTTCCCTGCCAGCATCTTGCACCCTGCAGTTATGTGTTATATATATATATATATACACATATATATATATATATATATATATATATATATATATATATATATATATATATATATATATATATATATATTATATATGTATATCCGCTCGCACAAGTGACCATCAAATGTGGTATCTACCAAGGAGATGCTCTGTCCCCACTACTGTTCTGCATAGGCCTCAACCCTCTAAGCCAAGTAATTGACCAGACTGGCTATGGATACCGCCTCAGGAACGGAGCAAAGATCAGTCACCTCCTCTACATGGATGACATCAAGCTGTACGCCAAGAGCGAGAGAGACATCGACTCTCTGATCCAAACAACCAGGATCTACAGCCATGACATCGGGATGTCATTCGGGCTCGAGAAATGTAGCAGGATGGTGACTCGGAGAGGCAAGGTAGTCCACACAGAAGGGATCTCACTCCCAGAGGGAACAATAGCAGACGTTGAGGACAGTTACAAGTATCTCGGTATACCACAGGCAAATGGCAACCTCGAACAGGTGACGAGGAAAGCGGCAACTGCCAAATACCTCCAGCGAGTAAGGCAGGTCCTAAGAAGCCGGCTCAATGGCAAGAACAAGGCCCGGGCAATTAACAGCTACGCCCTGCCAGTGATCAGATACCCTGCAGGAATAATCAGGTGGCCAAAGGAAGAGATTCAGACCACGGATGTTAAAACTCGAAAGCTCCTTACCATGCATGGCGGGTTCCATCCCAAATCCAGCACCCTGAGACTGTACGTAAGCCGTAAAGAAGGAGGCCGAGGACTAGTGAGTGTGAGAGCCACTGTCCAGGACGAAACATCCAAACTCCATAACTACATCATGGAGAAGGCCAAAACGGATGACGTACTCAGTGAATGTCTCAGGCAGTGGCGAGATGAGGAGGTGCTGGAGGAGAGCCCATCATGGGAGAACAAGCCCCTACACGGCATGTACCACCGGAGCATAACAGAAGTGGCTGATCTCAAGAAGTCCTACCAATGGCTAGAAAGGGCTGGCCTACAGGACAGCACAGAGGCACTCATCATGGCTGCACAGGAACAGGCACTGAGCACCAGAGCGATAGAGGCCCAGATATACCACACCAGACAAGACCCAAGGTGTCGGTTGTGCAAAGAGGCACCTGAGACGATCCAACACATAACTGCAGGGTGCAAGATGCTGGCAGGGAAGGCCTACATGGAACGCCATAACCAAGTGGCTGGCATAGTGTACAGAAACATCTGTGCAGAGTATGGGCTGGAAACCCCAAGGTCTAAGTGGGAAACTCCTCCAAAGGTGGTGGAGAATGAGCGTGCGAAGATCCTGTGGGACTTCCAGATACAGACCGACCGAATGGTAATGGCTAACCAACCTGACATCGTGGTGGTAGACAAAGGGCAGAGGACAGCCGTGGTGGTGGACGTGGCAATTCCAAGCGATGGTAACATCCGGAAAAAAGAACATGAAAAGCTTGAGAAATACCAAGGTCTCAGAGAGGAGCTGGAGAGGGCCTGGAGGGTAAAGGTGACAGTAGTGCCCGTGGTGATCGGTGCACTCGGGGCAGTGACCCCGAAGCTAGATGAGTGGTTACAGCGGATCCCCGGAACAACCTCGGACATCTCGGTCCAGAAATGTGCACTGCTAGGAACAGCAAAGATACTGCGCAGAACCCTCAAGCTCCCTGGCCTCTGGTAGAGGACCCGAGCTTAGAGAGGGATAACCGCCCGCGGAGGGCCAAAGGTGAGTGGACAATTTTTATTTTTACACATATATATATATATATATATATATATATATATATATATATATATATATATATATGTATATCCTGTACACCCACAGGAGGAGAGCCTTTTGACTACAAAACAGACCAGATTAACATGGTTTTCAATGGGAGCATAACGGAGTTGTCCCATCTCTGCTCATAAACTACAAACAGTAATGCGCTGCAGTGCGTGTGTCTATACTTTATGTCAAATGTAAACGGTGTAAACTTTGTCGCTAACTCACCCTGTGTTTTCATCATGACTCGGGCACATGTAAAAAGCACCAGCTCACAGCGCCGCACCGCAACACAGAGTCGGGGTGCGTTCACAGACGGTGGAAACCGTAGGAATATTTAGATTTCGGCGGAAAAAGTGCGAGAATACAGGAGGGAGGAACTTTCTCTCGTTGCGTTTCAAAAGAGAAAACAGATTCCAACGTTCATAGTGATGTCTGCCGTTCATGACACATAAAATGAACTCATTCACGTTCAAGTTCTTTTTTTGAAAATGTGTTGCGTTCAGTTCAACGTTCACAAAAAAAGGAGCGTGTTCAATGAACGCGTTCTTTTGAACTCGTTCACGCACAACACTGTTGATTAATTATTTCCTTGTGTTCCTTCTTTCTTTGGACATCCATTTTTATTCATTTATTTATTAATATAAATATACATTATACAAATAAATATGCCAGAATTAGCCTAAGGGCTATTTTCCATCTGTAGTCCCTGGACAGTTGTTATGTGTGCTCCTGAAGGGAATAAAATTACACACAACACAATCGGATAAAACATAACACGGTAAAATATTTACAAACAATACCCTCAATACCCTCAAATCAAACATATAGACATGAAAACACGACTGTTGCAAACTAAACAAGAATAAATACAAGTCAGTTATCTACAAATGCACATGTTTGTCTAGTAAACTCTGCTTGTTCTTGTCCGCTCTAATCTGCTCGTGGTCTTTGGAATGTTGTGATGTCACATGACCATAACATATTGCCTGTGGTTTTACAGCTATGGGTACTCAAGCTTTATTCCATAAAAATCTACAATTGTTCATCTTTCTTCAGTATTCAAACACATATCAAAAGATTCTATAACTTAACATGCATAAGTGTGAAAAAGCCCAACACAAATTTAAAGAAGCAGTATGTACAAATCTGGCCAAAAATGGTACTGCACTCTGCCTGACTCAGGTTGCCAGATATGCAGACGAATCCAGCTGGGACCATAATATCTGATTAAAGAGTTTTTCCTTGCCGATGCAGGAGGGTTGGACAGTTAGTGTCCAACTAGAAGGACTGTGGTGATGATCCAGGACACTTTAACATTCTACAACATGTACAACATTTTTCAACATGTGTTCTATATTCTTTCAGTGTTTTAACTGTTGATTCTCTGATCTGTGTTGGTGATGTCAATGGTTTTGTTCAGTCCTCTGAGATGACTTCTGTTGTGACCTAGGGCTATACAAGAATAAATTGTATTGTAATTGTATTGTAAAGATGGACATCCTTGTTTTATTCCTTGTTTTGTCTTTAATGATTTGAGCAAGTAATCTTAAGTAAGTCAGTCCTCTTTACTTACAGTATATATTGCCTTTATTTATATAATGCCTTTCACAAACCAGACTCACAAAGCGGTTTACAATGTGCGCATTTGGGAAATTTGTGCGCATGTGTGACAACGGTTGTCTTGTTGTCATGGCAACCATGAAAACACATGTTGTCATGGCAACCCAAAGTCTTTGACAACCAAAATTCTAGAATGAAGTCACAAAGTTCACATCATAGGCTGAACAGGCTGAGAAAACATATATCCACAGAGACACCGCGACCTCTTCCTACAACAGAATATTAGTTTACCACATTATAGACACAAAAGTAAATACAACACAGACAACATGCACCGTGAACACCCCAGTGAAGTTCACAAGACGGACCTGTCCCTCCTTTATGAACTGGTATGTCTGCACCAGCTGCAGCTGCAGTTCACTGAGATGAATAAAGAGGGCCCGAGCCATGCACAGACCTTTCACATACAGCTGGCAGTGGCGGACCTGGTGGGGTATGGTTCAGGTCCCACCAAACAAAAGGCCAAGCTAAGTGCAGCTAAGGTGGTGTTGCATCAGCTGAGGAAGCGTCCTTTGCCAGAGGACGTGACTCCCTATTGGTCCAAACCCCGTATGGAGCTGGTGGACCCCTCACAGCGGGTTTACTTCTTCTACAAGAAAGACCCCATTAGTGCCCTGTCAGAGATCCTGATGGTGAGGAAGCAGAGGCCAGCTGAGTACAAGGTGGTCGGCATCCAACACCGTGGCTACCATGCATCAGAGTTCTGCATGGAGGTCAGAGTGGACCAGAGGACATGTCAGGGACTGGGTCCAAACAAGAAGGCGGCCAAGCTCCAGGCAGCAGAGGCAATTTTGCACATGATGGGGTTCAAAGAGCAGATGGAGCTGGACAACCCTCAGCTGTCCCCATCTGAGGAGCTCCTCTTCCAGCAGAGGGTCTTCAAACTGCGAGAGACAGAGAAGCTCCAGGCCAGGCAGGCGTTTAAAGCTACCCTCACATCAGCTCAGAAAGACAAACATACATCCCAGAGTGAGAGTTCCCCACCGGCCCTCCAGGAGCCCATCCCGGAGAAACCCTTCTTAGAGGAGCCTGTCTCTGAGGAGCCAATCAAAGAAAAGACAATCATAGAGGAGACAATCAAAGAGATATATGTCGTTGAAGATCTTGTCCCCGAGGAACCAATCACAGAGGTGCATGTTCCTAAGGATCTTTTTCCTGAGGAGACAATCCAAGTGGAGACAATCTTACAGGAGACAATCCAAGTGGAGACAATCTTACAGGAGACAATCCCAGAGGAGACAATCCAAGTGGAGACAATCTTACAGGAGACAATCCAAGTGGAGACAATCTTACAGGAGACAATCCCAGAGGAGACAATCCCAGAGGAGACAATCCAAGTGGAGACAATCAGAGTGGCGACAATCCCAGAGGAGACCATCCCAGAGGGGACAATCCCAGAGGAGACAATCCAAGTGGAGAAAATCCCACAGGGGACAATCCCAGAGGAGACAATCCCAGAGGGGACAATCCAAGTGGAGACAATCAGAGAGAAGAAAATCCCAGAGGAGACCATCCCAGAGGAGACCATCCCAGAGGGGACAATCACAGAGGAGACAATCAGAGAGGAGACAATCCAAGTGGAGACAATCCCAGAAAAGATAATCCAAGTGGAGACAATCAGAGTGGAGACAATCCAAGTGGAGGCAATCAGAGTGGAGACAATCCAAGTGGAGACAATCAGAGAGGTTCCTGTCCTTGAGGATCTTTTCTCTGAGGATCTGGTTCAGACCTGTGATGTGGCCCCTGCTTCTCCTGAGCAGGACAGTCCAGTGGATCTTCCCTCGTCCTTGGACTCCATCTCTTCGTTAGACCTTGTGAGTCTGGTGCAGGACCATAACCCAACTGAGGTCATCCAAGTATCCTCTACTCCAGAACCCCAAAACCTCCAGGACTTTAGCACTTCTTCAGAAACTGTCAGTCCAATAGAGAGAGCCGTCCCTCCAGAGACACAGGACATCAGCTCCAATGCCGCTCACTTCATGGTCTCAACGATGATCCAACATTTCTTGAACAAATCCCCCGTGTTCCTAGACATTAGGGAACAAGGAAGAGTTATTTTGCAACTGCGTGAGGTGGAGCAAAGAGTCTCCATGCCCCAAGGAACAGACCTGAAGACCAAAGACCTCAAAGCCATAGCTAAGGAGACGGCTAGAAGTCTCCGGGAAGAGCTGGGACCCTTCACCTCACCCCTGCTCTGGAGTGAGTATTTCCTCAATGCAGCGGTGAGACATCTGAATTTCCAGCTGGAAGACTTCATTGACGAGGACAGAGGCCGACGACCAAGACGTTTCTTCTCCCGATTGTTTAAGATGTTCAGGATCAAGAAGAACAGAGTGTCGCCTGGTCCTCTGAGAGCATACATCAGATCAGCATACTAAAAGCACATCACTCCTGCCTGAGGGAACCTTCACTTACTGTAGGGAGGTCACAGAAAAAGGACTGGGTAACAAAAAAAAAACCATACAATTAAGACAACAACAAAAAACCTGGACATGAAAAATAACTAAATTTAATCAGGTTGGATTCAAGAAAATCAAACAGGGCAGGGAACAAGATTCAAAATTAATACAAAAAACAAACAACATGCAATGAAAAAAAATCATGAAAATTAACAAAAGAGGTAAATTGAAAAAACTTAAAATTTGAAAATGAAATTGGGAAAAACAAGGCCTATTTAAGTATCACATGGCATAATGTCATTTAAATGTCGTATGGTGTATTGTAAAAAAAATGGAGATTTTTTAAGATATGCCTTGAACTTTGAAGAACTGAAAAAAATTGGAATGAGGGGAAGGCATCTTAATGACTCAAAAATATATTCATCAATTGGGAAAAACAAGGCTCAAACAAAGCCATTTAGCATACCTTAAGAATGCTGATTTTTAAGATGTGCTTTTAGCTTTGTTGAACTGAAAATTATAATACATGGAATAGGGGGGGGGGGGGGGGGGGTGGGGGGGGGAATAAAACAATAACAATAAAAAATAAATAAATAAAAATGTGTCATGAGTTTCATCAAATGCACTTGGTAGCCACAGCTGACCACTGCTGAAAAATTAGTTAGGTTTGAGTGTTATTAAGGTTTCGTCTTTTTTCCTTATAATGGTGGGGGTCGCAAGCAACGTCATGTGAAGTTCCACCTCCCCTACTGGCCGGGCACTAGAACTACATTGTCTTCCGTCATTGTTTAGAAGCCGTTCACTTCGAAAAAGGAGCCTGGTCGTTTTTGATAATTACTTTGCAGCATCTCCGCAGTGCAGTGGCGGCTGGTGGAATTTTCTACTGGGGGGGCTATGAATATGATGACTAGATATATACCAGCAGGGTAGGGATGCTTTCTGATCCCTACCCTGTAGCTTTCATCCAGCTGGGATTAAATATTCATCTTCCCAAACATAGCTAATTTGAGGGTATTTTGCATGTGGATACCAGTCTGCTCATGCTTCTTTGCCTTTTCTAAAAAGTGCTTCAGATCAGTCATACCTGTCTTGATCCATGCTGGGTCAGATCCTGATGTTTGAAACAAGAGGCATGGAAAGCAAAATAAAGCATAAGCCTCGCTACATGCTGCTAGCCAAGATTTGGCGCTGAACCAGGTCCTGGACTGCTGACTAATGGTAATATTTGGCTGATCAGGTCCAAGCTCTTTAACCTCAACCTTCTCCTGGTATGATCTTCTCTCAAACGGTATTGTTTTGAGTGATCTAACTGAATTATTCTTTTTCTCGTTCTCCATTTTGCGTCTCTTTACGTTCGTCTCAAACTCCCACAGCTTGACCTGTCAATCACTGTAAACGGACGTCACAGACAGTGACAGTACAGGTCGCGGGCGATCCCGCCCCCTCAGGGCGCACTTCTCCTGCGCCCCCAAATCGTCTTATCTCTTGCATTGAAGAGGAGCTACTGCGCATGTACAACTTTTAACGAGAGTCCATAGACGGCTCAGGGCGCAATCTTTTGCGCCCTGAGGCGGAAATACGTCCTCAGTCCGACACAGACAACGCTGATGAGCTTAATCAATCCAACTCAGCATAAACTATAAAGTATTTCTTCCACATCTGAAATAAAACACACATACATTTCGAAATATTTTAATGTTATTATTTTTTTTAACGTTTTATTCAAGGTAACATGGCAAGTTGTGAGTGGTGGGGCGGCGCCCTAGCGCCCTCTATTGGCCGGCCGCCACTGCCGCAGTGTCTCCGTCTAAACTGGGCCTAATACAGGTAGGTCGTCAGCTGAGTCCAAATAGTTTTGTTCCAGCCACTGGGGCACTACTTTACTGGTTTTAGGTTCACTATAGTGCAGCTGATCATACTCTAAAAGTTTTCCATGAAATTTCCAGCAGTTAACTAGTCACAAATCAAAATCAAATCACAATTAAAGTTCACTCATTTGTGAGTGAACTTAAATACCCTTAAACAGTGATAAAACCAAAAATAATTAAAAATATAATCCTCATATGATAATATACCCTATTAAGATTGTATTAACAAGTTTCAAGTTAAACGTTCAAATGTACATGGAACATTTTCATGGAATAATCACGTTCAATATCACTTCATGTTCAATGAAAACAAAAAAAAATCGCATCAAATTCCTGCAGCATGGAAATATCAAAATATGGATATAGTCAGCTGCAAATATGGCTTTGCCCAAAAGAAAATCTAACAAAAGGTTTCTCAGTGGTTTACAATAGTATCAGATGTACTCAAAAACATATTAAAAGTTTACCAAAGTTTGACTCCAAAAAAGGCCCCATTTTCAAAATGGCGGCCATCGGGTCCTTAAAATGACCATTACTCCTTTGTATTTCTCTGTTTCGGTCATATAATATTCTAATTAGTTTATGTGCATGAAAAATAAGTGATTAAAAGTACAATTAAATATTAAAGCAATTGGTTATAAGCATATGTATGCGGAAAAGAAGAACAATTTCCCTTAACTTAACCTCTGGAAACACCTGATGCCACAGTGGGGCGGCTGTGGCTGTAAAGTGCCAAACTGCTGTTGTGTCCTTAGGCAAGACACTTTACCCCATTGCCTAGAACAGTGTCTCCCAAAGTGGGGTCCGCGGCCCCCTGGTGGGCCGCGAGGGTACTGCAGGGGGGCCGCGGGAGGTCATAAAAAAAAAATATATATATATATAATTATTTAACGTTAAATTTATAATGTTTTGTTTGTAATATTAAAATATTTGTGTTCATTATTTGACTTGAATAATCCACTGTAATCATTTTTGTATTACAATGTTTGTAGCAGAGGCAATTTTCCCCAAAATAAAATAACCAGAAGAGCCTATTCTTAATGTTGTCTTCTTGGTTATTATTTTGGGGGGCCACGCAGACCCGTCAGATTTTTAAGGGGGCCTCGGTGTTACTGAGTTTGGGAATGGCTGGCCTAGAATAAGTCTGGTGTGTGTGTGAATGGTTGGTGGTGGTCGGAGGGGCCGATGGCACATACTGGTGGCCTCGCTTCTATCAGTGTGCCCAAGGGCAGCTGTGGCTACAGTAGTAGTTTATCACCACCGCGTATGGAGTGAATGAACAATGACATGTGAAGCATCTTTGAGTGATCAAAAAAGCGCTATATAAAACCAATGTATTGTTGTTATTGTTATTATTGTTATTCTTTCACTCCATACGCAGTGGTGACACAGCTGCCCTGACCTGTAAGAATGAGCCCTGGGAGTCACTGTTGGATGTTTTGGGCTAAGACAGGTGATGGTGGTTCTCTCTTTTTCACTTTTCTGGCTGCTACAGTATGTGTTTCTTATGATTGTATTTTGGCTTTAAGGACTTTTGTTTCACCTCCAAACAGTACAGTACATAGATAAGGGCACGCCGGCTAGAACCAGGGCCAAGCGACACCTGGTACTGGTTAAAATGGGTCCCATGGTAGGGCCATTTCAGGCTGGTGGAAATGGGGCCTTTTGTTTTAACGCTAGGCTCCCGGAAGAATAAGCGACTGGAGATCAACATAATACCAAAGGAAACAGGAATTTTTATTCTTTTCAAAATATGCACCTCACCAGCGCTTACAGTATCTAGCCTGGCCTTAGCCATCCGTACACTCCGCTCAATCATCATTTCACTGCATGTAACGTCTGGGTCTGGTCCCTGTGTTAGCAATCACAATCAGTTGAATTTCGACCGACCAATCAGCGAGCGCGGGAGGCAGGAGTTGTCGTTAGTTGTGGGTGATGTCAAGAATTTTCGCCGAACGGGCAGGTTGTAGTTTGGCAATGGCGAAGAATGCGATATTAAAGTAATCCGGTCTGGTTCTATCAAGAAATTGAACCCTTAGCAAGAGGAATGTTTGGCAAAGGTAATTGCTGCAAAGATTGTGGCACTACTCCCCGTGGGCTCTGTTAGCGGCAAGGGAGACAGCTATGCTAAATGCTAAATGCTAACAAATCACTCGGGCGCATTACATACGTCACAGTAAACTCAGATCCAATCGTTTACCCCTCCCACCTGTTCACGGAGCTCAACGGAGAACCTCCAGACCTTAGTACAAAATGTAATTTGCAATATGGTGTGGTGCGACCAGGCTAGCGCTTCCCTATACTGGATCTTTATTTATTTACAAGCCAAGTAATGTTATTCTTTTGAAAAATGTGTTTTCTTATAGATAGTAAAAGTTGAATAACATTTTCTATCCAACTGGTCCTTTTGAAATGTTTACGGATGTGTGATGTCACTGCAGCTGTATGGTCTGAGGGTATTGTGATGGGACGAGTGTGAGGTGCAGCTGTAATCATGGGTCATAGTTCGGCCTCAGTCTCAGTCATGCGTTGTTGTTGTTGCCGTTTGTTTTCAGAGCGGAGCCGTGAGATGCGTGTCTTTGACTTCACATTGATTCTCGTATTGATTTTTCCTCCTCCGTCTTCTCCCTCTGCTTGACTTCAGACGCCGCCCAGATGCCACCGCTGCCCATGTGTCATCTGCAGTATTCTCACACAGAAACATAGGGACGGGACAAAATATCAACGAGACGAGACTGAATGGATCCACAATATAGGAAAGGATTTAGGAGGGAGAAGTGGTATTATAATTATTACAAGGGGAAACTGTGGCTCAGTTGGTAGAGCATTGGCCTTTGAAGCTGGAGGTCGTGGGTTCAAGCCCTCCACGAGACCTTATCCACCGTCTCCCACTGATATCTGCTGACATTGTGTGCTTGGGCACCCCACTTTGCCTGAATCCCCCGCTAAAAGGGCAAGGCTATGCCAAATAGTAGCCGTCCTTCTGTGGACTCAGCACCTACAGGAGGATCAGTGAGGGGCTGGTGCTCTATGAACTGGGAGGCATCTCAGGCCACCCCCCATGGATGGATGGAAATTCTATTATTTGGGGTAAATAATACAATGCTATGTACGATAATGTTTATCGGGTATAAGTCCAGAACCCGACTGGAACCAAAACCAAAAAACCTTATTATTCTGTTTAGATTATGATTCAAAGTAACATCTGTAAAAGAAACTGCTCAGGAACAAGCAGCGGGTGCCAAAAAAACATTGAAGAAAATGTGTAGAATAACGTATTATTCAAAGCCACATTTTTGGCCACAGAGGGTGACAGAGATTGGTGATGATGGAAGACATTGCAACCCGATCAGCTACATTCTTGTTTGTCCATCCTCTTTTTTTATTGATTTGGTTGCTGGGCACTTTTTTTGGTTGTAGTTGGGGCATCTTTTTGTTTTGAATTGTCATTACCACATGTCATGAGTTTTCCGGCCTTGAAATAATGCAAAACGTATACAAAAACTATACTATATACAGTATATAACTGTAGTAAGCGTCTCACTTTGGACCAGAGAGCGAACCAAGTGCACCACCTCTGTTGCTGTGACCTAAAGTGCTGTTGCATTTAATACTGTTGTTAGCTACTTTTAGAATGATCTACGTTTTTGTTTGTTCGTTTGGATGGATGTGTCTCTGCTGCTACTGGACATCTGAATATCTCCTACAGGGATCAATCAAGTATCCCTCTATCTATAGAGATATCTCACGTGACGTCACGATGCCTCGAACTCGCGGGGCATCCGCCATACTGGAGGACAAGCAAACGCTGTATGATAGTGGCGTGCACCCGGGACCGCATAAACATGTTCAACATTTTTGCCGTTTTTGGCTGCAGCAAAAGGAGAGACAGGGAAAATAAGTTGTGTTACCGACTGCCAGCCGTCCTTACTTCACACGGCTCAAAAACAGAAGACATCTCAAAGAAACGAGAGAGAAATGGCACAACCATACGCAACAACAAAAAACTAATAGCCCCCAGAGCGCCCGAATATGGATCATTTCATTTCTGCTAAGTGAAATCAATTTGATGGCGGATTTAGTGTTATTCCGAAACAAACAGAAGTTTAAGGATAAAACATATCTGTCTGACTGCAACGTGGGGTTGCTCCGTAGACTGTAGCTTAGCTTGTAGCATAGCTGTTATATATTTGGTCTCACACAGGACCTCACCCGGTTCACAGGGTATCTGACTTACCGAAGGCCAGCAGACATGTGAACGACTGAGCCGTGCTCGAGGGTGCCCCGTACTAGTATTTATTAATAAAATATACGGCTCCTCACAGTAGACGCAGAAAGCTCCATTGATTTGAATGTAATCTCATTATTTCCACTGCAGTGTAGCCACACATAGATCAATGGTGTAACAATAAACACATTAAATGTTAATCGGAGAATACATTATACATATACATTCTTAATACACGTGCACAGAGGTTTTCAGAATTTTCTGTTCACGTTTTCATGAAAAAACACTGTTTTAATGCGACAATATGCGACCGCGGTAAACCTGGATGTAACGAATACATTTTAGGATGCATTTTCAGAGGATCTGATTCATGAATTTAGGTTGAGTATATATTTGGGTCACTAACTGCAGAAGTTTCAAATTCTCTGTTCAGTTTTCATGTAGTTCGAGAGAGTTCTAGTTTTGAACGTCCAGTTATAGATAGCTAGCAGGGCTGTTACTCGCCGAGGTTGTCCTCCAGTATGGCTGCCGTGGCTGCTAGTCACGTGACCGTAGGATCCCTCTATATAAAGTAGAAACCCAACCAAGGTAGAGTAGAGCCGAGGAGAGGAGAGGGCCATGTAGGGCGGGTGGAAATGGGGCTTTAGAACACTTAAGTAGCAGCTCAGCCTGGGTAGAACCAGGGCCAAGCAGGGACCAAAGACGGCCTCTAGAAATACTCCCAATTGGGTTAGAATAGAGCCAAGAGATGGAGATCAGCACAAATACAAATGATCTCTCTCTCTTTGGACCAAAGTCTCACCAGGGAGAACTCACTATCCTTTACCTATGTGTAAAATTGATTATATTTGATTTTCCAAGCCAAAAAAAAAGTTTGCCAATTGTGGTTTTGGAAGAAAGAGAAGTCAAAAACATAGCTTTGATCCTTATGAACCCTTTCTTGGTTCTTTTTCCCGTTTATCGACTTGACTAAAAGTTGAACTGAATCTTTTGTTTTGGCCAAATTGTAAAAAAAACCACAATATTAAAATGTTCTCCTCTTTTGCAGTGCCACACAGTCCTTTAAAAGTCTCTCGTCCAACCCGGAGAAAGCGTTTCATTGTTGATCTCCATAATTGATTTGCGGGAGCTGGAGATATTGCCTTTCTCTTTATCATCTTGTCATAATCAAATAAAATATGCAAAAAAATCAGAACTAACCACTGATAAAAGCGTCCCATTGTCTGCGCTCTAGTCCCCTGTCGTAATATCGCAAAGTCTATTGTTCTGGGAGGTCCCTGAGTAAGTTCTGCGCATCCCTGCCAAATGTCCAATCATTTTTCCAAGTCTGCTCTCAATAAAACCTGGAGAATTGAGTAAACAGAGAAAACGCAGCTCTGATTTGCAATGTTGAATATTAATTTGTGCTCGATCTGTTTGCTTTGGCTCTCGCTCCCTGTGGCGCTTTGTCTACTTTCTCATTTCGAAGCCGTGCGTATCGTCGTCACGTCCTCTTCCGATCCAGAGTCGTAGAATTATTAGCTAAAGCAGGAGAGACGGGGGGGAAGGAGAAAGGGGAGGGAGGGAGGGGAGAGATAGAAGGTTGGGGCACTATTTGAAGTGGACTTAAAGGGGACAAGCCTGGGACCATGAAGGCTGCTCTGCTGGTGTCTGGAGATAAGACCAGACTTACATTTACAGTTTATTAATGGTTTTAAGAATAAGCCGCTGTTTAGAACCACATTTTTCTATTACCACTATTCATATTTTACTATTACTGTTACACTGTGTCATTGGGGCTATGGTGGCTTAGAGTTGGTAGAGCATTGGCCTTTGAGCCTGAAGGTTGTGGGTTCGAGCCCACCACGAGACTTTTCCACCGACTCCACTGATGTCTGCTGTCGTTGTGTCCTT
Source organism: Knipowitschia caucasica (assembly GCA_964034765.1). Lineage (NCBI taxonomy): Eukaryota > Metazoa > Chordata > Actinopteri > Gobiiformes > Gobiidae > Knipowitschia > Knipowitschia caucasica. The sequence goes on along the minus strand of OZ035838.1, from coordinate 6,201,695 downwards.
GGGCAAGACACTTGAACCCACTTTGTTTGTTTGATTGTTTATTGATTCATTTCAGGCATTTCACTTTGGGCATAAGACACCTTTTGTCCATCATAGTTTCCAACAAAAAAATAAAAATAAAGTATTGCTGACATGCTTAAGTGGGAAATAAAAAAATATCGTTGCCTATAAGGAGAGCTGAAGTAATGTTCGCTGCATTTCTTGATGTGTATGTGTATTCCTCCAACTGAAATTTTTGCACTGTGGGACCTTCTTAAGTATAAATTTTTTTTAGATTGTAATTTTGTAATCGCTCCAGGAGAGAGTTTATTTGTCACGTTTGTCACGTTTATGCATGTTTTGTACTTCAATCCTCAATTCATTGTATTTGAATCACAACTGCAGTCGTCTCGGAGGATGTCACAAAGTTGTTGATTGGCCAACAACAGATCAGAGAATAAATCACAAACACATAACAGCTGTTGGTTCAGAGGGAGCAGGGGACCACTGTCTAGAAACGGTAATCAATGTCCATAAATGTCCTGGATCATCACTGCCCTTAGACCCTGCTGCAGGACTGAGGCTGTAGATCCAGGACTGAGGCTGTAGATCCAGGACTGAGGCTGTCGATCCAGGACTGAGGCTGTCGATCCAGGACTGAGGCTGTCGATCCAGGACTGAGGCTGTAGATCCAGGACTGAGGCTGTAGATCCAGGACTGAGACTGTAGATCCAGGACTGAGGCTGTCGATCCAGGACTGAGGCTGTAGATCCAGGACTGAGGCTGTCGATCCAGGACTGAGGCTGTAGATCCAGGACTGAGGCTGTAGATCCAGGACTGAGGCTGTAGATCCAGGACTGAGACTGTAGATCCAGGACTGAGACTTTTGAACGACAATAATGCAAAAAAACTAAAACAAGAACAAAACATTTTCTAATAGCATGAAGACAGCATGTTGTGGTATGACTTTCATTTATTCAAGAAAGGAGGAAATCTGAGGCACTCTTGACAGAAAATAAAAAATCTTTAATGAACGAGGATTTAGACGTTTTTCTTCCTCTTCAGTGTTTCAGTCACTGCTGGTTTATCACTACACTGCAAAAAAAATGCTCAATTTTGGCAAAACATATCTTCTTTTGAGCACATTCTGGCTGCCTTAAACCAAGAATGGCCAATGGGACAAAGCAAAATGATCTTGTTTTAAAAAGATACAAGAAATGTCTCTCTTGTAATGAGAAAATAAAGCAACAGTTCTTGAAATGTCACTTTTGCATATCTGGTTTTAAGAATTTAAGATAAAACCACTCGATTCAAGCATTTTTTGTAGTTTGAAAGGATAATGACATATGAAGTGTGTTTGAGAGTCCAGAAAAGATTAAGAGAGACACTGTGGGGAAATGTCAGTGTTGCATCACAAGTTACAGAACAGTAGGAAGAAAGCACAAGATAAATGAATAATATCTCGTTACTAAAATAAAATAAAATCTCTAACTTTAGCATAAAAGGAAGCAGTATAAAGCCTATATCTTTAGCTTAATATAAAATAAATCCTAATATATCTAACTTTAGCATGATCAAGTAGAAAGTCTTACGTACAAAAAACCTCTGATTTTGGAATAATAAGGAGCAAGTAGAAAAAGAAAAGCACTGTTTAAAACCGATGCATTATCATTAGTATGTTCCCGTTAAATGCAAGTGCTAGTTTTTGACTTCCCCCTCATCAATTAAATCAGCGTTACTGTATATTCTCGTGTTCTGGCCGTGTTCTCGCTCGCAGTCAAACACATCTGTCAGGTTCACTCAGGCGGCTCCCATCACCTCAGTATTCAACAGCCAACTTGGATCTGCGCTCCGGGCCCGCCAACAATCACATATTTATTGCTTTTTCTTATTACCCTTCAAGGATCATGAGGCAGTGCATAACTTACACGTGTTTCTGTCAAACGCGCAGCAGTTCTTTACCTGTGGGCTCCTGCGGACTGTGGCAGATCTGATTATGGGCGGCTGTAAGAGCGACGCCAGGACAAGGCCCAATTATCACTTTGCCAGAGGAAATATGGAGTCGAGTTGAGTTCAATGTACGTCAAGCGTCATTATCTAACGTCACGACATCCAAGCTTCATTATGAAAGTTATATACTTGCTTTTTATGCTCAATTTAAAGATTTTATACTTATTTTTTCTGATAAAGTTAAGTAAGTAAGTAATGTTTATTTATATAGCGCCTTTCACAGACCAGAGTCACTAAGCACTTTACTATTGTCTTTTTTTTTGGCATCTTGTCTCACTCCACAAAGAAATGGAGTGAGGTCGCCAGTAGAGGAGGCACATGCCAGACCTATTGTACATGTTTTTAGTGATAGGAGAAACTGGAGCACCTGGAGGAAACCTACGCTGACGCAAGGAGAACATGCAAACTCCATTCAGAAAGGCCCCCGACTGTGATACAAACCCAGAACCTTCTTGCTGAGAAACGAGAGTGCTAACCACTCAGCCACTGTCCCACCCAAAGTTAAAGATTTTAGACTTGCTTTTTAAGCTAAAGAGTAAATAGCATACAGTTAATTTATCTTGTGCTGAGTGCTCCTCATTCCTAATGTTCTGTAACTTATGATGCAACACTGACAAAGCTGAAAACAGTTTTTTCCCCTCAGCGGCCAGGCTGCTCACTGACGCTGGTTTCCCTTCTTCTCTTGCACTATGTGAATAAAGATGAATGCACATGTTGCCAAGTCAAACTCATATGTTTTACACAATGGTAAATAAAGTAATCTGAATCTGACATTTTTCCACTGTGGGACCACTACAAAATCTCTTAATCTTAAAGTTTTCAAACATGTCATGTCATTTTCTACTCCTTTATTAATCAATTTCTGGGACGGGGGGTTGGGGCAATCAGAGCTGCCACCCAAGTCTCAAAGCGCCAGTCCCTCGCTGATCGTCTGCAGGTGGTGAGTTCACAGGAGGATGGTTTCTCCTTGATCGAAGACATGGCTTTGGTCTTTCAGCTGGGCTTCAGGCAATGTTGGGTTAAGTGTCTTGCCCATGGACACAACAACAGCAGACTTTACACTTTAAAAAAGTGTTATTATCATTACTTTACGAATCCCTGCATCCAGACGGTGATTTGAAGCTACCGCAAAAGCATGTTGGGACAATTGCAAAGGTTTTCTGAAATGACAACACACAGACAAACGCTGCAGATTCCTTCACCTCTTGGACCGAAGTAATAGGAGGATCTTTGTTTACACCCGCGTGCACATGCGCCCTTCGCACGGGTGGCAGGAAGGCAGAGTTACCCATACTTAAGCATGGATTCGAGAGTACTTTGAAAAGACTCAGTGGGCGAATAGCACTAAATATACAGTAAGCACTTTAACGCAAGAAGATCAGAGGAGATAAAAAGACAAGCTAAAAATAGGTGTACGAGACCAAACTGAACAAATCCAAAGCCCATATGAGACCTGGGATGACGAGAGAAAACATTGGTCAGACTCACCTCTTTTGGCACTGATCTTCTGGGACTGGGACTCAGTGACATTTATTCTTACTTCATAGAAAACCCGGGACCCTTCACTCTAGAAGGGTCCGTGGTGTAAATCCATTTCTCGCGTTTATCACTGCGGTAAAGTGGCCCGGCATTTCGCCACGCATTAAAAGCGGGTTTCCCCTTTTTGCTGTTACTTACGTTAAAGGTGGAACAAGAAGCCGCGGGGATGAGCAACCAAAATCCCCCCGGCTTCCCGTTCTACGTTTACCATGGGTAACAGCATAAAAGGGCAACCACTTTACCGCGGCCGTTTTTCGCTGTTCTTTTCCGAAAAAATTAGAAAAAAAACGTCATCCGTCCCCAGCGGGCCGTACATCCGACCACACAACAGGAACAGACCATTTAATTTAGTAAAACCTCTCTACAAACGTCTAAAAATAGCTAACTCTCTAGCATCCAGGTAGCTTCCAATGCATTAGTGCCACGTGCCACACAGACACGTGACCGGCGCGGAAAAACTATAAACAACAACATCACTCCAAGATCCTTCTATAGTAATCATACACTGTACTTATTATCGTACTCCATACTTATACTCCGCTCCCACAGACAGGACAGACAGATCCAGAACTCTGTAGAATCATGTCTTTTTGGTCATGGACAGCTGCTAGCATGAGCTTTAAATAACTAGTCCTCAGAGTCACATTAGTGGTGGATGCAACACTGAGTCCCGTATATGTTTGTTTTCAAAGAGATTTCAAAGTGTAGCTTGACAACAACACGGATCTCTCTGTGGTAATAAAGAGCATTATGCATGTTTATTTATAGCCGTCTTCCTGATGCGTGTTTGGATGAAGGCCTGTAGGTGTTTTTATTGTTTCAGTCACAAACAACCTTTGTAGAAGCTCTGAAATCTAATTTTAAGACTGGGTGGAACGCAACGCCGCCGTGACAGAGTTCTTGGTCTCTTCATCTTGTAACAGAGAATAAATACATCTGTTTCTGTTATTGGTTATAACCGGTGGGAGTGGTGGTGTGTCTAATCACGGCTGTAAAGAAGAGGGCGACCTGTGTGATAGACTTCATGTCTGCTGTACTTCCTGTCTGTTGTACTTCCTCTAGGCTGTACTTCCTGTAGGTTTTGTCACTCCCGGATTCGTCCGGAAGTTCAGTTTCATCCATTGATCATACGCAGCAGTAGATTACGTCATGGAATCTGGACAGAAGTGGAAGTAGATATAACAAACTACCTATTCATGCCTAAACTTAACCAGACATTCCCATAAAAACCCTTAACCCTAACCTTAACCATCTTACTCAGACACCTAAACTTAACCAGTCACCACTTAAAGTAGTACTAGAATTTAATATGCTGCTATCCAGAATATATAACTACAATATGTGTTTATAATATTTCGGGTGTTCATTTTGATATGTTCAGATGAATTATGTTAAAAAAACAGCTTTGAAGTCGGACCTTTTCACAAACGCTAGGAGGAGCCAAAATGGCGGCGATGACGTAGGAGAAGGACCTCTCACAGCAGCAGCAGCAGTCTGGGCTGAATCTGTAGGAGGTTTCACTGTCATCTGAACAAGGTATAAACATATTTTCATCCGTTTTGTACATAATAGTGTGCAACTCTTTTAACCTTTTAGCCTTATTTGTGAGATTCAAGCAAACTAGTGTTGGGCAAGTTAGCTAACTCTACTTGATATCATAAAACATGCTAACAAGGCTAATATTCGTTTTTACATTATGCCAGTCTCACTTTGGTTGCCTTAGATTTATTTACCACAATGTACATTGTAATATTCATAAATGCTAATCAAAATAACTTGAATTAAATAAATATTTTACTTTTATGAACAAAAAGTTGCAGAAGTTGAAAACATAGACTACATGTGATGCAATCATTGATAGAAATGCGAATTAAACCGTTAATAGTTGTTAGCATTTATGGATATTACAATGTACATTGTGGTAAATAAATCTAAGGCAACCAAAGTGAGACTGGCATAATGTAAAAACGAATATTAGCCTTGTTAGCATGTTTTATGATATCAAGTAGAGTTAGCTAACTTGCCCAACACTAGTTTGCTTGAATCTCACAAATAAGGCTAAAAGGTTAAAAGAGTTGCACACTATTATGTACAAAACGGATGAAAATATGTTTATACCTTGTTCAGATGACAGAGAAACCTCCTACAGATTCAGCCCAGACTGCTGCTGCTGCTGTGAGAGGTCCTTCTCCTACGTCATCGCCGCCATTTTGGCTCCTCCTAGCGTTTGTTAAAAGGTCCGACTTCAAAGCTGTTTTTTTTAACATAATTCATCTGAACATGTCAAAATGAACACCCGAAATATTACAAACACATATTGTAGTTATATATTCTGGATAGCAGCATATTAAATTCTAGTACTACTTTAAGGACTTATTAACTGAACTTCGGACGAATCCAGTTTCCGGGACGAATCCGGGAGTGACAGGTTTAATTTCCCGTAGAAGTACTTCCTGTAAGTTGTGGTTGTCTTAGCCTGGCCTTAGCCATCCGTACACTCCGCTCAATCATCATTTCACAGTGTGTAACCGTCTGGGTCTGGTCCCTGTGTTAGCGAATACAAGCGGTCGTATTTCGACCGGCTACTCAGAGAGCGCGGAAGGCGGGTGTTGTAGGTCGGTGCTGGTGATGTCAAGAGTTTGCGCCGAACGGGCAGGTTGTGGTTTGGCAACGGCGAAGAATGCGATAGTAAAGTAATCCGGTCTGGTTCTATCAAGAAATTGAAGCCAGAGCAAGGGTAATGCTTAGCAAATATAATCACTGGTCAAGGTTGTGGCGCTACTCCCCACGGGCTCCGTTAGCAGAAAAGGAGATGGCTAGGCTAAATGCTAAATGCTAACAACAGACTCGGGCGCATTACATACGTCACAGTAAACTCAGATCCAATCGTTTCAATCTGCAAAAAGAGTTAACCCCTCCCACCTGTTCACGGAGCTCAATGGAGCAAATCCAGACCTTAGTATGAAATGAAATTTGTACTATGGTGTGGTACGACCAGGCTGTGGTTGTTTGTATATTTATGAAATATTTGGAAACCTACATATTTCATCTTAAACATTTTGAGGGACTATTTTATTGTGCCAGAAAAGAACTCTTTGGCAACTGTTGCCATGACTAAAAGACCCACACACACACGCGCGCACACGCACACACGCACACGCGCACACACACACAGACATACACAGACATACACACACACACACACACACAGTGGAAAGAGAAGTGTGGCTACATTCCACTGATTTTTACAAAACAGTACATTTTCGGCAACTTAAGAAACTTATTCAAAATACTTCTTTTACAGTAGACCAAAACTTCAAAAAAGCTAATTGTAAGTTAACTGCTTGTGCTCGGTGCAGTGTATTGCTAATGACCTCTGCTGAATGTTCTGTAAAGGAGAAGGCTGCCTTTGTGTCTCACTAAAAACTTTCTAATCTCACGATGAAGAAATGTACATGTATCATTTCACATAAATAGTCTCTGTTGTGCAAGGTATTTTATAAACAATTACAATGAAAAGTGACTATAGCAGTGCGAGTTTACAGTTCTGTACATGCCTGGAACATTCTACTTAGAAAATGCTTTTAGATTGATTGATTGTCGGTGATTCTAACTTTAGTGTGTGTTTGAGATTGTCTTGTAGTATTGTGCCCGTCTCTTTGTATGGCCTCCACTTTCTATTGGTTGGTATTTTTTCTTTTTAAGTGATTTTTTATGCCCTATGCTGCTCGAATGAATTACCCTGGGTTAAATAAAGCAGTCTTCACAAATGCATTTCTTTCTCTGCTCAAAATGAGGCTAAAATCGTGCTAAACAGTGTGAGCCACTGGCCGTCCAGACCTCTCCCGTCGTCTTTCAGCTTTTGTAGAATATATGAGAAAACCGGGTCAATGTGGTTCCTCGGTATTCCAGGATTGATCCACGGTTGAGGCATTCTCTATCATTCCGAGAAAGTTATAGCCTTACGGAATGAGCTACGCTTCATTCATAAACCGTACATATGTTTTTATGTCAGTCCAGCAAAATCTATGGCTCAAAATGTTTGGCATGCGACTGCGCGGCTGACTTATTGCCGATCTGGTGTATCTTATGGACGTCAATAAACAGAGCCAAGACTTCCTCTCAGCCTCCCGAGCTCCGGCACCGACAGAATATTAATAGAATTTCACCCGTCGTCCGGATTTAATGCGCTGGGCCTGCAGTGTATCAAATTGACAATCGATAAGTTCAAGTTGCGCATCAGTCAAGGCGTGCGGATACCAAAGGAAACGAGGCCAGAGACCAGAGAAGACAACCCGAGCTACACAGAAGCAAGATTCAGCCGTGTAATGTTGTAATATACATGGCGTCTCCAGGGCGTTTGATCTGACGAGAGAGAAGGCTCCCGGAGAGGCTACATACATGAGGGCGCTGTGTATAGTGGGTTGGCGTGTAGATTTGCATGAGCTAAAATAACCACATTATTCCCAGTTTGTGTGCGCTAGCTTTACAGAGACAATGGGGACCGGTGTAGGGGAGAGGCCTCACAGGTCTTTCATGGTCGGTCTAGGCTTGTGACAAAGGAGAAAGACCTCAATGTGAGTTTTGTCGGAAATTATCTACCTAACTTTCTCGCCCCATATGACAAAATGCGTGTTGTTTCAGTCCAGTGTTTGCCAACCGAGGCCTGCTATGGCATGTCATACTTCATTTTAAATCTAGTACTAATGCTGTGTTTGTGCAAAGTATTCATGTGTGTCTATCTATCTATATATGTATTTATTTGAAACAGAACATGGCACGGTGGCTGAGTGGATAGCACTCTCGCCTGTCAGAAAGAAGGTCCTGGGTTCGAATCCCGGTTGGACCAGGGCCTTTCTGAGTGGAGTTTGCATGTTCTCCCCGTGTCTGCGTAGGTTTCCTCCGGGTGCGCCGGTTTCCCCTACCACTAAAAATATGTACAATAGGTCTGGCATGTGCCTCCTGTACTGGCGACCCCGCTCCCAAAAATAACAATTGTAAACCGCTTTGAGACTCCGATGTGCAGTGAAAAGGTGGTATATATAAATAAATAAAAATTACAAATAAAGAAGTGCACATTAAGTTAGCTAAATTAAGCTAATATTTGCTGGTAAATCTATTCATCTATCTATCTATCAATCTATCTGAACCACCACATCAATTAGGGTTTTTATAATACAAATAATAGATCTGTCAGTTTGCAATAACAAGCCTTTCTTATTTGGTTCAGTCCAAGTATGAACTCATTTTATAGAGAAAAAATCCATTCAATTCATTTTCCTTTTAAAGTACAACACTGACTCACATTCTGTCGTCACCTTAGCTCAACGCAGTGGTCAAGGCTAAAGGGCAAAAAGTTCTAAAAACGGCATGCTCCATCAAGCTCTTTCAGTTCCAAACAAACTCAATCATCGGATTTGATGAAGCTTTTATGCTGGAAAAATCAATTCAATCCAATTCAATTATTTGTATAGCCCTCAATCACAACAGTAAAGTTTTCTCGGGGGGACGTTACAAAGTTGTCGATTCACCAACACAGACCAGAGAATCAAAAAATTTCAACACAGCCCAAGCAATAATAAAAAAATAAAAACAGAAAGAGCCATTGGTCCATAAGAGGCAGATGACCAATGTCCATAAATGTTAATAAAGCCCACTCATGTTGTTAGAATGTCTAAAACTCTACTTCAGACACGTCCAAACTCAGGCCCGGGGGCCAAATGCGGCTCTCTGCCTCATTGTATGTGGCCCTCTGCCTTACTAACCTCAAGTAGTATTTGGGATCTTCACTGTGTCATCCATCCAGCTTCAGCTCAGCCACTATAGACCTTGTTCTAAAGCCCAGAACCTCGTTGGCCTAATTTGCACATTTGCACACTTTACAGACGTGATTTTTGACTATGTCACTTTCGTTACTGGTGCTACTGTAGCTAGTGTGATGGTAAACATTGTCATTCAGCCAACTTCAGCTCTGTTATAGATCATCATAAAGCTCAGAACAGCCCGATGGCAGTCAAGACAGTTTTTCAGTCCGTGATGGCGGCCCCTGGACTAGTCTTGTGAACTAAAGTGGCCCTCTTACTAAAAGGTTTGGACACCCCTGCAGTACTTCTAACCAGGCCCGTCGGAAGGGCTGTGCGACCTGTCACAGGTCGCACAGTGGTGCGAGTTCCGGTCAGCACTAGATCATATACGGAATCGGGACGGAAGCGGAAGTAAATATTACAAATTACCTATTAATGCCTAAATTTAACCAGCTATTCCCATAAAATAACCCCAACCCAGCCTTAACCCTAACCTTAACCATCTTACTCAGACGCCTAAAACTTAACCAGTCACCACTTAAGGACTTATTAGTCTAAAACTACTTCGAAAGTACGAGTGTAACTTCCGGTTTCGTCCCGATTCCGTATATGATCTAGTGCCGACCTGCGAGGTCCTGTGCCAGGACCTCGCACCACACAGGGGCCTTGCAATCTTATTTCCTTTTTTTTGTTTTTTTTTAAAAATACACTTGTTCAAGGGTCCCCAAAGGGCAGACTGCGCTCCAAGTTTGGACCCCTAAACCCCTTTCTCTGGACCTCTGTGATTTCGGTTGATCAAAAGAAAATTTTTACAAGTAAAGTCAAATTTTCACAAAAAAGCTATTTGTAAACAGGCAGGCGCGCGGGCAGCTATGTACGCAGCGGGTCCTCCGAAAAAAACTTTACGGAGCTGTCAGATAACTTTAGCAGTGTCTGAGTGAGATACGAAGAAAGTAACGGGAATGATCGCAGTGTAGGAGAGATGGATACTCGCGGAGGAGCAGACCCCTTTGTGTGAGCAGAGGAGGAGGAGGAGGATCAGCGGTGTGACAGGTGTGTGAGCGCTGCTATTGCCAATGTTTAGTTCGAATATCCACATCAAAAACATATTTTTAAAAGCATTAGCAAACACACTGTATGCCTAGCTTTAGCCCCCACTGCGAGTGGAGTGGATTTTGGGCATAAAACGCCTTGATATGGTCAGAGTGTGTGGAGGGGGAGGTGAAGAGTATGTTGTTGTGGTCAGTGTGGAGGAGAAGGAGAAGGAGCGTATGTTGTTGTCAGAGTGTGTGGAGGCACGGCAAAAACTTTATTTGATGAGAACATTTTTTTTGACTCCGCCTCATTGCCATTTTCTAATTGGCGCAGATCTAACTATTAGAAGAAAAAGACTCCTTTTGGTTCAATCTTTTGAGTTGCTCTACCATTTTGCCACAGGACGAAAGAGCCATGTCAGCTAAAAAGACCGCGACCAATATCCTTAATATATACAGTCTATGCCAATATCGCAATGCCAAGCGCCGCAGTGTGTGTGTGTGTGTGTGTGTGCGTGTGTGTGTGCGTGCGCGCGGCCAACGCTGCATTGGAGCGAAGACACTCGGCTGTGCGCGTGCTGATCTCCTCACGCACCGCGCAAGGTGGTGCTAAATTCATGTCAAATATTATAACATAAAAAACTTTCCTCAGATCTGGGAAAAAAGTGTCAGGGCAGGGCCTCGCGTTCCGAGTTCGCACAGGGCCTCGCACCCCCCTTGCGACGGGCCTGCTTCTAACGTCTCAATTACCAGGTGCCATGAACTCATTCACACATTGTTCATATATTTCTCAGCTTCCCGGCCTTCGAACTCGTCGTACCCGTTGAATGTTCTGCTCTGTGTTTTAAGCCGAAGCGCCGCAGCTGTCAGTCATCCGCAGAATATGAGCTCCGTGTTCAGAGTGCTTTTCCAACTGAAAGGGCATTTAAAGAAACTGGCACATAAAGAACCCCGGCATAAAAGCTTCATCAAATCCAAAGATTGGGTTAGTTTGGAACGGAAAGTGCTTGGTGGAGAGTTTTAGCACTTTTTGCACTTTAGCCTGGCGACAGAATACGAGTCAGTGTTATTAAATCTGTTCCCAAAACTGCCTGAAATCCATCCATCCACACTGCAAAAAATACTTATATATGAAGTAATAATTGCTTGAATCTAGCCGTTTTATTTTATTTTGAGTTTATTCTGACTGTCTTAACCCTTTAATGTTCATTCCTTGAAGAAAGCAATGGCACTTTTTCTTTTTTTATCAGCAGGAGAACTAATAACATATATTTGTTTTTGTTTTTTTTACCCGTAGCTTTTTTCTTATTCTAGACAGTTACCAAATATAAAACTAAGTGATAGAGGAAGATTTCAATTCCAAGCTTCAAGTAGATATAGTGACTCAAAAAGTGATCCACCAAATGGTCGAGGAAACTGTTAAATGGTATGAGGGAGGATTGTCTACTTCCGGGTGGATCATCAAGACTAATGGTCCTGTTGATTGTCAATATTTCTGTTGATATGTGCTCGTCAAACAAGACCAGATATTTTTTTGTTTTTTTTCTAAGTGGAGAGGAGTGGAGTTCTGTTCTAAAATTTGGGAAATGCCATTTAATCTTATTTCAAGAACTGCTTCTGTATTTTCTCATTCCAACGAAGACATATATTGTGTCTTTTTAAAACAAAATCAGTGAAATTTGTCCCATTGGCAAATCTTGTTTTAAGGCAGTCAAAAGGCGCTCAAATGAAGACACATTTTGCCAAATTTGAGCAAATATTGACTGGATAAAGTGTAAGAAAATCCATCCATTTTCAATCAATCAATCCACTATTTAATTGTATAGCACAACTCGAGTACAAGGCATTTCATAGTGCTTCACAAGAGCAATTTACACATACTGACCTAAATGCATTAAAAAGTCAACTCAGTATACAATTGTTTCATACTAAAAAAGAACAGCATTAAAGTATGGGGTGTAAAACAAATAAAGCAATAGATCTAAAAGCAAGCACAAATCAAGTCAGTGCAAATGTTCTTCCACTTTATCCATTTTTCAGGGTCTAAGTTGAGACGCCCAGACTTCCCTCTCCACACACACTTCCTCCTGCTCATCTGGGACCAGCTCCCAGGGCAGCTGAGGAGAGGAGGCTTCCCAAACAGACGCCAGAGCCACCTCCACTGGAACATGCACCAATAATTTACATCCGTCCTTGTTTTCTCTGCAGCGACTCGTTCCTTCTTTGGTCCGATTAGACGCCCAACTGTTTCCCCCCAAAAACAAAATCCTCCATCATTGAAAGTGAAAGTGGTCTGCGATGATCAAAAGTCTATAATTGTGTGAAATGGAACATGCATTTCCCTTTGGTGTGGCAGTATTCCCATTATCCCGCTGTTTTGCCTGAGCTTGAATGAAATTTACTTGTAAAATAACTGTTGTCGTTGCGGGAAATTGAAATCAGCGTGTATAAATAATTCAAACGAAAACATTTCATTTGTGAATTCACTGGAGTTACTTTTATCTCCCCGCACACAGAAAGCAGTTTTTGCTCCTGCCAGAATGAAATGTTCCATGCAAATCTCCCTAAGCTCTTCCCGCTGCTTTTAGCCTGGTTTCAAAATGCTGCTTCATTAGCAGCTTTTGCACAAATTCAGCTTTTTAAAGTCTCTCCAATCAACACGTTTTCTCTCCTGCCTCAAACATCACTCGCTTTCACTTCTCACAAACAAATATTAAAGTTTGGTTGTGTAATTATTGCCGCAAAACATTTTCATACAACGTTTTTTACACCTTTTTAATAATCCCTTTGAATCCGGAGCTCGAAAAACAAAACGCAGTGTGGATTTGTCACGAAGACCTGTGTGGGCGTTCGAGACAGGGTCAGGAGTCAATACCAGAGTTGTCTCCTCCTCAACAACAAAACACAGGAAATGCAATAATAAAAAATACATAGGAGTCATTTATCCAGAGAGAGCGGGACGACCACTGTCCATAAACGTTCAGAAATAAATGAAACAGTGGAACACATGTGAGAAACCTCTGGGATTGAGAGAGAGAGCCACGGACAGACAGGCTGTAATCCAGGACTGAGGCTGTAGATCCAGGACTGAGGCTGTAGATCCAGGACTGAGGCTGTAGATCCAGGACTGAGGCTGTAGATCCAGGACTGAGGCTGTAGGTCCAGGACTGAGGCTGTAGGTCCAGGACTGAGGCTGTAGGTCCAGGACTGAGGCTGTAGATCCAGGACTGAGGCTGTAGGTCCAGGACTGAGGCTGTAGGTCCAGGACTGAGGCTGTAGATCCAGGACTGAGGCTGTAGAACCAGGACTGAGGCTGTAGAACCAGGACTGAGGCTGTAGAACCAGGACTGAGGCTGTAGATCCAGGACTGAGGCTGTAGATCCAGGACTGAGGCTGTGTGATGCAGGCTTGAAGCGGCTCCCAGACATAGACGGTTGTTGAGGAATTGTCATCTTTGTAAATTCCTTTGAGGCGGCTGCTGATAGATTGATCAAGAAGCAAAGCAGTGTCAGATAGATACATACTTTATAACTATACTTTATGTTTTCTCCACAAAAGTCACTCACTCTCCAAGGACTCCCAATCCTTTCAACTGTCACAAAGTCACAGAGTCAGACTTCCCCCTGGTCATATTTGCAGATTGAATATTCTGAATGCTCATCGTATTTATTCCAACACATTTCCCCCTCCATCATGTGACATCACCGTGACCCTACAGTGGATAAGTCCTTTTTTTTCCTTGTACTCCTCTTCCAGTGTGATGTGAGTTTGACCTCGCTGAATGCAGAGGATCAATCTCGCTGCAGGCTTTTTTTCACGGCTCGGTCAAAAAGCTGCGAAACTCAACAAATCCAACCCCAGTTTCAGCGTCCGGCCATCACCAGGGACGACCACGGCGAGAAAAGAGAGCTTCCAGCGACTGTTGCGTCAGATTATGCAGCTTCATTGGGGAGAGTCGCCTGCAGCTGTTTTTGATGTAATGTCGTGTAAAGTGTGAAGCTTTTTAAACCTCTGGACTTTAGTTTGGGCTGAAACACACTTTATTTTAGAGGTGATCGTTCCTCCCGGCAACAGGACTGCCTCGGCCGCCACTAATGCTAATGCTAATCTGTTAGATCCATTCCAAGATGGCACCGAGACAGGGCTCTGGTGTGGATGATATTTTTTCTTTTTTACTTGTTTTATTTTTGTTTTTGTCTGGTGCACACAGGGGGACTTGTGGTTTTACTGCAAATTGGGAAATTTTGAAAAATATGCAGATATGGACTCAAGGCTGGAGTTTTATTCAGACTGGACTATCAGATGTAGTAGTTAGAATTTATTTCAAACTATATTTTTCATACAGATGTGAAGATATTGATTTATTTTCCCTTTTCATATATGTATGTAAGTGTTGCGGAGCAGCAGTGGCTCGGTTGGTAGAGCCGTAAAGCCAGAAGGTCGCAGGTTTGAGCCCGCTGTGAGACCTTCTCCACCAACTCCCACTGATGTCTGAAAACTAGAGTTTAGCTAGCGGCTTCTTGTGTACAGATCTTCTCCAATAATGCAGCTTTGCAGCGTGTCTTTGTTCAACGACCTTCCACGGACTTTATATAACAGTAGTACTGTACTCACAGAGGTGCGCCATAAGTTTATTTTATTATTAAATGGTATTTCCGCATCGGCGAACACACTCGAAGCAGTTGCACAAAGTCACAGGAGCATGAAAACGCATATTTTCACAAGCACAGAGTCCCCCATTGTCAACCCTGGTTTGAGTTCTGGTGAAGCCTGGTGTGGGTCCTGTTTTGGCCGTGTATGAGTATTTTCAGTCTGCTCGCTCAGTCCGCTAATGTCCCCGGGATTACTTTGTTGCTCTCTGATTCCTCGCTGCACGTATGTCCCAAGGAAAGGATGAGCAGAATCCATCTCATGTGGGCCATCCATTTTTCGCTCCGTCTCTACTGAGCGCTCAGTGCGTGCCGAGAGGTCCGTGCGTTTTGACACTTGAGGGCAGGTCACCATTGACTTAACATTGAAAGCAGACGCAACGCATGATCCGGTCTGAACGCGGCATAAGTCTCTCTCTCACACACACACACACACACACACACACACAGTTACTATAAGAACTGTGAGCAACTCCATCTGGAGGAGCCTATAGCTACACTGTTTCTTTCTGTCTAGAAAGACGAGCTACATAATGTAACTTTTACTTATGTTAAATACAAATTAAATCTTTAAAAACATTAAGAAAAGAATTAACAGAAGTACAATTAAAATAACAGTTTGAAAAGGGGTTGGACAGAGTAGCTCGTGTGTGACACATACACTGGCCCCTCCCTCTGCTCTCTCAAACACACACGCACACACACAGGGAGCGGCCTCTCTCTCTCATAACTTTCGTTTCCGTGTCAGTGAAAGCAGCAGCAGCGATGGCGCAGACAGAGATCTTCTTGTGTCCTGTGTGTTTGAATTTACTGCAGACTCCTGTAACTCTGAACTGTGGACACAACTACTGCCTGAAGTGTGTCCAGGACCACTGGGACACCGAGGAGGATCAGCGGCTCTACACCTGTCCTGAGTGTCGTGTGAGCTTCACCCCCAGGCCTGTGCTGAGTAAGAACCTCCTGTTAGCAGCTGTAGCGGAGCAGAGGAGGACAGCGCCCCCTACTGACTCTCAGGACCTCTGTGGGCCTCAGGACGTGTCCTGTGATGTTTGTTCAGACAGGAAGCTGAAAGCAGTCCAGTCCTGTCTGCAGTGTGTGGCCTCCTACTGTGAGCGCCACCTACAGCCTCACTTTGACTCTGCAGCGTTTCAAAGGCACCAGCTGGTGGCGCCATCGCACACTCTGCAGGAAAACAGCTGCTCTGAGCACAACCAGGTGAAGACCATGTTCTGTCGCACTGACGGACAGCTGCTGTGTGTGCTCTGCTACTTGGATCAGCACAAGGACCATGAGGTGGTGTCCTCAGCCTCAGAGAGGGCCCAGAGGGAGGCACAGCTGGGGGCCCAGAGACACCTGCTCCTCCAGGACGTCCAGCACAAAGACACAGAGCTGAACTCACTGCAGCAGCAGGAGCAGGACATCAGGGACTCTGCCCACACAGCACTGCAGCTCAGCAGGGACAGCTTCAGAGACATGATCCTTCTCCTGGAGACAAGAGCCAAAGAAGTGGAGCAGCAGATCCAGTCTGAGGAGGAGAGAGGACTGAGCCAAGTCCGAGAGATCCAAGACCAAGTGAAGCAGGAGCTGAGGGAGCTGAAGAAGAGCCTCTGTGACCTGGACACACTGTCCCTCACCAAAGACCACAACAGCTTTCTACAGCTCCACACTGCACTGGCCTCACACTCACAAGGGCCAGTCTCTTTCAGGGGCCACAAAGAGACCAGGAGCCCCTTTGGGGAAGTGACCAGAGCTGTGTCCGAGCTCAAGGAGAGACTGCAGCTCACTGTGGAGGAGGGACGCAGCAACATCTCTCTGGCTCTGAGTCCAGTTCAGACTTCACCGAGAGAACCGAAGACCAGAGAGGAGTTCTTACAATACTCTACAGACATCACACTGGACACAAACACAGTGAACACCCTGCTGTCTCTGTCAGATGGAAACAGAAGAGTGACAGTTATGAGAAAAGAGCAGAAGTATCCAGATCATCAGGACAGATTCAGGGTGTGGTTTCAGGTCCTCAGCAGAGAGAGTGTGAGGGGCCGCTGTTACTGGGAGGTGGAGTGGAGAGGGGTGTGGACTCGTATTGCACTTTCATACAGAAATATTCAGAGAGAAGAAGACACTAATGAAAGTAGATTTGGAAACAATGATAAATCCTGGGCCTTGATCTGTCACAAAACCAACCCTTCCTTTGTGTTTAACTCTGTCAAGTCCAAAGCCTCAGGTCGGGTTGGGTCCAGAGTCGGGGTTTTCCTGGACCACAGTGCAGGAGTTTTGTCCTTTTACGATGTCTCAGAAAAAATGAGGCTGATCCACAGAGAACAGACCACCTTCTCTCAGCCGCTTCACGCTGGGGTCGGGATTTGGGACATTGGAGGCACAGTACATTTCCCTAAACTCAAATAATAGCTATGTTCTATACAGTTTGGCATCAAAATTGCCTTTGCTGAAAATTCTTCATGATTCCATATAATGTATTTGTGTATAGGTCTAAATTACAAAAGCTCAGAGGACTTTACGAAGTTGTTGATTTTCCGACAACAGATGAGAGAATCAAACGAGAAATGCAGTAATGTCCATATCAAGTCCATAAATGCAAAATACATGTCTGAGAACTGAGGCTATAGATCCAGGTTTGAGGCTGTAGACCCAGGACTGAGGCTGTAGATCCAGGATTGAGGCTTTAGGTCCAGGACTGAGGCTGTAGATCCAGGATTGAGGCTTTAGGTCCAGGACTGAGGCTGTAGATCTAGGACTGAGGCTGTAGATCCAGGACTGAGGCTGTAGATCTAGGACTGAGGCTGTAGATCCAGGATTGAGGCTTTAGGTCCAGGACTGAGGCTGTAGATCCAGGATTGAGGCTTTAGGTCCAGGACTGAGGCTGTAGATCTAGGACTGAGGCTGTAGATCCAGGACTGAGGCTGTAGATCTAGGACTGAGGCTGCAGACCCAGGACTGAGGCTGCAGACCCAGGACTGAGGCTGTAGATCCAGGTTTGAGGCTGTAGATCCAGGACTGAGGCTGTTCCTCAGGGGACACCAGTTCATAGATGACGGTCAAAGATGGTGGTTCAGGGGTCCCCTCAACACGCCACGAAACAAATGGTGGGGCAGCGGGTGAATAGCAATGAACATACTACAGCTGAAGCCATTATGGTGACAGATAAAGTAGGAGAGAGGAGATAGTGCTGTTACCATACAGGGGTCTCCGCAGGCGACGTCTCTGATGTTTATTGTATTTCTAAGTCTTCCCTACCAATTTGCTAAATGCTGATTTGTCAAGTCAGTGCATCAGATTTTAAACTGCTTTGTTAATTTGTTTTGATATTTTGATCTGAACTTCTCTCCTATAAACTAATGTTATTCCTCATGTGATGTCACTGCCCAAGTCTCTGCTCTGTCGCACTGTAAACATGATTTTCTCCTGTCATTTAAATCCACTCTAATGGTTCTATGAGTTCAACGTGGACTTCGACTTGTAATTGTTAAACTCTGAGTGAGTGAAGGCTTTGAACCTGCAATAAAATGTTTAATCATTCTTTGAAAATGTGAAAATGTGAAAAGAAACATTCAAAGGGAAGTGACTGACAAAGGATAGATTTGATGAATTCAGAGAAATGTGTTGAATAATGAGTAAACCAAAAGCAATAAAAGTGATTCAACAGAAGGAAATGTAATGGTAATGAAAAAAAAATCAGGCAATAATGAAGAGAGAAGCCAAAGTTCACCTTGCGTGTGTATGTGTGTGCACTTATATACACTTATATACACACACACACACACACACAGACAATGCAGTCGTAGAGAATAGTTCCCTTCTTTTATACAACGTCGGATGGGTGGATGAGTGAATTACAGTGGTGATACATGAAAGCTGCCTTTATTTATAGTCCGAAGAAAAAGTTTGTCTTAGATGAGGAGCACTCAGCACAGAATACATTCATATATCTAGCATGAAAAAGAAGCTGTATAGAGCCTCTTTATCAATCTTTAGCATATAATAAGAAAAGAAGTCTTCAAATCTAGAGCTTTAGCATGATGAAGAAGCAGGACTTTAGTTTAACCTCTGACTTTAGAGTATTAAACATATTCAGATAATACAAACTATGGGCAAAAGTATACATCCTGAGATTAAAGGGAGCACAAAGGTCTTAATGCTTTGGGCTTCATGTTGGATCAGTGGTGTCTAATGCCGGCGGCCAAGAGAGCGAGAGAGCACAGAGCTGGAGCGAAACAACCTCCAAGAACAACGGTGATGTTTGGTTTTGGTTATTTTATTGTAATTATCACATACACATTACATACAGTAAAAAATGATGTACCTCCAGCAGAAGTTCAGTTTGCAGTATTCGGGAGATACAACAAAAACAGAAAAAATGCTCACGGAGTTAGGCCTGGTTTAGTGGTTTAGCAGTCTTATGGCTTCAGGACAGAAAAACTCCTCCCCATCAGTGATATTCAAACAAAATGGACGCAAAAGTTGAAGAAATCATGGAGGAGTGGAAAGACAGGCCCAGTCTCAATACCCACACTGCACTCTACACTCCTCTACGAAGTGTGCATTTGTCTGAAGTTCAAGGGTTTGAGTGGCAGGTTACAAGCAAAAAAGGCGGATTTGGGACATTGCAGGTTACGACATCGACTCGTCAAGAGATGGTCATTTTCAGAACTAAACTGTATAAAAATTAAAGGTAATTTTGTCTGACCCTGTGGGAAACAAAATGAGTTGCTCCACACAAGTTAAAATACATGTATTTTAATTATTTGTAATTTGAGATAGCTGTCTAATTTTAAGATAAATGTGGGTAATTAACTGTTATCTGGTCAGTTTTTATACATCCTAAGATTATTGAACAAAGTGTAAAGTTTAAATTGAATGTCATATGAACGCTCGCTTTAAAAAAGTTATGACATTGTTACCATGGAATGTCTGTGATTCTTCATCAGATATTTATGCTTCTCTCCATGTAACAGCAAAAATTATTTACACACATACAGCATATATATTTCAAAACTTACATTTAAATGCATTTTCCCGATGTTTTGGTGTTTACTGCAAAGAATTATGGGCAATATCCTTCGCCAGAGTCCTATAGATTCTGGCTACGGCTAAGTGTGGATCAGGGGCGCAAAGGGGGCGGGGCTAAAGACCTCCCAGGAGAAATGGGACGCCCTACGCACTCGCACCCATCATCGGGGAGGTGCAAATGAGGGGCGCGAGGGTGGAAGTGCGAGTGTTGGGACTGGGCCACAGTCACAAGTTTCACACAGTCTCCTCAATCATTTGGTGGATCACCTTTTGAGTCGCAATGTCTACTTAAAGGTTTGGACATTGGTCATCTGCTCCTCTTGGACCAATGGCTCTATGTGTTTTCCATCTTTGCATTTACTGCGTTCTCTGATCCGTGTTGGCGAATCAACAGCTTTGTAAAGTCCTCCGAGATAACTACAAAAACAAAATGAATTAAATTTTCCTTCTCTACTTCACACACTCAACATTCAAATTTGTGATGTGTTTGCGGGTGTTCGGGCGTGTCTGTGTTTGTGATCTGTTGTATGTTTCTGATGTCATTTTTTGCCTCCGTCATTGGAGCGGACTGCTGTACGAGGCACGTGCTCAGAACCAAACCAGGAAAACACTACGGGCCGTTTCACTTTGCACGCACAATTTAACACCTGATTAATAAATATACCCCAAGTGCTTGTTAATTAACTCCTAACCGATAATGAAGGCGAAGAAACCAGAGCAGAAGAGAAGGCAGAAGTTTGATACAAGGACATATTAATAAGGAACGAGAAAATATTTACAGTATAGATTGAAAGTAGAATAATATTTAGTTTGTTGGCGTCTTGTATTGGTTACTGCAGGATTTGGTCCATGAATTCAGTTGAAAGTATGAAGGAAATCTATATATTGACATTTACTGCAACTGGGCATGCTAGACTTTGGTAACTATTGCATTTGCACTTTTTGGAAACATTCAGGGCCTGGATCTGACTGTCTGTCCATGGGAGCGGATCCCTCTCTTGTTTGCAGATGTAGGATCGTCTAAGGACAGTGATGATCCGGGAAATTTCTGGACATTTATAGACAGTGGTTATCCCGCTCCCTATGGACAGTGTTGGGCAAGTTATACATGATTTACAAACTAAATGTAGCTTATGATGCTATTGTGCTTTGCTATAAGTTGATAGAGTTGGTTTCACTTAAGTAGTCACTTAACTGTTATATCTATATATAATGGGAGTCTGTTCTTCTGTAGAATGTACTACGATCAACATAGTGCCTGCTTCAACTTTTTTATGCCTTTAATCACTGCGTGAAAAACCAATACATTACAATTTTTTTGTAACATGTTAATTTTTTTATTTTTTTATTAATATCAATACTTAACATATGGCTACATTACACATCTCCATTCCATTTATCATGAAAACATTTTTCTATTTTTTTATGCCATATATTGGCATATGGTATATTGCTGACCAATATATCGATAATCGTCATATTGTGATATAATTGTTATCGTGATAAAATCGTAATCGTGAGCTTTGCATTGCGTATCGTATTGTGAGGTACCCTTAGGTTCCCACCCCTACTTCTATGTGTTTCTTATTGTTGCGTTTCTTGTGTTCAAACTGTTTTTTTCCTCGCTCTCTGATTCCCTGAAGTCCCTCTTGGTTTTTCAATCACAGGTGCAAACCACTGGCTCACTGAGAGGTTAGCTCGTGCAGGAAGGTCCTGGGTTTGACTCCTGAGTAGCGCAGGGCCTTTCCGAGTGGAGTTTGGACAGGTCAATACCACATTCACTGCAAGAAAGGATAGAAAATTAGGTTATAAATGCTGAAATCAAGTGTTTCTGATCCTACTTTGAGTGCATTCTGCCTTAGACCAAGACTGGTCAACCAAAATGGGCAAATCTTGTTTTAAGTCAGAATGTGCTCAAATTTAAACAATTTCTGACTTATTTTTCATAATCACATTTTTTTTTTAGTGTTGTGAGGTGCTGTGGATGACTGGAGCTTCATGGAGATGAATGGGCAGCAGACTTTGTAGACGTTACTGCACTTAAGATGAAGAGATTTATTCATCACACAGTTGGGACGTAGATAGATAGATACTTTATTGATCCCCCGTAGGAGAAATTCAGAAATGAGTTGATATACACTTGATCTGCTTGTTTCGGACTGTGCATCCTCTTTGCTCTGATCAGTGTAAAACCATAAACACTGTACTGGAATTAAAATAATCTCCAGCTAGAAAAAGTACGAAAAATAACGGTTGCAGAGTACAATATCTTCAAAGCTGCCAGGACCTGCTGCTGTTTCCAGCTCATTCAAATCATGACATGTTGGTGTTGCATCATCAGTCACAGAACAGTAGGAACGAGGAGCACACAGCACAAGAGAAGTGAACAATAACTCTATACTAAAACAAATCTTTTACTTTAGCATCATAAATAAGTGTAAAATACTGTTTATTCTAGTGCATGAACTATGTAGTAGTATGTTTACATCTGTACATGTTAGCAGCATGAGGCTCTGGGACAAAGTGACTAATTAAAGTGTAAATACTAAATTAACTTAGAGTTAGAGTTAGAGTTTGTCAGTGAGTCATCTCTAAACTCTGAACTAACAGTGACAGAGCTCGTGCCGTATCTCCTGTCTCTGCTGTTTGGATTAGCGTTCAGAGGAAATCCGCTGCTTGTCCGGACGATACGGCGGCTGGTTTGAACAGGGCGACGAGGCTTAGTGGGAATTGAACCTGCACCTCTCTGATTGCATCATCAGGTCCCTGCTGAACGCATCAGTGCCTCTGCTGCAAGGAGGAGCAGGAGGAGAAAGCGGAGCCCAGACCAGGAGAAGGGTCTGGGGACGATCTGGAGAATAATAGTCATGTTTGAGGAGAGAAGCTTCAGGGAACAGT
The DNA here is from genome assembly GCA_964034765.1 of Knipowitschia caucasica. Classification (NCBI taxonomy): domain Eukaryota; kingdom Metazoa; phylum Chordata; class Actinopteri; order Gobiiformes; family Gobiidae; genus Knipowitschia; species Knipowitschia caucasica. The sequence goes on along the minus strand of OZ035838.1, from coordinate 6,178,754 downwards.
TAATTTGCCATTTGCAGTAAAACCTCATTGGAGTAGGTGTGCAAAGGTCCCCCCAGTGTGCACCAGGCAAGTAGATCAATACAACATGCAGGAATAAAACACTTGGGATAGATACTTGTACTGTACTGCAAAAAAGTATAACATATGAGGGGATAATTGCTTGAATCAGGTGTTTTTTAAATCTTAATTTGACCACATTCTGACTGTGTTAAAACAAGATTCACCGACGGGACAAAGCAAAATGATCTTGTTTTTAAAAATACAGTATATATTGTAGGATAGGACAAATGAATGTGGAACGGCTAGTCTCCAGCTTGGAGTCTCACCGTTCCTTAAAGAGGGATCTGAATTTATATTTAAGGGCACCAGTAGAATTTGAAAACATCTACAACAGAGCCAGTACTAATCTGCCTCGATCAGTCCCACAATCTGATAGATCTTGAGTTTGAAATCAGCCAGGGATATCAAAAGATTTATAAAAAGGACACTTGGCGATGACTAAGTTTATCGTGGGTTTATTGACTACATACGAAATAGGAAAATCAACGAGGAGGTGTTTGGTCACATTAAACAGAGATGTTAAACATATCACGTGAATCACACATTAACGTGGCAATTAGAACAGTCTTACTTTGACGTAGTCTGTATTGAAGAATTGAAGAATAGGAAAAGGGGGGGGGGAGTCCACGTGTTCCTTTGTTCGAGCAGGAGAGACGAAGACCACAGGTCGCAGCAAAACTTGAAATCCACACACACACACGCCGCCTAGAATAGCGCCCGTATGTGTAGATGTCCAGTCCAGAAGCCGGAAAGTGGCTGGTTGATGAGAGTTCGTCGTCTCCGACAGCGGTGTTGGCAGCTGTCCTTGTGGAGGTAGAGGCCCAAAGTTGATACAGGCCAAGAGGTCGCGTTGGAGACGCGTACCCGTATTTGTTTGGTTCATTAAAGATAGCCAAGAGGTCGTTTTTCGACTTGCATGTGCTTTTTGTCCCAGTTTAGGGGGGCGTGTCTATGACATCATCTTTGTGCGCCTCCCTGGAAATCTTTCGTGACAGACCGTGACAGACATGGTTATAACGACATATGCATCACTGACACCGACGTTTATAACACATATACAGACACACAGCGCATTTACATTACAGACAATGGTACACACGTGTAGAGCACAGTAAAAGGTTATCAGAATAATGGCTTCACGGAGCGATGGTTTCGACTGTCCATCTCCGGTGTGCTAGCGTCCCGTGTCCACTGGGGGGCGTCAGAACGCCGTTGGTGGATCGCCAGTCTGCCTGGGAGGAATGTCTCAGGCCTTATCGGAGATTATACAGACCCAATTTGATCTTTGATCTCGCCGGAGAGGGAGGCAAAGATGCTTTTTTCTGGGGCCGATCACTGTCTCAGATGTCTGCTCTGGGGTGGACATTCCTAAATCGCGTGTTTTTCTTATCTCACGCTGGTTAGTTTCTACCGAGGCCATTCTCTGTTGAGTCATGTCCCTTTTGTCATCTTACAATATAATAAATATCTCCCTTGGAATGAAAAAATACAGCAACAGTTCTGGAAATGAAACTAAATGGCTTTGTCCCATTACATTATCTATTGGCAATCTGTGGTAATGTATTGTGTAGTTGCATAAGGTTAAAATACCCTGCTCTAAAACTTTTTGATTTCACTCCAATAAAACACAATGGTATTGTAGTTTCTCCGCTCAACTTCTCATCCGCTCTGTCAACAAGAACGAACAATGTCAGGGAAACTTTATCAAATATTAAAACTATTTTTGCATGAATATTAGATTATATTTGCTTTAGCAGAAAAAAAAAACATTCTTATTAGAAGACAGGTTTATCTTCAGGTAATGATCCCTGTGGGTCATTATTTTACTTTTTGGGTTGAGAGCTGATGTGACAGAGGCTAAAGATACATGTGTTTGCTGATGAGATGAGATAGTAGCAGCAGTAGCAGTAGTAGTACTCCTTGTCGTAGTAGCAAGTAGAAAGTATCTTTTTTTCAATAGCACCTTTCTGAGACCAGAGTCATACAGAGCTTTACATTTGTTGTGGTCATGTGTTTCTCATTCCACACACATACTGCAACAAGCAGGTCGCTAGAGGCGTATGCCAGAAGTAGTGTACATGCTTTTATTGGTAGGGATACCGGAGCACCCAGAGGAAACCTTCCCAGACGCGGGGAGAATATGCAAACTCTAAACAGAGATGCCTGGGGTGGAACAAGCTTCGGGATCCAAGATGGCGGCGGACTGGAATCAATGGCTTTTGCTCAGTGGAGCAGGGGACATACACGGGGACCGAAAGATTAGCGGAACTTGCCCATATTTGGGCATTGTCTGGTCCTCTCGGTACTGCGCACTGGACAATCTCCCATGAAAGTTTGTTTGACTAAAGTGTGGATTTAAAGAAATCTTCTTAACCACATCTCACGGAGCGGTATCTCTCATTTCTCTCCTTCCTCTCGCATCATTATCCACTAAAGTGAAATTTCCCAGTGCTTCATAAAACATAATGACCACTGAATTATTCAGGAATTAAGTCAAAGTTTCTGCAGTGGCCACAGTCACAGAGTGAGACCAAACGTGTGTGTGTGTGTGCGTGTGTGCATGTGTGTGTGTGTGTGTGTGTGTGCGTATTACCCTATTTCATATCGGCACACACAAGATTCCACCCATTTCCTGTGGAGTCTCTCTGGTCTCTCTCTCTGATTTGGTCTCTCTCTCTGGTCTGGGCCCCCTCTCTACTCTCTCTCTCTCTCATAGTCTCTCTCTCTGCTCTGGGCCCCCCTCTAGACTCTCTCTCAGCTTTCTCTTTCGCTTGTCTCTCTATAGTCTCTCTCTCTGGTCTGGCCTCTCTCTTGGCCAACTCTCTCTCTCTTGTCTCTCTCTTGTTTCTCTCTCTTCTGTGGTCCCTCTCTCTGGTCTCTCTCTTTTCTCCCTCTATGGCCCCCTCTCCACTCTCTCTCTGCACTCTCTCTGGTTTGGTCCCTCTCTCTTCTCTCTCTCTCTCTCTCTCTCTGGTCTTGTCTTCATTCATTCATTTTCAACCCCTTTATTGCCACCCAATCCTCATAGCACCAGTCTGAATGAATGAATGAAAGGATGAATGAATTATGACGTCGGTTTGTCATTACATACAGCTCACTTTTGCTTCATCCAATCCCTTTTTGAAAAAGAAGCAAAAACACTGGACAAGAGCAGCCTTGTTTTGTGTGGCTACTTTTCTACTGTACTGTGTCAATAATTATAATATTTGTGCTTCAGAAACAGTCCAAAGAACTACCTCTACTGTTTGCATGTGGAGTATGAAAGACTGACCCCGGAGTCACGAGGGCCCCTGAGTCGCCGTGCTGCTAATGCGCTGTTACATTCTTCTTTGTGGGTTAATTGGGAGCGAGTGGTTTGGCTTTCTGCAGAGCTGACCCTGAAGTTGTGCTTGGATTTGGTCCAGACTGAATTAGCTGTTAAAGTTCTATAATCACTCTGGATCATCTGCCTTTTTATCTCTCTCTCTGGTCTCTCTCTGGTCTCTCTCTGGTAACTCTCTGGTCTCTCTCTGGTCCCTTTCTAGTCTGGTGTCTTGTGGCCTCTATCTCTGGTCTCGCTTTGGATTCTCTCTCTGGTCTCTTTACTGTATCTCTGGTCTCTTTACTGTATCTCTGGTCTCTCTCTCTGGTCCCTCACTCTAGGATCTATCTCTGGTCTCTTTCTCTGGTCAATCACTCTCTGATTCGGTCTCTCTCTGGTCTGGTGTCTTTCTGGTCTATTTTTGGTATTATCTCTCTGGTTTCTCTCACTATATCTGGTTCCTTACTCTGGTGTCTCTCTCTGGTCTCTCTCTGGTCTCACTCTGGTCTCTTGTTACCAACGGCGATAAAGTCTTTTCTCCCTCGGCGGCTGGTAACTGAGCTGGAATGAGGAAGAGAATTATTGACAGGAAGTTTATTTTGCAGAGAAGATAAACTGGAGAATGACTTTTAATGAACGGATTGTGTGTCCAATTATTTGTGTTTGTGCTTATTTGTGTGAATCTTTGGTAGTGTGTGTGTCTGTGTCTGTGTTAGTGTGTGTGTGAGGATGTGTAAGTGCGAGTGAATGTGTGTTATTTGTGTGAGTGTGCATGCATTTAAGTGTGTTCCATTGCATTTCTTGTTTGAATTGTGTTAGCGCGTGTGTGTGTGTGTGTGTGTGTGTGTTTGTGTGTGTGGTCTGAAAACAGAGAAAACAATAGTCATGTATTAGTCACATATATAGAATTCAGAATATAATGTACATTTGCCATCACACAGCACACAACTCATAGAACTGCAGTTACGATGGGTAACCTCAGTACTATTGACAGCTGAGAAGAGAAAACAGCTCATCAGTACAAACAGATACAACCCGCAGTAGAACATACACAAAACAAATATATACATCTCCTGAAGGAAGTTAGCAACATTTTACTTCTCACTACTTTTGGATCAGATAAACGAGGTTCGGTCTTTTTAGCACTTTACAAAGTCCTGAAGGTCGACACACAAACTGTTCCCATAAAGCAAATACATAACACCGGGTTTCTTATCATTTATTGGCCATTTTCTCTGGAAGAAAACTTTATGAATTCATCTGTGTTTCGAGCCTTTAGAATCTGAGCGAATGAATGGACTCTTGAAGCTGAGGCTCTGTAGTTTTGGCCTCGGGAGACTCATCTGTAACTGTAATGGGAATGATGGCTCCAAATGTGTCTTCATGTGGGATTGACTTTTAAACGTAGAACATTTAAAGTTAAGTAACTCTCGTTGTCCTCATTGAAAAGTTTGTCCACTGTGTGTATTGTGGAGTGGTGGGGGAAACCGAGGCACCCGGAGGAAACCTATGCAGACACGGGGAGAACATGCAAATCCTCAGAAAGGCACTGGATCTTCTTGTTAACCTGGATTTGAACCTTGTCACATTTTCAAGAAGACTGTTCCAGATTTTAGCCTCATAAATCTGAAATGCTGTCCCCCGGATCCGGTCCCTGTGCTTCTCAGGGTCCCAATCCACTTTTTTTTATAGAGCACAGTTAATAAATAGTGCTGCACAGAGATTAAAATAACACATTTAATATACAGATGTTCTAGATTCATGCAAATAAATACATAGAAACAACACTGTATTAAGATATGTGAAATAAAAGCAATTTAAAAAAAACCAGAACCAATTATAGTTAAATACACAGTAAAAAATACAGAAATAGAATAAATTAAACACAAAGAACCAAAAAAGTGCGTCTTAACACAAGATTTAAAACATTCCAACGAGGAAGGAATCTCGAAGTGGAATGTACCCGCAGTCCAGTCCCTGTGCTCCTCAGAGTCCCAGCAGTAGTCCAGTCCCTGTGCTCCTCAGAGTACCAGCAGTAGTCCAGTCCCTGTGCTCCTCAGAGTCCCAGCAGGAGTCCAGTCCCTGTGCTCCTCAGAGTCCCAGCAGTAGTCCAGTCCCTGTGCTCCTCAGTTGTACTTAGGTACGAGGCCACGCAGAGACTTCAGTTTTAAAGTCTATTCTCTGAGCCTCAGCAGAACCGCGTCACGCACACATTAATTGGACGACGCCTTCTCTTCTGTGACCTACATTTCCAAAAGCACTCGGTTAATTTCCTTCACGGCTTTTTCTGATTAAACCCAGCGACGGTGACACTTGACAATGCCCCCTCCCACCCCTCCACCCCCTTCCCCAGCCCCAGCCCCAGCCCCCCTCTGAAACTTCACCAAACACTCTGGATCTTTGGGATGAATGAGGTGCTGTGTGGACGGGGCCAATGGAGCAGATGAGTTTGTCTGACGAATGGACTGACAGGGAACGGACGAGAAAAACGAGGGAGATTCTGAAGAGAAAGATTAAAAAAAGAAGGGGCTGGCGGATGATGGGATATGGAGTCGGGAAAAACAAATTAGAGAGAAATCGATGGACATAAACGAGTTAAAGCGTCGGGGAAATGCATTGTTGAAGCCGTCGTAGCGTAAAACGTGTTGTTATTTCATAATGGCCTCGCGCTGAAACAGATGAGTGCGTTTAGCTCTTGTTTTTCTCTGATAAAAGTCGTGTTGAGGAAGAAATGTAGAAATGATGCATGTTTGGGTTTGAGGTGTAATGTCTTCTCCAGCGAGGTTTCCTAATATGTTAGTATTTAGTTATTATTATGGTATTAAGCTTGTATTAGTTTTGTATCCGTTCAATTACAGATGTTTTATTGCTCTAAAGAAGCACGCTGAACAGAACTGACTGTATTGTTTTAAGTTGTATCCATACAAAAATTATCTTCCGCTTTATCCGTGGCTGGGTGGCGGAGGCAGCCGTCTGAGCAGAGATGTCCTTACTTCCTCCTCCCCTCGCTGAGACCATAGACTGTAAAAAAGAAGCTCCATGAAGCCTCAGAGAGAGCAACAGAAAAGTTAACTCACACCACAAAAACAACGTTAGGACTACCAGAGCTGTCATTTTGACTGCTCTCAAATTCCAAAAAGTAAGTTATCCACCAATTTTCATTCAAATGTTGTATTTAAACTAATGGAGCCGTCAAAATGACTGCTCGATTGATTAAATAAACTGAACTGAGTAATTACTCTTCCAAAACTATAATCTGTCAAATTGACTGCTCTGTAAGTGTTCTGTATGAACCTGGTGTTACAGCTGGCTATCAGTCTACAATTACATCTCTTCTTGATATTGGCCAAGAACATAATATCCAAACTCATGTGTGAACTCATGTATCAAAAGAATTAATAATAAAGAAAACCATTTTCATGCTTTTGGCCCCAACCAGGACTTGTTGTTATATTTGGCCCCCGACCAAAGTGAGTTTGACTTCCCTGCCCTAAAGCTTGATGCACAAAGTCCTGGATCTGCAGCCGTCCGTCCGTGGAAGCGGATCCTCTCTCAGAACGAGCCTCCCGAGGTTTCTTGCTTTTTCCGCAGATGCAGGAGGTCTAAGGACAGTGGTGATCGAGGACCTTTGTTACTATCATTTGTTATTTTTGCGTTCCCCCCGTTGGAACTGGATTCTCTGATCTGTTGTTGGTGAGTCTATAACTTTGTAAAAACTGCTGTTGTGATTAAGGGTAATACACAAATTGAATTGAGGTAATGTGACAATATGTGACTTTAGGGCGGTAGAGGAAGAGCCTAATATTGTTTGGTATTTGATTATTCTCCCCAGGTGACACTTTATCCAAATAGCAGTCAAAAGCTTGTAATTCAAATCAAGCATCTTTCTTGTCCACAGAACTTAGAGACAGTCTCGGTTCCTTTGTCTAAAACATTCTCGTCTTTTCTTTGCCTCCATCAGAACACCTCTCTATGACATTTCCCTTGATTTGATTACAGTAACTTCTGGGCTTCTCTCTCTTTGTTATTGCTGCAGCTGTCGTGCCGTGAGCCTTTCCTCCTATAGCTGCTGTCTCTGCTCCGAGCGTGGAGTTATTGATTTCCGTGTTTAGTTTGACAACAGAGAGAAGAAGGTTTGAACCCAGAGACGTTCCACTCTTCAAAACACTCTGCGTCTTCCTTGCCTTTGATAATGCACCTATAGAGCTGCAGGGAGAGAGCCGAGAGAACAGAGGGATGGATCAAACATAACACACAGAAACACAAAGCACATCGGGCATTCAAAACTTTAGAAAACACACTGAAATCACTCTATGAACAAGTTCTGTGCAAATATACTGTACAGGATTGTAGTAAGACATGCAACCACATTTATGGACGTTGGTCTCTGCTCCTTATGGACTAATGGCTCTATGTTTTTCTTTTTATCATTGCATTTCAGATCTTTGAACTGGTTCTCTGATCTGCTGTTGGCCAATCGACAACTCTGTAAAGTCCTCCGAGATAACAACTGTCGTGATTTAGGGCAAAACAAACATATATGTAATTGAAATTAATCCGGGCGATACAGCTGGACTTACTTAGTTTAGAAGCTGATGTTTTGCTAGCGACCAGGTAGCCGCAGATTAGCTAACCGGCTAAACTAAACTAGCCTAAAGAAGCTATTGAGAGAGGACCACCTCACTCAGCGTCAAATAGTGACTCACAGGGCTCTTTCTTACAAGTTTTCTGTGTGTGTGTCTCATAATACTGTATGTACTGCACTGAATCATGATAATATTCTGTATGTTGAATAATTGTGTTGTAATGTGAACTAAAATTACCCCAGACAACCCCAACAAGGAGACATCAGAAGGTTGCATTGTTCAAGTAGCATTTATTAGCAGTTTTAAGCAAGGTCCCAGACAGCTCCAAAGTCTACATCACTCTAACAAAGTCTACATACGTCTACACAACTCTGCCAAAGTCTGGTTGTCACAGAGAAGGATGGCGCTTATATCGGCCTTAAATGCAGACGTAAACACACAGACTTTGGAAACACGACATAGCAGAATGAACCGTATGGCTTTAATGTAAGGAACACGTACAGAATGGCATGAACATATGGCTTATTCAAACTAAAGTCCAATATCATAAATATAAAATATAAAATCCCTCAGTTGTATGCAGCTAAACAGAACTGTTTTTAACCTGGTTTTAAACATTGTCAGAGAGGAGGCCTGTCTCACATCTTCAGGAAGACTGTTCCAGATTTTAGCAGCATGAATCTGAAAAGCAGCCTCCCCATGTTTAGTTCTGACTCTGGGCACTATAACAGGAGTCCAGTCCCTGTGCTCCTCAGAGTCCAGTCCCTGTGCTCCTCAGAGTCCGGGCTGGTTCATATGGGACTAACATGTCACTAATATATTTTGGTGCGAGGCCATGGAGAGACTTGTAACAAGCAGAGCTGTTTTAAAGTCTATTCTCTGAGCCACAGGAAGCCAGTGCAGGGACCTGAGAACTGGACTAATGATAAAAGTACCCGTGCTTTAACTGCGTTTGAGCAAATCTGGAGTCACTGAGACTGAGGTGCAGCATGTGTCATAATGTCCTTTCATGTATTATTCTTATCCCAGTCGTACTTTGAGAGCCATCTACACAGTGATGGTTTGAATGAGACGTGACAGTCATCATTAATGAGATGAGGTCCTGGAGCTGGCCTGGGGGCAGAGAGCAGAGCCATGGGGCAGGTCACACACACTGCATATGTCTGCAGCAGCCGTCGGCGGGATCACTGAGCTGTTTCTGTCCATGCATCAGTGAAGGATTTAAAACAATAACTAGAGTCTGCTGCGGCATTAACCTCTGACATGTGGCTCATTGTTATGTATTTAGTACGTTTTAAATCTCTGTTGAGTTAAAGCAACGTAGAAACAAGACACAGATCAGAGAATACAACAGTACAAGGAAATGCAATGAACGGCACAGAGGTATTGATCCATAAGCGGCAGATGACCAGTGTCCATAAATGTTAATACATGTTTATAATGTAAATACATGTCCATACATTTTGTTGAATGTCAATCGTCACTGGAACAACTCGAGAAACCCAGTGGGAGAAAATGAGAAACCTCTTTGGGACGCACATTTAGGGAGGAATCCACTCCAATGGACAGACAGGCTGTCGATCCAGGACTGAGGCTGTAGATCCAACACTGAGGTTCTGGATCCAGGACTGAGGTTTTAGAACTGGAACTGAGGCTGTAGATCCAGGACTGAGGCTGTAGATCCAGGACTGAGGCTGTAGATCCAAGACTGAGGCTGTAGATCCATGACTGAGGCTGTAGATCCAGGACTGAGGCTGTAGATCCAGGACTGAGGCTGTAGATCCAGGACTGAGGCTGTAGATCCAGGACTGAGGCTGTAGATCCAGGACTGAGACTGTAGATCCAGGACTGAGGCTGTAGATCCAGGACTGAGACTGTAGATCCAGGACTGAGGCTGTAGATCCAGGACTGAGGCTGTAGAACTGGGACTGAGGCTGTAGATCCAGGACTGAGGCTGTAGATCCAAGACTGAGGCTGTAGATCCAGGACTGAGGCTGTAGATCCAGGACTGAGACTGTAGATCCAGGACTGAGACTGTAGATCCAAGACTGAGTAGATCCAGGACTGAGGCTGTATATCCAGGACTGAGGCTGTAGATCCAGGACTGAGGCTGTAGATCCAGGGCTGAGACTGTAGATCCAGGACTGAGGCTGTAGATCCAGGACTGAGGCTGTAGATCCAGGACTGAGGCTGTAGATCCAGGACTGAGGCTGTAGAACTGGGACTGAGGCTGTAGATCCAGGACTGAGGCCGTTCCCAGACGGGGAGGAAGGAGCAGCCCACAAGTCCAGGTCTGGGGAGAAAGTTCACGAATGCAGGTCAAAGAAGGTGATTCAGGTCTCCCATCATCACTTCATGAGCCAGAATTTGGGACAATGGGTGAATAGCAATGAACAGACCACAGCTGGAGTAATAATGATAAAGTAGGAAAGAGGAGAGGATTGTGCTGAAGTTGCCAGACCAGTGATTCCATAAGCAGCTTGACTAACAAATTGGGTTTCTTAGACTTAAGGTGGTATTTCTAAGTCTCACCTACCCAACCATATTCTGAATTAAAGGGGACTGTTTTGGGCCTTGAATGTAGAGACTGTGTTTACTTCCCTGATGTGGATGGGGAGCTGATTCCACTGTAAAGGAACTTGGTATATTTAATGATTCATTCAACTTAGTAAACATATATTCCATGTTCTTCCGCTTCATCAGTTGCCAGGTCACGGGGGCACATATTCTCATCATTCAATTTGACAAATAATCATTTCTGTTTGCTTACGACAAGGTTTGACCCAGTTTTGGACACGGTTGCTCGGTAACTTCCCGAGTGTGATGTCATCAATCACAACCAGGAAGTAAATTATGAACGACTATTGAAATATGGCCGAACTGAGACATCATTTGTGAAACCTAATGCGTTAGCTGTGTTTTTGTGAATAGTCACCTCTCATACACACTTGAAAGAAATACCAGTTCATCAGTATTTAGTTCATTTTTCTGCTCGTAGGACAGAGGGGGCGGGGGCTGCAGGAGTAAAACCTCAGAGTTACTCTCACTAAACAACATACACATTTACATATACATGGTACAGGGCCATGGGGCGTTCAGGGGACATTGTTTTATTCAAGAGTGCACTGGTAAATATGTGCATAATGTAAGGTTTGAATGTGAATGTAAATATATGGGAGTAATATGTGTGAGGACGCCATTGTTTTGGTCCACTGCGCTGGAGCTACACGACACGCGAAGGACGTTTTAATGCGAGATTGTGGAGAGGAGAAAACGGACTACTTTGAATATATTCATGTTTTGGCCAGCTCTATTGGGCTTCACTGAGCTAGCGGGTTAGCATTGTCCATTTGTAAACAGTCTGTGGTTGGTGTCTCATAAATCTGCGGTATTTTATTGATCATTTTTATATTCATGCAACAAAATCCCATTTGTTTTAAAATTTTCTCTCCAATCCCCTCAAAGGTTTCTCCTCTCTCCAACTCTCTCTCCTCTCCTCTCACCCCTCTCCTAACTCTCTCCATCACCCGTCTCCAAACTTTCTATCCTCTCTCCCCTCTCCAATCTCTCTCTCCTCTCCCCTCTCCAATCTCTCTCTCCCTCTCCAAACTTTCTCTCCTCTCTCCAAACGCTTTCTCCTCTCCCCTCTCTTCTCTCCAATCTCTCTCTCCTATTCCCTCTCTTATCTCCAAACTTTCTCTCCTCTCTCTCCTCTCCCCTCTCCAATCTCTCTCTCCCTCTCCAAACTTTCTATCCTCTCTCCCCTCTCCAATCTCTCTCTCCTCTCCCCTCTCCAATCTCTCTCTCCCTCTCCAAACTTTCTCTCCTCTCTCCTCTCTCCAAACGCTCTCTCCTCTCCCCTCTCTTCTCTCCAAACTCTCTCTCCTCTCCTCTCACCCTTTCTAAACTCTCTCTCCTCTCTCCAAACTAGTTATCTCTATTGGGCTTCATTAGGCTAGCTGGTTAGCATTGTCCATTTTTATACAGTCTATGCTTGCTCTCTGTTTGACCTGCTGTATTTTAGTGATACTTTTATTAACAAAATCCAAATGCACTTGTTTGCCTTATCATTTTAGGAAATATTTTTTTAGTGCGTTGAAAAATGGCAGCAAGTCCTAAGTAGCTCTGGAACAGTTGTTGTTTTGTGCTTTATAATGTCTATGTTTCTTGCCTTTTTCTGCCTGAGATGTTGCTGCAGTACAGGTTCATGGTTTTACACTGGTCCAGACCAGAGCAGAGAAGATTACTATCTGCTCTTACTTTGGAGTTTTACTTTGGACTAGAGCAGAGAAAATGGTCGGAACCCAGCTGCTCCACCTCTTCTGCTGTGACCTGAAGGGCTGTTGCTGATATTTACTATTGTTAGCTTTTTAGAATCATCAATTTTATCTTTTATTATTGCTGGACACCTGGATTTCTCCTACGGGAATCAATGAAGTATCTATCTATCTATAACAAAGGGAGGAACCCCAGCTTTAACTTGAGACAATGAGGTACAAATACATACAAATGCATATTACACAGTATATACAGTTTATCCTGTGTGTAGCATCGATCCAGTCTGACATCTCCAAACCAGAGACTAATGACAGAACCACTTGACATCCAACCAGAGACATAGTGTTTTCCAACCAGTGGGCCATGGAACGTTAGTGTGCCTTGAGATGTTGTATGGTGTGCCTTCGGAAATGCTCTGATATCACCTATTTGGTCAAAATAAAGTGAAAAGAAAATTATTAGGAAGACTTTTTTGTGAGGGATTGAATTCTATATAATACACTTTGATGAGAAAGACGTTCAGTGTTGATAAAGGCAGCAGGATGTCATGTTTGTAAACTTTTTAGCTGACGGTTTGCCACACTGCAAAAGATGACAGAATTAAAGACAAAAAAATGCTCAAATTTGGCTAAATGTATCTAAATTTGAGCACATTTTGACCGCCTTAAAACAAGATTTGCCAGTGGAACAAGAAAAATTGTCTTGTTTTAAAAAAATACAAGATATTTTTCTCTTGGAATGAGAAAATAAAGCAATAGTTCTTGAATCAAGTCAAAATTGCTTGTCTCATTGGCAAATCTCATTTTAAGACAGTCAGAATGTACTTAAGTCAAGTTAAAAAAAACTCGATTCTAGCAATTATGATCTCATATTTGATCATTTTTTGCAGTGTTGCACGTAATTGTTTAGAATGGAAAAGGTGTGCCACAGCAAAGTTTGGGGAACACAGCTTTACCAGTCCTCTCCTGTCTGACCCTCGCACACTCTCCTGGTCTGAGCTGCCGTCTCCACGTCTCCTCGTCTCACTCCGTTGCTGGATCATTCCGCTCCAGTGTACGTCCTCGTGTCCATTATTCCAGCGCCGTGGACATAACACGCCGCTGCCTTTGCCTCGTCACTAATGCTTCCATTTCACACTCGCGCTGTCGAAACCCAAATGCTCAGTTATAACCGCGACGTGTGCCGGTGTGACGGCCGCCATGCAGACGGTGAACTAGCCTCGCAATGATACGTCTCTGTTGTTTCTGATTATTCATTAGAGGAGGGGAGGGCAGTATATATTGTAACATACGCACTGGTACTTTGGTAATCATCAAGTATTATGTAAATTAAATAAAAACAAACTTATTATTGCCTAATTAAGGCTCAATTATAAATCTACATTATCAAATGAAAACCACTTAATAATGACAACTGTTCATACATGACAATATTCAGGAACTCTCAAACCTGGAACACAGTCTTTTTTCTGGTGGTGTAGCCTCTGGGTGGAGCAGGACGGGTGACAGCAGCAGAGGTGGTGTAGCCTCTGGGTGGAGCAGGACAGGTCACAGCAGCAGAGGTGGAGTAGCCTCTGGGTGGAGCAGGACGGGTCACAGCAGCAGAGGTGGTGTAGCCTCTGGGTGGAGCAGGACGGGTCACAGCAGCAGAGGTGGTGTAGCCTCTGGGTGGAGCAGGACGGGTCACAGCAGCAGAGGTGGTGTAGCCTCTGGGTGGAGCAGGACGGGTCACAGCAGCAGAGGTGGATTAGCCTCTGGGTGGAGCAGGACGGGTCACAGCAGCAGAGGTGGATTAGCCTCTGGGTGGAGCAGGACAGGTCACAGCAGCAGAGGTGGAGTAGCCTCTGGGTGGAGCAGGACGGGTCACAGCAGCAGAGGTGGTGTAGCCTCTGGGTGGAGCAGGACAGGTCATGGCAGCAGAGATGGAGTCGCCTCTGGGTGGAGCAGGACAGGTCACGGCAGCAGAGGTGGTGTAGCCTCTGGGTGAAGCAGGACAGGTCACAGCAGCAGAGGTGGTGTAGCCTCTGGGTGGAGCAGGACAGGTCACAGCAGCAGAGGTGGAGTAGCCTCTGGATGTAGCAGGTCGGGTCACAGCAGCAGAGGTGGTGTAGCCTCTGGGTGGAGCAGGACAGGTCACAGCAGCAGAGGTGGAGTAGAACCCAACATTGCACCATGTTGGATTCTAACATGAAATCCCAGAGTGAATAATGCTTTTCCTGTGTTGTCTTGTCTCATTGAGTGGAGGTGAATCCTAACTGTGTCTCTCTCTGTTGCAGGTAAGACGTCTCTCTCACTCCTGTCTTTTCTCGGTTGCAGCTTCTGTAAGTTTGAAATGCTCGTGTTTGTGCGGAGACGGTTCATTGAAAGTTCACTTATGTGTGTTGGAAATCAGTGATGTTGTAAAGACTGGGGGAAAAGCTCTGATTTGAACAGAATTGTGGATTTTTGGTAATTTGGTGCCATTATTTTGACATCAGTTCTTTCATGGTTTTAGTTTTACTTCCTGTTAGTGTCGAAGGAATTCTGCTCCATTCTGTTCAGTGTTGAGATAACTATTTCACTTTTGTGTTTTCTTTGAGTTTACTCTGTGGTTTCTGTGACTCTATGATGTCTGCTTGTGGTGACTCTATGACGTCTGCTTGTTGTGACTCTGTGATGTCTGCTTGTTGTGACTCTATGATGTCTGCTTGTTGTGACTCTATGATGTCTGCTTGTTGTGACTCTATGATGTCTGCTTGTGGTGACTCTATGATGTCTGCTTGTGGTGACTCTATGACGTCTGCTTGTTGTGACTCTATGATGTCTGCTTGTTGTGACTCTATGATGTCTGCTTGTTGTGACTCTGACGTCTGCTTGTTGTGACTCTATGACGTCTGTTGTGACTCTATGATGTCTGCTTGTTGTGACTCTATGATGTCTGCTTGTTGTGACTCTGACGTCTGCTTGTTGTGACTATATGACGTCTGCTTGTTGTGACTCTATGACGTCTGCTTGTTGTGACTCTATGACGTCTGCTTGTTGTGACTCTATGACGTCTGCTTGTGGTGACTCTATGATGTCTGCTTGTGGTGACTCTATGACGTCTGCTTGTTGCGACTCTATGACGTCTGCTTGTTGTGACTCTATGATGTCTGCTTGTTGTGACTCTATGATGTCTGCTTGTTGTGACTCTATGATGTCTGCTTGTTGTGACTCTATGATGTCTGCTTGTTGTGACTCTATGATGTCTGCTTGTGGTGACTCTATGACGTCTGCTTGTTGTGACTCTATGACGTCTGCTTGTTGTGACTCTATGACGTCTGCTTGTGGTGACTCTATGATGTCTGCTTGTGGTGACTCTATGACGTCTGCTTGTTGCGACTCTATGACGTCTGCTTGTTGTGACTCTATGATGTCTGCTTGTTGTGACTCTATGATGTCTGCTTGTTGTGACTCTATGATGTCTGCTTGTTGTGACTCTGTGATGTCTGCTTGTTGTGACTCTATGATGTCTGCTTGTTGTGACTCTGACGTCTGCTTGTTGTGACTCTATGACGTCTGTTGTGACTCTATGACGTCTGTTGCGACTCTATGACGTCTGCTTGTTGTGACTCTATGATGTCTGCTTGTTGTGACTCTATGATGTCTGCTTGTTGTGACTCTATGACGTCTGCTTGTTGTGACTCTATGATGTCTGCTTGTTGTGACTCTATGACGTCTGCTTGTTGTGACTCTATGATGTCTGCTTGTTGTGACTCTATGACGTCTGCTTGTTGTGACTCTCTGATGTCTGCTTGTCGTGATGTGTGTGTGTGTGTCTTTATGTATGAATGTGTGTTTGTGTGTTACCATGTTAGCGGGTGTGTGTTTATGTGAAAATGTAGGTGTTTTGTGTCTGTATGTGTATGTATGTGTGTGTCTTTGTGTATGAATGTGTGTGTATGTGTGTGTCTTTGTGTATGAATGTGTATGTAGGTGTGTGTTTTTGTGTATGAATGTGTGTGTCTTTGTGTATGAATGTGTGTGTATGTGTGTGTTTTTGTGTATGAATGTGTGTGTCTTTGTGTATGAATGTGTGTGTATGTGTGTGTCTTTGTGTATGAATGTGTGTGTATGTGTGTGTCTTTGTGTATGAATGTGTATGTATGTGTGTGTCTTTGTGTATGAATGTGTGTGTCTTTGTGTATGAATGTGTGTGTCTTTGTGTATGAATGTGTGTGTATGTGTGTGTCTTTGTGTATGAATGTGTGTGTATCTTTGTGTGTATGTATGTGTGTGTCTTTGTGTATGAATGTGTGTGTATGTGTGTGTCTTTGTGTATGAATGTGTATGTATGTGTTTGTCTTTGTGTATGAATGTGTGTGTCTTTGTGTATGAATGTGTGTGTATGTGTGTGTCTTTGTGTATGAATGTGTGTGTATGTGTGTGTCTTTGTGTATGAATGTGTATGTATGTGTGTGTCTTTGTGTATGAATGTGTGTGTATGTGTGTGTCTTTGTGTATGAATGTGTATGTATGTGTGTGTCTTTGTGTATGAATGTGTGTGTATGTGTGTGTCTTTGTGTATGAATGTGTGTGTATGTGTGTGTCTTTGTGTATGAATGTGTGTGTATGTGTATGTCTTTGTGTATGAATGTGTGTGTATGTGTGTGTCTTTGTGTATGAATGTGTGTGTATGTGTGTGTCTTTGTGTATGAATGTGTGTGTGTATGTGTGTGTATGTGTGTGTGAGATTAGGCAGATGGAGTTGCTGAAAGAAGCCAGGAACAAGGAGAAATGATTTTATTCTGCAAATCCTCGCTCCTGTATTCAGCAGCTGCAGCGGTCTATCTGCCCCACGCCCAAACAGCAGCATGTGTGCCTGTGTGTGTGTGTGTGTGTATGTATGCGTGTGCGTATGCATAAGTGTGTGTATTAGCAGGCCACCTCTGCAGAGACCGCGGCTGCTTCCATTCATCTCCAGCTTTTTGCTAAACAAAACGTCGGCCAAACAACATTCTTATACAAATGAATGTGTGGAAAGTTTTCTTTGAGCTCAGTTTGTTTTGAGGAAAAGAGAGACGTGTTTGTAGCAGAGCGAGAAACTCCGGTGTGTGACTGAGGCTGAGTTTACACGGAGACAATGTGGCAGTAAAACGGTATAGTTGGATGTCGGTTGCTACCAACCGTTCATACGAAGACTGTGTTCCAGGGGGGTGAAAACGTAAGTGTTCAGATCCAGCCTGCAGAGTGGGACAACTCAGAAACGCTGCACAGCGGGGGCTCTCTTTCACACCCGCGAGGGAAAAGGTGTGAAATCCCCTTCTGCTCTGACCCCCACCTCCGCGCTGCTCCCCGCACGTAAATTTGGACATGCGCAGTAGCGGAGAACAAACGAAAACAAAAATGGCGCCGCGCGCACTAACTAGCTTCGTGGGCTTCCAGCGCAGCACAGAGGATAATTCTATACCTTCGTTCGTCCAAACGAGACCACGCGAAGCTCTAGGTTCAGTTTCCATGTTCACAGCTGCTGTTAAAATGCAGAATGATGTTGGTACGTTCTGAGGGTCTGGCACAGGAAGTGAATATACTGCCGAGAGGGGGGCTGGGCACGGGGCTGGGGGTCGTGTGTCGTGTTGTAAAGTTCCTCTGCCCACTACTGGCCGGGCGCTAGAACTACATCGTTTTTCAACCTCATGTGAACACTGAGAAATTTGCATTAGGAGCCAGGTCGTTTCTGTTAATAGCCTGGAAACGTCTGCGCACCGTCTCAGTATAAACAGGGCCTGACATTGTTGCATCATTTACTGGAATTAAATACAGTTGTGTGTGCAGATATAATCGTGACCGAGAAGATAAAGGATTTTTACTTTAAAGTCAGTTGTGCCTTGGGCCTTCTCTTTTTTACCTTCAGACATAATAGTTTTTGGCCACAGTTTGGAGATTGTGAATCGTCAGACTGGGGACTGGTCCTCAGGTCCAGGGAGTCCGGGGTTTTAGATCCAGGACTTAAAATATCAAGTCAAACCTGCAGTGAAGAAGAGCTGTATTCCTCCTGCGGCTGTGTGAATTTTAAGCTGAAGGGTTTATTCTGGACAGTTAGAAAGTCCTTGGCAAAGTGTGGCCTGGGGGCTACGTACGGCCCGATTCACATTCCTATGCGGCCCACAGATCTTTCCCAGTCGTTAACCACATATCAATCTGTTACTTATTTAAATGAATCAGGAGTTAATACCCGTTAAAAGGCTAATGTAATGATATAGCCCCTCACTGCTCCATCAGTAAGGCCACAGCCTCAGTGTCAGTATCAGCGGGGGCTTCAGGTAAAGTGGGGTCACAGTAAGTCTCTTTCGCAGAGACACAACGACAGATGACATCAGTGGGAGCAGATGACATGGGTCGTGGGGGGGTCGAACCCACAACCTTTAGGCCACTGTTGCCCCACTGTTTTATGTATCTTATTTTCAGTACATCCAGTATTAAAACAAGATTTGCCATTCAGTTTCAATTCAAAAACTCATTCTCATGGGTCATTTTGGTCATTTTCCTTTTCCCAATTGGCAAACCATGTTGTAAGGCAGTCAGAATGTGCTTCAATTAAGATACAGTTTGCAAAATTTGAGCATTTTTTCCCTTATTTCTCGTCACTTTGTATCTAAGAAAGTGCAAAATGCTGTATATTTGAGTGCAACAAATGTATAGTTGTGTGTGTACATCTGAACCTGTGATAAAGTGACACATTTGTTTCTTTATGGCACATTCTGAGAGTATTTTAAACATAACTAAAACTGCCTGTGTCCCACCCAGAGCCTCCGTCACAAACACTTTTCCTCCTTTTCCGTGTCGTCTGTCAATCCTCTGCAGCGGCGTTTGCGTTTTCCACCTCCTGTAAGTGCATTATCGTGCCGTGGTGACAGTCTCTCCCTCAAGCTTCCTACAGCGACTCAAACTCACAGAAAAGTGAGATTCTATCAGGACTTTGTGGCTCAAAGCTCTGCGCGCACACACACACATACACACACACACACACACACACACACACACACACATACACACACACACACATACACACATACACACACACACACACGCACACACACACCGTCGGATTAGCACTGATTTCCCAGGACTTCTGCTAAAGGTGCCGTATTAAGTGAAATTGGATTGCAATCCTTTCCGACCTGGATCTATGCCGCGATGATTCCAATCCAGCCGGAGCTTAGCGCGAGACTCCGCTACCACCACCAGGCATTAGAACCAGTACATTAGAATCAGGACGTTAGAATCAGTACATTAGAACCAGTACATTAGAATCAGTACATTAGAATCAGTACATTAGAATCAGTACATTAGAATCAGTACATTAGAATCAGTACATTAGAACCAGTACATTAGAATCAGTACATTAGAACCAGTACATTAGAATCAGGACGTTAGAACCAGTACATTAGAATCAGGACGTTAGAACCAGTACATTAGAATCAGTACATTAGAATCAGTACATTAGAATCAGTACATTAGAATCAGTACATTAGAATCAGTACATTAGAATCAGTACATTAGAACCAGTACATTAGAATCAGGACGTTAGAATCAGTACATTAGAATCAGTACATTAGAATCAGTACATTAGAACCAGTACATTAGAATCAGGACGTTAGAACCAGTACATTAGAATCAGTACATTAGAATCAGTACATTAGAACCAGTACATTAGAATCAGTACATTAGAATCAGTACATTAGAACCAGTACATTAGAATCAGTACAATAGACTCTGTACAATAGAATCAGTACAATAGAATCAGTGCATTAGAATCAGTACATTAGAATCAGGACGTTAGAATCTGTACAATAGAATCAGTACATTAGAATCAGTACAATAGACTCTGTACAATAGAATCAGTACAATAGAATCAGTGCATTAGAATCAGTACATCAGAATCAGTACATTAGAATCAGTACATTAGAATCAGGACGTTAGAATCAGTACATTAGAATCAGTACATTAGAATCAGGACGTTAGAATCAGTACATTAGAATCAGTACATTAGAATCAGGACGTTAGAATCAGTACATTAGAATCAGTACATTAGAATCAGTACATTAGAATCAGGACGTTAGAATCAGTACATTAGAATCAGGACGTTAGAATCTGTACAATAGAATCAGTACATTAGAATCAGTACAATAGACTCTGTACAATAGAATCAGTACAATAGAATCAGTACATTAGAATCAGTACATTAGAATCAGTACATTAGAATCAGTACATTAGAATCATTACATTAGAATCTGTACAAGAGAATCAGTACAATAGAATCAACATATACATATTGTACCTTTATACATTCTAAACCCATTTCTAAACATAGTATACAAGTGCACTAAGGACACACAATAGACTAAGGACACACAATAGACAAATAACACACAATAGACTAAATACATACTATAGACTAAGGACACACAGTAGATTACGGACACACAAGTAAGTACACACAACAGACTATGTACACACTATAGAGTAAGTACACACAACAGACTAAGCACA
Source organism: Knipowitschia caucasica (assembly GCA_964034765.1). Classification (NCBI taxonomy): domain Eukaryota; kingdom Metazoa; phylum Chordata; class Actinopteri; order Gobiiformes; family Gobiidae; genus Knipowitschia; species Knipowitschia caucasica. The sequence goes on along the minus strand of OZ035838.1, from coordinate 6,158,019 downwards.
CACAACAGACTAAGTACACACAACAGACTAAGTACACACAACAGACTAAGTACACACTATAGAGTAAGTACACACAACAGACTAAGTACACACTATAGAGTAAGTACACACAACAGACTAAGCACACACAACAGACTAAGTACACACAACAGACTAAGTACACACTATAGAGTAAGTACACACAACAGACTAAGCACACATTACAGACTAAGTACACACAACAGACTAAGTACACACTATAGAGTAAGTACACACTATAGAGAAAGCACACACAATAGACTAAGTACACACAACGGACTAAGTACACACTATAGAGAAAGTACACACAACAGCCTGAGTACACACAACAGCACAGGTTGTCACAGGCCGAGGTCGCTGTATGGACGTGTTCTTTCTCTTGAAGTGAAGCCGTTTGTAAACACTTTACTAATTTAACCTAATTTCCATTTTGCGAACAGAGCCACATCCAAGGACAGAGCTGAGACAGCTGTAACAAAACAATACTCATCAATCGTTTGTTTAAAAGAAGCTGTTATTTGTGCTAGCGTTAGCGTCAGTCTGCGGAGCCTCAAGCACAAAAGTGGAGCAGTCGATCAGAAATGTCTTTGTTTCAGCCCTGCCTCGAGAAGGAGAATATGCAAAAGAACACAGCCACGGGAAAGTTAGTACTCAGACTGTAATGTGTACAGTCTGAGTTAGCGACAGAGGACCACCTGACATGACACAACGGGCCGGGTTTGGCCCACAGGCCTGAGTTTGGACAGGCCTGGTCCTTGTTGATGTAAGAGGATATATACTGCAAAAAGGGATAAAAATTGGACAAAAATTGCTGAAATTTGATAACATGTATCTTAATATGAGCACTTTGTGACGGCTTTGAAAACAATATTTGCCAATGGGACAAAGCAACATGATCTTGTTTTGAAATTATACAAGAAATATCTCCCTTGGAATGAAAAAATAAAGTAACAGTTCTTGAAATTATACTAAACGGCTTTGTCCCATTGGAAAATCTTGTTTTAACACAAGAATGAACTCAAATTAAGATAAAACACACTGGATTCAAGCATTTCCTACCTGATATTTCATCATGTTTTGCAGTGTAAGGACAGTGGGCATGATCCAGGACTCTCCACATTCAACAACATTTATGGACATTGGTCGTCTGCTGCTTACACTTCAAAAAAATTATAGAATATAAGGTGATAAATTCTTGAATCAAACGTTTTTCATCTTAATTTGAGTATATTTGGACTTTATTAAAACTATATTCGTTTAGTCTCATTTCAAGAACTGCTGGAATTCATTTCTAATTCCAAGGAAGAGATTTTCAAAAACAAGACAATTTTTCTTGTCCCATTTGTAAATCTAGTTTTTAGACGGTCGAAACGAACTAAAATGAAAATCAAAACACTTTATTCAAGCCATTTTTACCTTATATTTTATCATTTTTTGCAGTGTATGTTTTCCATCATTGCATTTCTTGAGTTTGAACTGTTTGATTCTCTGATCCGTGTTGGCGAATTCAACAATTTTGCAAAGTCCTCACAGTTGACTACAGTTGTGATTTTGTCTGATACTGAGAATAAATTGATTAGAAATGAGTGTAACCCCCGCCATAGTTCTCCAGCTGCAGATCCGCGGCCTCACACTGCCTCCGATCAACTGATAATTGAGATATCAGCCAATTAACTCCAGTGGGGAGGATTATCTCAGCACTTTAATGACGATATCCTGCTACAAGCGCTGTTTAATGATAATCTGATATTATTAACCTTTGGTACGATACATCACTTCTGCCTGGGCTGACTGAGTGGGAGCACCACCTCGGCATTAAGACAAACTCTGCAATAAAACACCGCAGAAAGGAGAGGACGTGGAATGTAATTAGGATTCTGCAAATTACTGATGCTGTATACGGCAAAAAATGATAAAATCAGGTAATAAATGCTTGAATCAAGTGGTTTTTATCTTCATTTGAGAACATTCTAACCGCCTTAAAACAAGATTTTCCAAGAAGTGTGGCTTTATTTTCTTATTTTATGGGAAACATTTCTTGTATCTTTTTAAAACAAGATCATTTTGCTTTGTCCCTTTGGCAAATCTTGTTTTAATGCATTTAGAAAGTGCTCGATTTTAGATACATATTGACGAATTTGAGCATTTTTCGACTGTTGTTTCATGGCTTTTTGCAGTGTAGATATTGCACGTCCTACCCAATATACACCCACTCACTATGGCAGCACTGCGGCCGCCCTGTTAGCATCGTACTACACTTAGGACATAGAGTTGCACAGTCTTTCTATATGGCTCAACAACATGCTAACATAGAGCCCTGTTTCCACCAGCCTCAGCTCTACTTTCCCTGATTGGGAGTGTTTTCACTGGTCCTGTTTAACCAGTACCAAGTCCTTCTTTAGTCCCTCTTGGTCCTGGTTCTATCCAGGACGAGCCGGTACTACAGTGTTCTAACTAACAGTGATTGGCCAGAGTGCAGCTGGAAGCCATGGTTACCAAGGAACATTCCCTGATACTTGTTTGTTGTGGGTATGTTGCTATGGTAAGGTACAGAATGCTAAAGCATAATGGAAACGCAACCAGCTAGAGTAGTGTAGAGTAAAGTAGAGTAGAGTGGAGGAGCCTAGAGTACAGTACAGGACAGTAGTGTAGAGTTGGGAAAAGTAGAGAAGAGTAGAGGAGACTATGGTAGAGAAGAGAAGGACAAAGAAGAGTAGAGTACAGTAGAGTACAGTAGAGTTGGGTAGAGTAGAGTAGAGTAGGGTAGGGTAAGTAGAGTACAGTAGGGTTGAGTAGAGTAGGGTAGGGTCGAGTAAAGTATGGCAGAGTAGAGTAGAGTAGGGTAAAGTAGGGTAGGGTTAAGTAGAGTAGAGTAGAGTAGAGTAGGGTAGAGTAGAGTAGAGTAGGGTAAAGTAGAGTAGAGTAGGGTAAAGTAGAGTAAAGTAGAGCTTGTGGAACTGGGGCATATTTCAATGAACTCACATTTTGATATTTGGGGTCATTTGACGAGTAAAAAAACTCAAAACAATTACTGATGTCATAATTTAGAACGGGACAGAATAGATTTAAACACGTAGATGAAAAAAATATCTATAGTATTTGACAATTTTTGTTGTTGTAAAACACACACTTGACAATATGAATTTTCCTGATAATAGCCTAAACCCAGCTCCAGGTATTACACCGTACCATTCATTTCACTTATTCTAACACAACTTGTTGGCAAAGATTATGAACTAGATAAAAGAAAAACAGTTTCTTTTGTTCCATTGTTTGTAACACTGCCGTTTTCCTAATTATCGTCGTGGCAACTGCGTCATATTGGTAGTTATTCCAGTCGGATTTATCGGCCGGGTTTATCCTGGTCGATAAGCTCGCTGCGGTCCCGCCGGTGGAGCGTTCCCTATGGCCACCAGATAAGGTCAAATTAGATTTATTGGTTGGAAAATATGTGCTCTTATCTGGTGACTGAGGCTACAGCATTTTGGGGCAGATCCTTGGCTTTTTCTGGAGCGCTCGGAGTAACTCAACGTCTCTCCGACAGCAGAGGTGACCGATCCGGAGCGGTTTATGGTCTCGCGCTCGCTCTTTAGGAAAACGGCGAATAATGGACTTCTATCTATTCTGCAGGATTGAAAGTTTTGCTTGTTTTGTTCTGTGATTGTGTGGTTCAGCAACTCTCTTTCTCTCTCTGGTCTCTTTCTGGTCCCTCTATGGTCTTTCTCTGGTCTCTCTGTGGTCTCTCTAGGTCTCTCTCTAGTCTATCTCTGGTCTCTCTTTCTGGTCTCTCTCTCTGGTCTCTCTATGGTCCCTTGGGTGTCTCTCTATGGTCCCTTGGGTGTTTCTCTCTGGTCTCTCTGTGGTCTCTCTCTGGTCTCTCTCGGGTGTCTCTCTATATGATCTCTCTTTGGTCTCTCTCTAGTCTCGCTCTCTAGTTCATCTCTGCTCTCTCTCTACTTGGTCTGTCTCTCTGGTCTCTCTCTGGTCACTCTCTCCTGTCTCTCTCTTGTCTCTCTCTCTGATCACTCTCTGGTCTCTCTCCGGTCTCTCGCTAGCCTTACTTTCTAGTCTATCTCTGCTCTCTCTCTACTTACGCTCTGGTCTCTCTCTCTGGCCTTTTTCTGTTCTCAAGGTGTTTCTCTCTTTTCTTTCTCTCCAGTCACTCTCTCTTTTCTTTCTCTGGTCTCTCTCTCTTTTCTCTCTCTGGTCTCTCTCTTTGATCACTCCCTGGTCTCTTCTCTCTCTTGTCTCTCTCTGGTCTCTCTCTGGTCTCTCTGGTCTCTCTCTCTTTTCTCTCTCTGGTCTCTCTCTTTTATCACTCTCTGGTCTCTCTCTGGTCTCTCTCTGGTCTCTCTCTTGTCTCTCTCTGGTCTCTCTCATGGAAAGTCCGACATGTCAAACCATCATACAGTGGGGAAAAAGGTCCTTCAGTCCTCCCACGTAGAGAGAATAGAGATGTGTGTAAATCCATAGTAGAGGGAGTGCATATAAAGACTGTAGCAGGAGTAGAACCACACTCATATTGTGTGTTGTGTTGTGTGTTGTCATGGATGTCGATTCAACAATATTTCTACATTGTGGCAACGTTAGCTTTGCCTCTATCCCTAACACTGCTGCTCTTTGCCTATGGACTTTCTGTTTGGCAATTTGTTCTTCCTGTTATTTCCCCGTTTTACTTCAGCCGGCTGCATTTCTCCCCCTTTGCTACCGAGCAACAGATTGGCCCAGGAATTTGGTGCCACACACACACGGTCGCGCACACACACACACACACACACACACACACACAGACAGAAACACACACACACACTATATGAATGTAATGAGTCCAGTGGAGGTGCAGGCTGAAGAGAGGTGAGTTTATAATCCTCGCTGCTGCTCCATCTCTCATTCTCTGCCCAGTGTTCAGCCACGGCTCTAATTCTTAGGATTCATGGCATTTTCTCTCACACACGCCATCGCTACACACGCAAGCAATGCAAGGTTATTTGTATAGCACAATTCAAACACAAGGCAACTAAAAAATCGCAGTTAATTAAAGAGAGTTTTATACTTTAGTTGTATACAGCTGGATTGAACTGTTTTTAATCTGGATTTGAACAGAGGAAGTCTGTCCCTAAATTTTCAGGAAGATCGTTCCACATTTTAGATGAATAACTGTTGCCTCCCCATGTTTAGTCCTGACTCGGGGCACCAGCAGGAGGCCAGTCCCTGTGCTGCTCATTTGGCACTGTCACAGATGTGGCTCAGTTGGTAGAGCATTGGCCTTTGAGCCTGAAGGTAAATGGTTTGAGCCCACCATGAAACCTACTCCACTGACTCCCACTGATGACTGCTGTCGTTGTGTCCTTGGGCAAGACACTTAACCCCACTTTGCCTGGAGCTCCCGCTGAAAGATCAAGGCTATGTCATAGAGCAGCCATCCTCCTGTGGACTCAGCACCTGCAGGAGGATCAGTGAGGGGCTGGTACTCACTGTGTACTGTATGTGTACCGGAGGCATCTCTGGCCACCCCCCTAACCCAGAAATGGATAAAGGGGTAGAATGGACGGCATGGATGTACCTCGGTGCTTTGTGATAGAGCTGCATTAAAGTCTATTCTCTATTCTTGTCTATTCTGAAAATGAACTTTCATACATACTGTAAGTTACCAGTTTGTGCTCATTGCTGTGTGTTGCTATGGTGACGTCTCAGGCGGAGTGATACGGTACCTGTAACACAAGGTTCAAGCAGTAACAGTTTTCATTATATGAATTGGATCGTACGTGCGCTCTGATTGGCTGATTTGCGGTCTGATATTTTCCCATCTCGGACCGTTCCCATGACAATTGGTCCGCAGCGCGTATCAGATTTGACATCTTTCCTCTGCAAAAAAAAGAAATAATGAGCGACGACGGGGGGCATTCTCCAGTGAATTCTATTATCCGGACGAGTTCGAAGAGCCAGAGGAAGTAATAACAGCAAATAACGACGAAAACACGACTCGTAACAGTCAAGAAGAGATTGACAACTTCATTACAGACCAGAAAGCTAGAGCCACGATTAGGAAAACCAAGTTGGACATGAACATATTTCTTAAATATCTAAAAAGCATTGGTAAAGACACAAAAGAGATCTTACAGGGAATTTACACAGTAGGCGTAAACAGCCCGTACGCGTTTACTGCGCGCTCTCTGTGCGTAACATTTTTTTGGAGTATCTACACAGGCCGTGTGCGCAGGTCCGCGGCTTCTGATGCTGTCCCTGTGTAGTCTATGGAGCAGTGTAGAGGACGGGCCAGAGGACTGATGTAGAGCAACACAGATCACATGCATGTGTTTGTCTTCATGGTCTCTGTGCTGGTTTGGCCAGACGCGAGACTTTATGAAAGAAAAAAAACGATGTCCAGAATCACTGTAAAACCTGCTGCTCCTCCTGCTGATGTTTAGATACAAGTGCTGTGTGTGTGTAGATGTGATCTAGAGCCAAGGACTGCTAGAAAAATCATGTTTTACATGAGATTTCAATGGGAGACGCGTTGGTGCGCGCACAAAATTAGAAATCCATCTTAAATTATAGCGCAGCTTCGCGTCATACGTCCGTCATACGCGTGTATAACGCTAGAAGTGTAAATATCATCATAGGTTAACATGGAAAAAAGTTACGCGTGTCTGCTGCGCGTGTAACGCGTACGTGCTGTAACGCGTGATGTGTAAATTAGCAGTGAGAGAACGTACTGCGGCCGACCTCAATCATCTGATAAGCAAGTTCTTCATGTCACCATTAGACAGTTTGGTTGCATGTTTTTGCTAGTTGAAACCAATCGATATTTGCATAAATTAAAAATAGTCATATACTTAAACATTCATAAACCTCGCTTGCTCGGTTAAATCCTCTATCTTCTCCTGCAGGTGCCACAAAAATAGTTCTAAAATTGTTATTGACTTGAATACAAGAAAATACAAGAAAAATACAAGAAAAACCTTCTTTGAAAACAGAATAAAATGTTTATTTGCTGTTGTCACATCTGTCAGAGTGGCAGAAGCAGGAGATCGCGGCTGGATCGGAGTGAGATTGGGTTCAGCAGCTGTACGCGGTGACGGGAAGCGGCTCATTCTGTGGATTTACAGTTTGAAAGCAGCTTGATTTCACCGTCTCTCCGGAGAATTAGCCGGACTAACCAAATCCGGGTCTGTTTGTGGACAGAGCTGGACATATGGCTCAGATAAGACCAGGGCTTATGGGCTCTCCCTGCACACACACACACACACACACACACACATATACACACATACACGTACACACACATAGAGTTAATGGAGTGAACGTGAAACTATAGCAGGCATGGATGTAATGACGTTTGACATGTTTTACAGCTTTAAACAGCAGTGGGAGGTAGTTTCCTGTTGGGTTGTCAAACTCATTTGAGAAACTTTTAATACTTTTTATAGAAAATCCACAACACGCAGTAAGACACAGGACTTAATTCACTGCTGTCATTTATTTATTTTTTTAAATTTCTTGTGTAATTTTGAAAGTTTTAATGGTTTTATTCTTTTGTGTGATTTTAATGTTTTAATTGTGTTTTAATCTTTTGTGTGATTTTAATGTTTTAATTGTGATTCTGGTGTTTGTTTTATGTGATGATTTGTGATGTGGACTGTGAAGCGCTTTGTGTTGCCCTGTGCATGAAAGGCGCTCAACAAATAAACTTTGATTGATTGATTGATTAATTCTTGTACTTTAACTTGTATTGAGTAGAGTAGAGTAGGATAGGGACATTTAGAGTAGGGTAGGGTAGGGTAATATAGAGTGGATTTGAGTAGGGTAGGGTAATATAGAGTAGAGTAGGGTAGGGTAATGTAGAGAAGTTGCAGAGTAGAGTTGAGTAGAGTGATATAGAGTAGAGTAGAGTAGGGTAGGGTAATGTAGAGAAGTTGCAGAGTAGAGTTGAGTAGGGTGATATAGAGTAGAGTAGAGTAGAGTAGGGTAATGTAGAGAAGTTGCAGAGTAGAGTGGAGTAGGGTGATATACTGTAGAGTAGAGTAGAGTAGGGTAATGTATGGTAGGGTAATATAGAGTAGAGTACAGTAGTGTAGGGTAATGTATGGTAGGGTAGAGTAGACTAGGGCTGGTTGTGAACAGGTCCTTTGTCGATAAATATTATAAAGCTTTTCATTTGCCTATTGCCAGGTTTGGTCCATCGCTTTGACGATAAGATAATCCATTATATTTCCCATCCATTCTGCATTATAAACTTGTTTTATAAACCTGTGCGATAAACCTGTTGTTTTTCGCTTAACCTCCTGCTTTTTCTCCTAAATTAAAATTCAGACTCTGCAGCCGAAGTCTCGCAGGGAGCAGTGGATTAAATTTATTTCTGTTCAATCAGGGTCGTGATGGAAACAATGAATTGATAAGGCGACACCTGCATCGGCCGGGCGCTTTCTAAGTGATGTCGCGCAAAAAGCTGAAGATTAAATATATTCACAGGCCCAGTGCAATTATCTGATAGCGGAGATTAAGCCTGAAAACATTTTTGTGCGTTGATAAAGAGTCGAGACGCCGTCACTTCTGCAGAAAGCCACTTGTTGTTGGTAAACGTTGGAGATCGGAGAGATTTTCTTATTCTTAAACAACTTTACCACGTTTTCTGTCACCGTCGAAGATGTTGTTGCAGAAATTGACTTTTAGGGGATTGAGCCGTGTGTGAATGCAGAAGGCACAAGTCATCAGGGGAAGTCTGGTTTACTGATCTAAGACGGAGAATGAGATATACCAGTAGTAGTAGTAGTAGTGGCAGTAGCAGTAGTAGCACTAATAGCAGTTGCTGTAGTAGCCAAAATATTAGCAGTTGCTGTAGTAGTAGTAACTCTAGAAGTAGTAGTAGCAACAGTATTAGTAGCAGTATTAGTTGCAGTAGCAGCAGCAGTAGCAGCAGTAGCAGCAACAGTAGTAGCAGTAGAAGCAGCAGTAGCAGTAGTAGTACCAGCAAATGTATTAGTCGCAGTAGCAGCAGTAGTAGTAGCGGTAGTACCAGTAGCAGTAGCATTTGCAGTAGTAGTAGCAGTAGAAGTGGCAGTAGCAGCAGTAGTAGTAGCAGTGGCAGTATTAGTAGCAGTAGCAGCAGTAGTAGCAGTAGCAGTAGAAGCAGTAGTAGTAGCAGTAGTGGCAGTAGCAGTATTAGTATCAGTAGCAGTCTTAGTAGTAGTAGCAGTAGTAGTAGCAGTGGCAGTATTAGTAGTAGTGGCAGTATTAGTAGTAGTAGTAGTAGCAGTAGAAGCAGCAGTAGTGGCAGTAGCAGTAGCAGTATTAGTAGTAGTAGCCTTAGCAGTAGCTGTATTAGTAGCAGTAGCAGTATGAGTATTAATAGTAGTGGCAGTAGCAGTATTAGTAGCAGTAGCAGTAGCAGTACTAATTTCGGCAGCTTTGGTCCAGTGGGTTCATTTTTTGTTCAAACCAAATGAAATCACCCATTTTCGTGCGACAGTTTAATTTCAAAAGCTCTCGTAACATGTTATTCTGTCGCCAAAATAATAAGAACAAATCCACTCAGAAACATTAATTTGACAAAGAGCAGGTTTTCATTCAGTCACCGGAGCTCGGAGTATTAATCCAAACTTTTCTATGAGAGCAAGAAGGTCCTGGGTTTGATTCCACCTTTAGGCCTTTCTGTGTTGAGTTTGCACGTTCTCCCTGTGTCTGCTAAAGGCTTCCTCCAGGTGCTCCGGTTTTCCCTACCACTTAAAACATATACAATCAGTCTAGGGGTGGGCGATATGGCCTAAAATTCATATTGCGGTATAATTTGGGACACAGACGGTAGACGGTATATATTGCGGTATAATTTGTTGTGTGAATTTCCATACAGGTCTAGCAGGTTCTTGCATAAAATAGTCAAGATTGTTAATTATTTATATATTAGAATCTAATATATATATTTTTTGAGTTAGAAAATCAGTTGTGAGACGAATAAAGAGACAAATAACATACATTATTTATGTATGTTACAGTAAATACCATTCACTGTAACAACAATTTTTAAAAAGAAAAACATATGCATTCATTTAAAATATAAAAAACTCACAAATGTTGAAAACAAAGTCTGTAGGAGTTAGACATGGTCATTATTTATAGTGTCTGAGAGTTTCGTGCAGGTACATGACTTCAGTAAAAGCTGTTCGTTTACAAAGCTGGTCTTGCCATTTGTTGACGCTCCCTAAGCGCTTTTCTCTGCGCTTGCAGTGAACTGGATGATTCAATGGATTTATGTTCATTAAAACAGCGCATTGGATTTGAACAATTGATGTAAATGATCATTTTGGCACAAATAATTTTGTTTAACAAAGTAGCTTTCGTGAGATATTGACCGCGGAGGTCCGAATCTGACGCTAACTTTCCCAAACTTCTGCTGTGATGCTGCGGACACGGCACATGCATGGATCTATTTTGGCTCACGCTGGCGCTTCGAGCTTACGCCCCTTTAACACTGATTGGCCAAAAGGTAGACTCTTAAACTGTGATTACTGTGTGTGTATTTACCTCTGCTGGGGCCGCTGTGACAACAATACATAGACAGAAACACTGTGTTAATGCCGTGCTGTTGTTCGTTGTTTCCAGTGGTGTCCAATAGTGCTAGGCTAATGCTGCTAGGCTAATAGTGCTAGGCTAATGCTGCTGAATGCCGGTTTGTTTTGGTCCTTTCTGCTGGCGTCAGAGCCTGCGCAATTTAATGACATAATGACCTATCGCAATATGCCGGTATAACAAAAATCTCTACCGTGGGCCAAATTTATATCGCATACCGCTTATACCGTTTATATCGCCCAGCCCTAAATCAGTCTGACAAATGACCACAACAATTGTAGAGCCCTGTTTGACTCTGGTCTGAGAAACACACTAAATAAATAAAAATGAATTACTTATTATAATGGAGATGAAGTTGGCTGAATGACAAAGGGCCATGACCGTTAACACAAGAACTCAGAGCTGTCACTTTGACGGCTTTTATTTTTGGAAGTTTAATGACTCAGCAAATGTAATTTTTTGGTTTTCATAGCTTTGTGACTTTTTCTATTTCTGTGCTCGTCCATAATGGAGCTGATATTTCTCGTAATTCTACCTTCTCCTTTTTCACCAGAGAAAATAAACTTTGGACATAGTCTATAAATGTTGAGGTGTTTCCCATGTTGTGTAGACTTGTCCCTATCAAATAAATCAATACGTATAAATAGCGCTCGGTGACGCAGTCGAGCACGGTAATAGTTATTATGCTAATAGCCATTATGCTAACAGCTATTATGCTAGTGGGTCGCAGCTGCTGTTTCCTTTTTCATAATTCTTTCATTTTCATAACCAAATTGTGTTTGTTTAAATGTTACAACTGAAAAATGTTGTGTTATTTAAGTTATAGAGTTTATAACAGTGAACAAATTGAGTCAGGTTTTACCCGATTATCTGGGTGTGTTGTTTCTTTAACATTTTTTTGTAAAAATGTGCAAGTAATCCAGCATTAATCAGTGCGTTTTATCAGGTGCGCCTTATACTCAGGTGGGCCTTATACTCAGGTGCGCCTAATTGTGTGAAAAGTACGCACCATTAGGCACATTTTTGCACCATCGTCCTGTATGTGCGCTGCAACATTGAAATGTACCCACTGTGGGGCAAATAAAGGTTCTCCTATCTTATATTTATTTGTATATTCTGTAAACATCCACAGCAGTCGTCTTAGAGGATTTAGAAGTGTCGTGTCACCAACAACAGACCGGAGAATAAAACGGTTCAAACTCAGGAAATGCAAAAATAACAAACACACAGAAGCCGTTGGTCCATAGGAAGGTCCATAAATGTCCATAAATGTCCTGGATCTAGTCTAACTCCTGCATGAGCGAGGAACCACTCAAAAACAAACAAAAAACCAGCAAGAAAAAATATGCAAAAAATGACTTGTTCCGAAATCAAATATTTTTTTTCTTCTTATCTTCAGTCATTTTTAGTTTGCAAATAACTTGAAATTGCAACCACACAAATTATGGTTTTGATTGGATTGCGATCAACGGCGCAGAGCTAAAACCAACACATTATTATTCTCAGTTTTGCTGCAAAACAAGATTCTGCAATGTCCTAGTGTAAATAAGCAAGGACACTTCAAAAAGTGATGACAAAAAGTAAATAAAAAGCCTCAAATTTGGCCAAATGTAACTCAAATTGAGCACATTTTGACTTCCTTAAAACAATGGGACAAGGCAAAATTATAATGTTTTAAAAAGATACAAGAAATCAATCAATCGATTGTATTTACAGAGCCCTTTACAACACTGAAGGCGACCATAATGCTTTACAATAAAATCATTCAGAGAGCACTCGCATTTCATGGGGCAGGACCGGTCCCCCCGGTGTTTGGACCTGGTCCTAGGTTCTTCCAGGAGGAGCCAAGTTGAGGACCTCAAGGATCCATTTGAGTCACGAACAGTCAAGAGTCCGAACCATAGACTGTTATTATTATCAAACGTAGTTACGCCTATCAGCAGGGCAAAAAGAAAACATTTACGCATGGGTCAGACGGCACTAATCTGGAACGTAGCGTTGGACCAAGAGCGACTTTTGGACCAAACTGTAAAGCCGTTTTTGAGAGGTAAGAATAAGCCATACATTAGCATTCTTTTTCCATCCTCAACTTATTTTGGACATTTTTGAGCCGGGACCCGCCGCCACTGGTCCGGACAAGTAGTGAGGGGTGAGATCATTGAGGGCTTTACAAACAAAGTTCATTTTTTTTCAAAGCAACTCGATACGAAACTGGGAGCTGTACTGAAGAAAGGACTGGGGTGATGTGTTTACATGTCTCCCTTGACAAAACACTAAATGGCTTTGTTCCATTGGCAAAGTAATGTACTAAAAAAACCAAACCACTTATTTCTTAAGCATTTATGACCTCACATTCCATCACTCTTGGCTGTGTAAGTAATCTTTATTTATATAGCGCATGTCCCAGCCCAAGGTCAGAGCTCCTCCGTGTTGGTGGAGTTCAGATATTACCCGCTGTTGTCGTCTGCATTTAAAAGCGTCATTATGTTCCAAACATCCATTATCCTCACACCAATCAGCCCCGACTGAAGAGGGCGAGAGAGAGGGGAGGGCTTCCAGTCTGACCCCGTGTCCTCCCTCCCTCCCTCCCATCATGCCTTGCTCTTATCCTCGCCCTCTGTAATATGAGGCCTAATAGGAGCTTGTTCAATCATGGGTCACTCAGAGGCAACGATGAATATTTAACAGGGAAACACACGTTCACACACGCACAGACACACACACACACACAGAAACACACATACGCTGCATTTAATCTCCAGTCCTCCAAGCTATTTCTGCTACGTACTATTCAGAAATACTGCAACTCATTTAATCCCAAACTTCAAAAAGGATGTCAGTCAATATTATGTTTAGTGATTAAAGAACCGGTACAGTCACAGCGAACGACAATACGGTATATTTACTTTGGAACGGTTGGAAGGTTAGGATTTTGTCGTGGGGAAAATACTAAACATATCACTGCGGTGTATGAAGTGGTGCCTTGTTTATCAAAGAGGCGACGATCTAAAAAAAAAAACACGATACAAGAACAATTGCAAAGTAGCAGCTACATATAAAAAAATACTGTACAAATATATATTTGTTTTGCTCCGCTCCGCTTAAAAAAAATCTATGGTTTGATAAAAGAATGAACTGATCTAAAAACCTCCATCATATAAACACATGCAGCACATGTACTTTCTACGAATAAGACCATGGAAACAATGCTGTTTTACTTTCACTTTGTAGTAGTATTGTCAGTAGTAGAAGCAGCGGTAGCAGCCGTAGTAGCAGTAGTAGTAGTAGCAGCAGCAGCAGTAGTAGTAGCAGCTGTAGCAGTAGTAGTAGCAGTAGCAGTAGTTGTAGAAGTAGCAATAGTATGAGAAGCAGCAGTAGTAGTGGTAGCAGTAGTAGTACTAGTAGTATTAGTAGTAGCAGCAACAGTAGTAGTAGCAGTAGTAGCAGTAATAGTAGCAGTAGCGGCAGCAGCAGTAGCAGCAGTAACAGTCGCAGCCATGGTAGCAGCATTAACAGTAGCATAATGGGTGAAATTCCAACAGAATAAAATGAGAAGTCGTTTAAAAACATGGCTTTCACACTTTTTTTCAAACTGCTTTTACATATGAAGTATAATTTACCTAAACGTCTAAAACCAAAAAAAGGATTTAATTTCAAAAGCTCTTGTGGGTTAGGGTTAGAGGCAGAGCTCAGCGAGAGTAAAGCATCATTCATTCATAATAAACTGATTTTGTTTTTCCCTTTAACACCAGAGGACACTTGAGCCCTGTCTCTTTCAGAATACACTGCTAAAATTATAAAATATGGTGTAAAAATGGCTTAAATCCAGTGGTTTTTATCTTAATTTCAGCACATTCTGTCTTAAAACAAAATTAGCAAATGAGACAAAGCCATTTAGTCTGATTTCAAAAACTGTTGCTGTGTATTAATGGAGATACAGTATTTCATGCATTTCTCACTTATTTTTCATTACTTTTTGCAGTGTTACGTGGCATAAACTTGAGCTTAAAGAGGACGTAATAAATGAACCCAAAGTATACAATGGCGGTTGTTAAAAACGTCTCTCGGATCCGGCTCTGGACGAGGACGGATCGGGTCTGATTTATCGGCAGGAGACGAGGTGTCCGCGGTGCTCCGGGTGATGGAGAGGGCCCTTGGGTGCTCATCGAGAGAATGGAGGTGACAGAGAGGAGAAGATTTAGCACGCAGCAGAGAGGAAGGCTGTAATTGTTGGCTTTGTGATGGCTCCACACTGGAATAGAAACGTTTTGGAAGAGAAACTGTTCATGCACTGCAAAATATAGATGCTAAATCAGTCAAAAATGGCTCAAATTTAGCAAAATATATGTTTACTTGAGCACATTTTGACTGCTTTAAAACAAGATTCTCTCAGTGGGACAAAGCAAAATGATCTTGTTTTTGCAATTATTGTCTAGCCTTAAAACGACCCACTAGAAACAGGACTCTTATATTATATCTTCTATTCAGTCTGTGATATTTAGTCTGTGATATTCAGTCTGTGATACTCAGTCTGTGATATTCAGTCTGTGATACTCAGTCTGTGATATTCAGTCTGTCATACTCAGTCTGTGATACTCAGTCTGTCATATTCTGTCATATAGATCAAGGGCCATACACTTGATCTCGTGTTGTCTCATGGTTTAAATGTAGGCATTGATAATCTTTGTAGTACGCAGATATCGGACCATTTGCCAGTTTTGTTTTCACTAACACTTCCGTGCACTCCAGCTAAACCGTGCGCCTTGGCGCGTATGCGGCGCGTCATGAGCCAGTCGACAGCAGAAGAATTCTCAAATGCTTTTACTCATCTTGTGCCCACACTGGACTTATCACCTTGTTCTGTTGAAGAGGCCACTAGCATGTTTAATTCTACATGCTCCTCCATTTTAGACCTGATTGCTCCTTTGAAAATGGTTAAATCTAAGTCTGTGTCTGAGCCATGGTTGAATGACTCTACTCGTGCTCTTAGGCGTGAATGTAGACGCGCAGAGAGGAGGTGGAAAAAGGACAGGCTTCACGTTTCTTTGGGCTTTTTGCGAGACTGTTTATCTAATTATCAGAAAGCTGTGAAGTGTGCTAAAGCTGAGTACATGTCAAACTTGATTTCAACAAATCGTAACAGACCCCAAGTTCTGTTTAATGTCTTAAATAGACTTGTGAATCCTATTGACTCAGACTATGCTGTACATTCACAAACATTGTGTGAACATTTTCTGACATTTTTTGTTGACAAGATAACTGCTATTAGGGACTCAACCTCTTCTTTCAAAGTGGTTGATCCCTCTGTAACTTCTGTGTGTTCTGTGGTTTTTGAGCATTTTGAACCTGTGTCCCTTAGCGACCTCTCTGATGTTGTGCATAAATTAAGAGCTTCTAATTGTCCGCTCGATTGTCTCCCTCCTAAACTGCTCAAAGATGCTTTGGGCGCGATTGGGCCTCATATACTGGCAATTATAAATTCATCACTGACATCAGGCTGTGTTCCAAGTTCCTTTAAACATGCTGTTGTTCAGCCTCTGCTTAAGAAGCAAAACCTTGACTCTGAAGTCCTGGCAAACTACAGACCAATTTCTAAATTGCCTTTCTTATCAAAAATCTTGGAAAAACTGGTTTTTGCACAAATACAAACTTATCTGGATGCAAATGGCATTTTAGAAAAATTTCAATCTGGCTTTAAGGCACGTCACAGCACTGAGACTGCACTCTTAAGAGTTTTTAATGACCTTATTTTAACTGTTGATTCAGGCTGCTCCACTGTTTTAGTGCTTTTAGATTTAACTGCAGCATTTGACACTGTCAACCATGAAATATTGCTTTCACACCTCAAAAATCACGTTGGCATTATAGGTACTGCCTTAAGTTGGTTTAGATCGTACCTTGAAAATCGATCTTTTGCCGTCCACCTGGGTCCTTACGCTTCTGGAGCTACCCCACTAAGCTGTGGTGTGCCGCAGGGCTCCATTTTGGGCCCCCTATTGTTTTCAATGTATATGCTGCCCATTGGGTCAATTTTTAGAAAATATAAAATTGACTTTCATTGTTTTGCAGATGATCTGCAAATTTATCTGCCTTTGAAGGCAGGCACAAACAATGTTCAAGTTTTGTTTGATTGCTTACAGGAAGTGAAGGACTGGATGGCTCAAAATTGTTTAAAGCTTAATGACTCCAAAACTGAAATTGTTGTATTTGGTAACTCATGTGATGCCACTGCTCTAGGCCCTTTGAATATTTATCGTCACGAGTCTGCTAGGAATCTTGGGGTTGTTTTGGACAGTTCGTTTAAATTTGACAGACAAATAAGTTCAGTCGTCAAAAATAGCTTTTTTCAGCTGCGTTTGCTCAGCAAAATCAAACCCTATTTGCCTCATGGTGACTTGGAGCGTGTCATTCATGCTTTTATTACGTGTCGCTTAGATTATTGTAACACTCTGTACTGTGGGCTCGATCAAAAGTCCATTCGTCGTCTGCAGTTGGTTCAAAACGCAGCGGCGCGTTTGCTCACAGGAACAAGGAAACGCGAGCACATAACTCCTGTGTTGGCCTCTCTGCACTGGCTTCCAGTCAGCTTTAGGATTCAATTCAAGATACTGTTGATGGTTTTTAAATGCTTGAATGGGTTGGCTCCATCTTACCTTTCGGAGCTTTTGTTGACCCGTGATCCAGGTCGTACATTGAGATCCTCCAACCAAATGACTCTGGAGGTGCCTAAAGCGGAGCGTAAAACCAGAGGAGACCGGGCTTTTGCCGTAGCGGCTCCGAGACTCTGGAACAGCCTTCCGCTGAATGTCAAAATGGCCCAGTCCATTCATGTTTTTAAGTCGTTGTTGAAAACCCATTTTTTTGCTTTGGCCTTCAACACAAGCTGAGCAGATCCCATGTATTTTATTATTATTGTCTCATGTTGTATATTTTGTGACTGTTTTACTCTTCAATTGTATTTTATAATGTTTGTTGTACAGCACTTTGGGCGGTTGTGGCTGTTTTAAGTGTGCTATATAAATAAAATTGACATTGACATTGACATTGACATATTCAGTCTGTGATATTCAGTCTGTGATACTCAGTCTGTGATATTCAGTCTGTGATATTCAATCAATCAATCAATCTTTATTTATAGGGCGCTTTTCCTGCACAGGGCAACACAAAGCGCCTCACAGTCCACACCACACAATGCACAAATCATCACCATTAAAATACAATTAAAAACACATATGTAATTAAAAAGCATTAAAATCACATAAGTAATTTAAAAACATAAGAATCACACAAGTAATTAAAAACAATAAAATAGTTAAAAACACAAAAAGTTACAACAATAAATAACAAGGTGTGTTAAAAAGATAAAATTCTTTAGTTGTATGCACAGGAAAAAAGAAAAGTCTTTAACATGGATTTGAACATTGACAGAGAGGCAGCCAGTCTCACATCCTCAGGAAGACTGTTCCAGACTTTAGCTGCATAAATCTGAAAAGCAGCCTCCCCCTGTCTAGTCCTGACTCTGGGCACTAACAGGAGTCCCGTCCCTGCGCTCCTTAGAGTCCGGGCTGGTTCATATGGGACTAGCATATCATGGATGTACTTTGGTGCAAGGCCATGGAGAGACTTGTACACCAGGAGAGCTGCTTTAAAGTCTATCCTCTGGGCCACGGGAAGCCAGTGCAGAGACCTGAGGACCGGACTAATGTGGTCGTACTTCCTGGTTCTAGTCAGGACTCGGGCTGCAGCATTTTGAATATACTGCAGCTGTTTTACTGCATGTTTGGAGATACCTGTGAGCAGGCCATTGCAGTAATCCAGCCTACTGGAAACAAAAGAATGGACAAGAATCTCCAAGTCTGCTTTGGACACAATATTTTTAATTTTGGCAATATTTTTCAGATGATAAAAAGCTGCTGATGTTACCGATCCAATGTGGCTATTGAAGTTTAAGTCAGAGTCCATTATTACTCCCAGATTTCTGACCTTATTTAAAGGCCTTAGGGAGAGAGACTGAAGGTGACAAATGACAGTCTCTCTTTGTTTCTCGGGACCAAAGACAATCATTTCGGTTTTGTCCGCATTTAGCTGGAGAAAATTGCATTGCATCCACTCACTGATCCGCTGGATACAGCGAAGGAGTGAGTCCACCGGTCCATGCTCTCCTGCAGTCAGTGAGACATAGATCTGAGTGTCATCAGCGTAATTGTGGTAGGACACTTTCATACTTTGAATTAACTGACCTAATGGCAGCATGTAAATATTGAACAGGAGAGGTCCCAGAATCGACCCCTGTGGCACTCCGCAGGTCAGGGCCATATTATCTGAGACATAGTCTCCAATCTCCACACAATACTTCCTTTCTTCTAGATAGGACCTAAACCAGCTTAGGGCGGTACCAGCAACACCAACCCAGTCCTCCAGTCTCTGCATGAGAATCTCATGGTCATGAGAATCTCATGGTCAACGGTATTCAGTCTGTGATATTCAGTCTGTGATACTCAGTCGGTGATATTCAGTCTGTGATACTCAGTCTGTGATATTCAGTCTGTCATACTCAGTCTGTGATACTCAGTCGGTGATATTCAGTCTGTGATATTCAGTCTGTGATACTCAGTCTGTGATACTCAGTCTGTGATATTCAGTCTGTGATACTCAGTCTGTGATACTCAGTCTGTGATATTCAGTCTGTGATATTCAGTCGGTGATATTCAGTCTGTGATACTCAGTCTGTGATATTCAGTCTGTCATACTCAGTCTGTGATACTCAGTCGGTGATATTCAGTCTGTGATATTCAGTCTGTGATACTCAGTCTGTGATACTCAGTCTGTGATATTCAGTCTGTGATACTCAGTCTGTGATACTCAGTCTGTGATATTCAGTCTGTGATATTCAGTCTGTGATACTCAGTCTGTTATACTCAGTCTGTGATTTTCAGTCTGTGATACTCAGTCTGTGATACTCAGTCTGTGATACTCAGTCGGTGATATTCAGTCTGTGATATTCAGTCTGTGATACTCAGTCTGTGATACTCAGTCTGTGATACTCAGTCTGTGATACTCAGTCTGTGATATTCAGTCTGTGATATTCAGTCTGTGATACTCAGTCTGTGATACTCAGTCTGTGATACTCAGTCTGTGATATTCAGTCTGTGATACTCAGTCTGTGATATTCAGTCTGTGATACTCAGTCTGTGATATTCAGTCTGTGATACTCAGTCTGTGATATTCAGTCTGTGATACTCAGTCTGTGATATTCAGTCTGTGATATTCATCTGTGATATTCAGTCTGTGATACTCAGTCTGTGATACTCAGTCTGTGATATTCATCTGTGATATTCAGTCTGTGATACTCAGTCTGTGATACTCAGTCTGTGATACTCAGTCGGTGATATTCAGTCTGTGATACTCAGTCTGTGATACTCAGTCTGTGATACTCTGTCTGTGATATTCAGTCTGTGATACTCAGTCTGTGATACTCAGTCTGTGATACTCAGTCTGTGATACTCAGTCTGCGATACTCAGTCTGTGATATTCAGTCTGTGATACTCAGTCTGTGATACTCAGTCTGTGATACTCAGTCTGTGATACTCAGTCTGCGATACTCAGTCTGTGATATTCAGTCTGTGATACTCAGTCTGTGATACTCAGTCTGTGATATTCAGTCTGTGATACTCAGTCTGTGATATTCAGGCGTTTCTCGACACTTTCTCCTTCTCTCTCTAAACCTCTTCATGTGTGTTGTTGCTTATTGTGTGACTGGAAAGTGTTTTTTACAGCCATGCCATTTGTGTTGACGTCGCCCTGCGGATAGAAATATAGTTTAGTTTCCATGACGCCCAGGACACACCGCTGACCTCTGACCCCTGCGTCTCCAGCCAGCTCCATTGCTAAAGCGGTTAATAATTGCGTTTGTGTTGCGTGGTTCGACTTCCTGTGTCTGGAAAACTACTGTGAGTGAAAACTGAGGGAATGTAATTGTTCATTAAATAAGTGTTGGTGAGAAGTTATCTGTGTAGTGTCATTCAGGTTTACGCAACACGTACAGTACCTGGGTGTCATGGCAACGGTTGATTTGAATGTAATAATAAATATATATAGATGAAAAAATATATAAAGTACAATAATAGAATCTGATTGACAACAATAATGAGACAAAACCAAGTCCTGTGTAGCCTATCAAAACACATAGACATACACACACACACATACACACAGATATACAGTACATACACACACAGATACACATACACACACCTGCACACTCACAAATGCACTTATATACAGAAACACACATAGACACAGAGATACACACGCACAAACACACGTGCACACACACACACACATGCACACATACACATTAACATCCATAGATACACACACACACACACATGCCCTTATACACACACATGCGTATACATACACAGACACACACACACACACAAATGCACTTATACACAGAAACACACATACACCTGCATAGATATACACACACATACACATACATACACGTACACACACTTAGCTGTATTTGCATCTGTGTGGTCGGACGTAGCCCACTCCGCACTGAAGTGGTCTGTTACATCTCTCTCACACAAACCTATTCACCGACTGGAGTAGGTTTAACAAAACACATTCACCACAACAACAATAAAATATAATATCTAGATCTGTGAAACATCCCCATCTGGTGGCAGATGTGATTCATTGCACGCATCTTATTAAGGCGACAGAACCTTAACTTTGACTTTTGAGAGTTTGTTTGTGGCACACGGTAGAAGACGATTTGAACAGAAACTAGCTGGAGCCAATTTCCTTATATCGGCATGGGTGACAGTGTTGCTAACATGGTTGCTAAGGCAAGCTGGAGTTTTCCCCGCGAATGAAGGCAGCTGATTGGTCAATCCTTATATAATATTAACACCAGGATCATAGAGAGCACTAAACCAAGACCAAAATGATAAATATTTGAACAGAAGGGATGGGGGATGGGTTTTTGACGCCTGAGAGGAGGACTGATGCTAATGCTAATGTATCGAACAAACTCTCAGCTATAAATCTATATAAATTAATCTGCATCTATCCTGAAGAAACCCGGTCTTTAAACATTCTTTGGCAAAGATCCATCTTTGATCAATTAGTGAAGAATGAGTTTTACATTCGCTGCCTTCACCCAGCGTTGAGTTTGATAATGAAAAGGTTTTTACCACCGGCGGCGGCTGATGGAGAGCTGCAGTTGTGTGTGTGTGTGTGTATGTGTGTGTGTGCGTGTGTGTGCGTGCGTGTGTGTGCGTGCGTGTGTGTGTGTGTGTGAGCAGGTTAACAGGAGCAAACCCATAGGAGGAGGTTCATGTTGTGTGTGTCTGAGCTGAAGCCTGAAGAAGTGATTCACCTGCTTTTGACTCATCCTCCCACAGACCCACAAACTGCTACATAAACACACACACACACATAAACACACAAACACATATACAGACACACACACACAATCGCACTCGCACATATACAGACACACACACTCAAATGAACACACATTTACATACATACAAATCTCTCTCTATATATCGCTATCTCTCCTGCTTCATTCCCCTCTCTCTCTCTCTCTCTCCTGCTTATATCTTCTCTCCTTACTTCTGTCCTCTCTCTCTATCTTTATCTCTCTCTCCCAGTGACCCATCTCTCTCTCCTACCTCTGTCCTCTCTCTCCCGCTATCCCCTCTTTCACTCCTGCTTATGTTTTCTCTTCTGCTTCTCTGCTGTCTCTTCTATCTCCTGCTGTCCTCTCTCTCTCTCTCCTGCTGTCCTCTCTCTCTCCTGCTGTCCTCTCTCTCTCTCTGCTGCTGTCCTCTCTCTCTCCTGCTGTCTTCTATCTCCCGCTGTCCTCTCTTTCTCTCTCTCCCGCTGTCCTCTCTCTCTCTCTCTCCTGCTGTCCTCTCTCTCTCTCTCTCCTGCTGTCCTCTCTCTCTCTCTCTCTCCTGCTGTCCTCTCTCTCTCTCTCTCTCCTGCTGTCCTCTCTCTCTCCTGCTGTCTTCTATCTCCTGCTGTCCTCTCTTTCTCTCTCTCCCGCTGTCCTCTCTTTCTCTCTCTCCTGCTGTCCTCTCTCTCTCCTGCTGTCTTCTATCTCCTGCTGTCCTCTCTTTCTCTCTCTCCCGCTGTCCTCTCTTTCTCTCTCTCCTGCTGTCCTCTCTCTCTCTCTCTCCTGCTGTCCTCTCTCTCTCTCCTGCTTTCCTCTCTCTCTCTCCTGCTGTCCTCTCTCTCTCCTGCTGTCTTCTATCTCCTGCTGTCCTCTCTCTCTCTCCTGCTGTCCTCTCTCTCTCCTGCTGTCTTCTATCTCCTGCTGTCCTCTCTCTCTCTCTCTCTCTCTCTCCTGCTGTCCTCTTTCTCTCTCTCTCCTGCTGTCCTCTCTCTCTCTCTCCTGCTGTCTTCTCTCTCTCTCCTGCTGTCCTCTCTCTCTCTCCTGCTGTCCTCTCTCTCTCTCTCCTGCTGTCTTCTATCTCCTGCTGTCCTCTCTCTCTCTCTCTCTCTCTCTCCTGCTGTCTTCTATCTCCTGCTGTCCTCTCTCTCTCTCTCTCTCTCTCTCCTGCTGTCCTCTCTCTCTCTCTCTCTCTCTCTCTCTCTGTCATTTGAATGTGAACTGTGTGATCGGCTCTGGTTCAGACTCTGAAACCTTCTGTATTGATTTCTAAATGACAGAGGCTTAAAGCGACTCCTGGATAAGCTCACAGCACATCTGAGAGAGAGAGTTCTGTGGCCTCGCTCTGCAAACTCTCCGAGGACTGGCTCTGTCGGACCTAAAGCGACACAGTGACGTTCTACTCAGAGATATCCTGTCCAGCCAAATGTTTGAGGGTTCTGTCTGTCTCTCTCTGACCAAAGAAGTGGTGGGTTTGATTCTCCTCACTGTCATTTCAACCTGGAGGGACGAGACACACAGATAGATTACGTAGATGCATTGGTAATCGTTTGGGAGAAGATTAGCATAATCTCTGTTCCCCCGGGGCCTAGGCACTACAAGATCGGTATTTTTGCATATGTCTGGAAAGAGACATGGGGAGAAGGACTTTACAAAGCTGTCGATTTGCCAGCACAGATTAGACAGTTTAACAGTTCAAACACAACAAATGCAATGATGGAAAACACAGTCATTGGTCCATAAGGGGCAGATGACCAACGTCCATAAATGTCAAATGTCCTGAATCTTCACCACTGTCCTACAGACCATAGACTGTAAATATGAACTAACGTAGTCACGACTATCTTCGCCGTTGAAACTAGTGCCCATGGATCTATTATAATAACTGGATAGGGTATTACTAGCTTGGAGCTGGAGAACCCATGTGCTCGCGGGATTCTCGCGGTACTGCAGAGTAAACCAGACTAAATTCACGTGGGCTACCCAGAAATTTTCCCCATAGAACTCAATGTAAAATAAAACAGCTCGACCTCAGCTGACAGAGATCCTACAGCTTTAATAAAGGTCAGATTTCGTGGGGATTTTAGTGTCTCTTGTCATCCTGAACTTTTTCTCTACTTAAATCCTTCGGTGTTTCTTTAAATCTACACTTTACTGCCACAAACTCTGCTTGTTTGGCTCCTGCTCTAACTCCCGCTCTAGCTCCGCTCTAGCTCCGCTCTGATGAACAGCTCTGATTGGTCAGAGCGTGGCCAAGCCCCTCTGTGCGCGTGCATGACAGCCACACGCGCATATTCGGGGCAACGCATCATGGGAGTTCATCCACTGTGCAGAACCGGGCGGATCAGACGATGCCCAAATATAGGCGAGTCCCGCTAATCTTTCGTTGCCCATGGTGCATGGTTTGTGCTCAGTGGCGCATGTGAGCACGAAACCATTCATACGGCGCCATCTTGGATCGCCGGGGCTTGCTAGTGCCACCACTTTTGTCTTGTTTCAAAATGGTTGTGTGGGCAGGAATATGTGGGCATGCGTTAGGCGGCACTAGTCCCATTGCTTCAAAATCCCACTGGGTTTGAACTAGACTGGTCCAAAAAATTCACTCCCCTCAGCATCGACACACATGTTTTTCGAGAGGTAAGAAGATGCTATACATTATCATTGGCTAATTCCTATGCCTCCCACTGGTCCGGGGTAGTATTGCAAGCATGTCAGCGCAAGTCATTTTGGAAATTTTTTGTCGCCCCCACTTAGACCCTTCTGTGTAGAATAATGACACATGAAGAGTGTTCAAATTGCCAAAGAGCGCTATACAAAACAAATCATTATCACTTATTAAAGTAAACAATAACAAGGACATTTTAACAAGAGGACATCACATCAAATTGGTCCTAATTGTTCTCATGAATATTAGAAAGTGTTATTGTTTCCAGGCTCCATTTGCTTTCATAATTACTTTGACAACGCTCAAACAATCACCACAAATCACCAACTCACCTTTACTCACTGATTGAAGCATTATCCGTCTCTGTTTGGCCTCCTCTCGCTGGCATCTGTTTTGGTAAAGTGAACATGTTGTTTACTTGTTTAAACACTCACACAATTAGATAAAAAAATCGCTTTAATAGTTATTTGTAATATCTCCACCAAAAGCTGGAGATCGGCTGCGATCGCATCCGCTCGAGGGACATTTCTATTCCACACACGCCACATTCAAAGTGACGGTAGAAATGGCCCGAGTGGATTGCCTTCAATAGAACTGGTTTATGAATGCACGAAAAATAACACATCAAGCAACCCACGGCTCATTTCCATACCCTTTTAAACCGTCGTCAATAGTGGGAATTTTCAGTCCGGTGTCCCGCACAGTATTACAAAGCCGCCTCTCTCCTCAATGGACTTGGATCCACAGGTAGAGGCCATTTTGAAGCTGCACCGGGCGCGGATTTAATAGAACCGTCGGATGAGTAATGTGCCAAACTGAGCAACCACCGAACAATTTGCCCATCACTGATATTAGCGCTTTTGTTGGCGGGAAAAGTAGAGCAACCGCAGATGTAACGGATTGTTGTTGTGAAGGAGTTTGTGATTGGGTTGCATATATTGTTGGGGGAATCATCACACACTTCTGAAATTCAATTATTCAATTCTATTCAATGTATTTTGTATGGTTCTAAATCACAACAGTTGTTATTTCTCAGAGAGCTTTTGTGTGTGTGTGTGTGTGTGTGTGTGTGTGTGTGTGTGTGTGTGTGTGTGTCTGTGTGTGTGATGGGGGTTAAAATCTAATTCCAGCAGTTGTTTCATCCGACCCCTTTACTAACTGTACTTGTTAGTGGTATGTTATATGGATGAATAAAAAATTAAAAATTAAGAGACAGAGACCAGCGTCCGGGAAAGAGATCAGCGCAATAACAAGACCAGAACAGGATCAGTCCTGGATCTACAGTCTCAGTCCTGGGTCTACAGCCTCAGTCCTGGATCGACAGCCTCAGTCCTGGATCTTTACCCTCAGTCCTGGATCTACAGCCTCAGTCCTGGATCTACAGCCTCAGTCCTGGATCTACAGCCTCAGTCCTGGATCTTCAGCCTCAGTCTTGGATCTTTACCCTCAGTCCTGGATCTACAGCCTCAGTCCTGGATCTACAGCCTCAGTCCTGGATCTACAGCCTCAGTCCTGGATCTACAGCCTCAGTCCTGGATCTACAGCCTCAGTCCTGGATCTAGAGCCTCAGTCCTGGATCTACAGCCTCAGTCCTGGATCTACAGCCTCAGTCCTGGATCTACAGCCTCAGTCCTGGATCTACAGCCTCAGTCCTGGATCTACAGCCTCAGTCCTGGATCTACAGCCTCAGTCCTGGATCTAGAGCCTCAGTCCTGGATCTAGAGCCTCAGTCCTGGATCTACAGCCTCAGTCCTGGATCTAGAGCCTCAGTCCTGGATCTACAGCCTCAGTCCTGGATCAACAGCCTCAGTCCTGGATCTTTAGCCTCGGTCTTGGATCTACAGCCTCAGTCCTGGATCTACAGCCTCAGTCCTGGATCTACAGCCTCAGTCCTGGATCTACAGCCTCAGTCCTGGATCTACAGCCTCAGTCCTGGATCTACAGCCTGTCTGTCTGTGGCAGCGGATCCCTCTCTCGATGTGGGACTCCCTGAGGTTTCTCACTTTTCTCCCTCTGGGGTTTTAGAGTGTTTGGAAGTCGAGGCAAACGTTTCTCCAAAGTACTTCATCCATGCCTCTGCCTTTAAAACAGCACATCGAACCCTAAACCACTTTGTTAGTTTAGCGCTAAAGTCCTGATGGATAAATGAGCTAGCTTTATGCACAGAATGGCTACACGCATGTCATTGTCACCACAGAACATGATTTTCATTTTTTCCTTCAGGTTCGTCTCGCTTTATGAATATTCCGTTGAGTCTCAAGGGCAAAAACCCTTGGTATCTAAACCCACAAGTCACAGTGTACATTATCAAACAGAAATATCCACATTCTCTTTCATGTGTGAAGGAGAAACATGTAATTTTTATTCATTCATTATTTGCGCAATTTAAACTTTTTGTATCAGGAGTGGACTGAGCGAGTGTGACATCACCGCAGTGTTAGCCTTAATGCTTAAAGAGGCAGATTTGAGCATAAACTAGCTGGAGCTCATTTTCTTTTATGGGGATTTCTTACGCATTAGCTTTGCGCCGTAACAGAGGCAGATGTGTTGCTAAGACGGTTGCTATGGCAAGCTGGAGTTTCCCCCTCAAATGAAGGCATTTGATTGGTCAGTCCTTTAGACAAGATATGACAAACCTATAATCTTATTCACCCCACAGTGAGGACATTTTAATGACTCACATTTCAGCAGAATAAAAGGAAGGGAAAGAAGAGCAAAAATATGTCTGGATTAACAAATGCATTCTCACAAGGAGGCAGAGCAAGGTGGAGCATAACTTCGTCTATGAGCACTTCCCTATTTGACATCATTGAGCTAGAGGGTTGGCATTGTCCATCTATATACAGTCTATGGGTAATAATAATAATAATAATGCATTGTATTTAATTAGCACTTTTCTGGAGACTTCACATGTCATTTTTCTTTCACTTCATACACAGTGGTGATAAACTAGAGCCACAGCTGCCCTAGGGCACACTGACATAAGAGAGGCAACCAGTATGTTCCGACCCACACCAACCATTCACACACACACACCCTATTCTAATTCGGGTGAAGTGTACAGTCACAGTTTGGCGCTTTAGAGTCACAGTCGCCCCACAGTGGTATTCCCAGAGGTCTCCCATTACATGACTAACCAGGCTAGGCCATGCTTAGCTTCAGAAGTTTGACAGAATCTGGCTTTCACCTGCAAGTATTGATTCTACATACGAGTAAGAGATAGAAGCTTTGTCTATCACTGATCACAGAGGCTGGTTTGTGTTTGTATGTGATGGTGTGAAATAACATAAGTAAGATTCATTCATGGTTGTTTATTGAATGTACGTAAAGTTACAAACTGAGTCACTTTAGCACAATAACGTCTCCATCTGCAGCTCGGAGACGCATCCTGGTTCTTATCGATAACAACAATTGCACTTTCTGCCGTGGCGAATGCTCGGTGGGATAAAGAAAAGGACCACAAGTATGTAATAAGCATTAGCATAACAAGCTAATAAGTGTTAGCCCCAGCTGCAGGATCATGGGCCGTAATCCTCTGAGTGAGGTCTGAGCTGTAGAAACAAGGAATGTCTTTGAGCCAAAAGAAAACTGGTTTATGTGTGGTACTATGTGTGGAATGTGTTTGGTTTGTTGTCTGGTCCATTGTGTTTTTCTCCTAGTTCCTAGTTCATTTTTTTTTTTTTTTGATTTTCACCTTGAGTTTGACTTTTACCTTAGAATTTTATTTTTGACTAGGCCTCATATCTGGATTTACGGAGACAATATCAAGATCTACAGTAAACACCAGAGAGGCCAGAGAGAGACCAGACAGAGACCAGGGAGAGACCAGAGGGAGACAAGGCAGAGATCAAAGAGAGATAAGTACCAGAGAAAGAAGAGACCAGGGAGAGACCAGAGAGAACAGGGAGAGACCAGAGAGAGACCAGAGAGAACAGGGAGAGACCAGAGAGAGACCAGAGAGAACAGGGAGAGACCAGAGAGAGACCAGAGAGAGACCAGGGAGAGACCAGAGGGAGACCAGAGAGAGACCAGAGAGAACAGGGAGAGACCAGAGGGAGACCAGGCAGAGATCAAAGAGAGATAAGTACCAGAGAAAGAAGAGACCAGGGAGAGACCAGAGAGAGACCAGGGAGAGACCAGGAAGAGACCAGAGAGAGACCAGAGAGAACAGGGAGAGACCAGAGAGAGACCAGAGAGAACAGGGAGAGACCAGAGAGAGACCAGAGAGAGACCAGGGAGAGACCAGAGAGAGACCAGAGAGAGACCAGAGAGAACAGGGAGAGACCAGAGGGAGACCAGAGAGAGACCAGAGAGAGATAAGTACCAGAGAAAGAAGAGACCAGGGAGAGACCAGATAAATAGAGATACCAGGGAGAGGAGAGACCAGAGAGAGAGACCAGAGAGAGACCAGAGAGAGGGAGATACCAGGGAGAGAGAACAGAGACAGACCGGGGAGAGACCAGAGAGAGAGACAAGAAAGACCAGAGACCAGTGAGTTTTACTTCCTGAGAGTACTTGGACCACTCGCTCTGTGTTTTTTTCCGTCTGCACAAATACTGCTTTGAGTTCTGTGATGTTGGATTTATGCAGACTCTGTTTGGTTCTGGACACTATTTGGAGTCAAATTTAGAGAAAAATACTGTTTTTAAAGTACAAAACATCAACTACAGTTTCAGAGATCCTTAGAACATGCTGCCGCTTCCTCCACGTCCAAATCCAAACTCCTCTCTGTTGTTGACTCCATCCGTGGTCCTCAGAACGCCTTGCACACATTACTGAAAGACACATCTTCAAAATGTCTTTCTGTTCTTTAATTCATATCAAAATATGGGCTGAATCAAGGAGTTGTTTCCCTGGGATCTCTCCAAACACCATGGAATATTAATGATGCTAACGTGATTCCAATGTTTAGCTGCCTTTCAATTAAAACAAGCTTCAGGAAAAGACTCAAGAAACAGGAAATATACATAAGAACTGTTGTGGAGCCGGGGATTAAACAACCAGAACTTGCCAATGGGACATTTGGTCATTTTTTAAAAGAGAGACATTTCTTGTCTTATTAACCCCCTAAATGCAGGCGTTGCAGATTTGCAACTTTTGTTATTATCTAGATAGATAGATACTTTATTGATCCCCGTAGCTACTTCACATACATTTTTTTTCAGCCTTTTTTATTCAGAAGTACCAATTAGAAGTTTATATCTCCTCAGGGCTTTTCCCCGGGTCAGTTCTATTTACCACAACAGGCCAATGTTGCAAATCTGCAACATCCCAGAAAGCATTGCCTGTGAAAGTCAGGATCCTATATTACCACCCCATATATCAGACTTTCCCATCATTCAAATTGAATTGGGCCCTGGGAGTACAGTCAAAATGTGCCCAAATTAAGATACATTTTTCCAAATCGGAGTAATTTCAGACTTACAGTATCTTGTGTAGAGGAGCCAAGGAATACACCAGAACTTTACCGGAGGAGCTTGGAAATACACAACAAGTGAAACAAACTTGTGAAAGAAATGTGTGGATTTTTTAGCGTCCACATCGATGGATCTGTGGAAAGCCCTCATCAAAATCCATATGTTAATAAAAGCTGACCAGGCTCCTGCAGAGAGAGCTGCCATATCCTTCAGCCCCGCTCCAACACACTGACGCCTCATCAAACATTTCTTCAGAAGGCGCAGATAGATTTCCGATCGCTCTCGCCTCCTGCACCCCTGGGCGTCTCCATCTCTGCTCTCATCGCCACCTCACCTCTGTCAGATAATTACAGCACAGAGCAGATAAAAGCGGGTTTTTGGAGGTGGTGGTAGAGTGCGAGCTGGTGCCCTGAGCAGGTACAGTGGAAGTCTGGCTCTGTTTTATAACTGTTCTGAGGCTGAGGTGGAGATACAGACGGAGAGACACGTGATTCTAGCTTCTCCGGTTAATTACAGCGAGCTTCCCATCGGGAGGAGGCAGCTGCGGCGGTAATGACTCGAGTCCCTGTGATCCTGCACTGCTTCAAGGAGAGACAGAGAGAGACGGGGAATGTACATAAGAACTGCACTGAAGCCAGGAAACAGGCTACACTGCAAAAAAATTATACATTAACATTGCTTGAATCAAGTGTTTTTTATCTTAATCTAGAGAACTTTCCCTTTTTTTTCATTCCAAGAGAGAGAGATTTCTTGTATATTTCTAAAACAAGATCATTTTTGCTTTGTCCCATTGGCAAATCTTGTTTTAAAGCGGTCAGAATGTGTTCAAATTAATTATTCTTTTGCCAAATGTTGGTGATTTTTGACTTATTTTTCACTTCTTGCAGTGTATAAGAATTCTGCTGGAGCCAGGGAATATACAATCCATCCATCCATTTTTTACCCCTTAATCAATTTCTGGGTTGGGGGGGGGGTGGACAGGGATGCCACCCAGTACACATAGCACCAGCCCCAATGGATATACTGCAACAATATACAACCATTCAATTCAATTTGTTTTTGTATGACTCTAAATCACAGCAGCAGTTGTTTCCGAGGACTTTATAAAGCTGTGGATTCAGATCTGAGACTGAAACAGTTCGAACACAGGAAATGAGTATTATTCGCCCCACAGTGCGGAAATGTCAGTGTTGCATCACCAGTCACAGAACAGAAGGAACGAGGGGCACACGGCACAAGACAAGAGAACAACAACTCTATAGTAAAATAAAATAAAATCTCTTACTTTGGCATAGTAAAGAAGCAAGTATAAAACTCTATAGCTTTAAAGTAATAAAGAAGCAAGTGTAACGTCTCTAGATTTAGCACAAACCCCGGTGATCCAAGATGGCGTCCTATTCAAATGAACGGCTTGTGCTCAGTGTGAATTCATAGAAAACCGAAGGATATATTATGAAAAAGTTCATGATGACAAGAAACCCTAAAATCCCCACAAAATCTGAGCTTTGTGAAAGCTGTAGGTTCTCTATCAGGTTCTCTGTCAGCTGAGGTCGAGCTGTTTTAGTTTACATTGAGTTCTATGGGACTTTTTTCCGTGTAGCCCACATAAATTTAGTCCGCGATACCACACGGCGCCCCCTGTGGACATTGGTGGCACAGCTATAAGCTAGTATGACCATATCCAGTTATTATTATAGATCCATGCTTTAGCATAATAAAGAAGCACGTACAACACATCTAGCTTAAAGCTTGTTTAATAAAATGTGCGATACCAATATACATAGATAGGATTGGATCAGTCTCTCAATAAACCGTATGGACTCAAGACAATGATTGTAATAGTTTTCCTTGTCTTTGCACTCATTCTCTTCTCTCTGATCAAATATTAAGTCCACACAGACTCTCAGCACTCAAACAAAAGTGAGTTTGAATTAAGCTCTAGATAGTGCTGAAGAAGTCAAAGGATCTCTGTGTCTCCCATCTCCTGCTCGTCCGTCTTCCTGCCTCTCATCTCTCATCTCAGCTGGTTTGATTAGCTTGCTATCTGGACACTCGCTTTGTTATCGGCCCCTGGGAGCCGCGGGATCTGTCTGTTAATGTATGTGGGTGTCATGCAGAGGTGGACGGGTGCCGCGCTGATCAAAGAGCAGCATTTGTAGCAGCCAGATTGAAACAGAAAGACTTTGTGGTCGTTCAAAGCTGCTCAGACTCTGGCCGTGAACATGGGTTTACAGCAGAGTGAGGAGTGACTGCTAAAACACTCATACTTCACTTGTTTGTACGTTTTGTAGGAATAATTTGTTTGAACTTGTGACTGTTGTGTACCTGTGCGTTTAATTCAATTCAATGTATTTTATTTTTGTATAGCCCTAAATCTTGGAGGACTTTACAAAGCCGTCTATTTGCCAACTCAGATCAGAGAATGTACTGGTACTTGGCTTTATATATTAGACTTGTTTTTTACATTTAATGCCTTTGGATCTATTTTTGACTTTTTAAACACTTGTTTGCACAAAAAGCCAATTCCTACTGTAGTTTGTGATTTCTGTACAGTAGCTTAAAGATAATTCTGACTCTGATGATCCCTCTCTTTCTATACCTTAGAATTACACATATTTACTTTATATACATATATCATTATGTATTTAATTATATGCGATTTGTATTTTTTAAATTTGTTTTAAGTATACCTCTTAAAAAACCCTGATCAGGTCAAAAAGTTACTCTTTCTCAGACCCCCTAAAATGACAAAAAACTGAATATTTTTGTGTTATAAATTGTAAAAAAAAAGTCATTGAAGATACATTTTTTCAAACACAGAGACAGGAGGGATGGACGTTTAGCATTATACTAACAAAATATATTATATATATTTTCTCTGTTTAATAAAGCTTATTAAAAATCTAAAAAAAGTCCATCTGGAAATGATGTCCAGGCTGAAGAACCCAAATGATGTGTAGAAATGAAAGAAATAAGGTTTTATATTATCTGGTTTTTTTTTCAATATGAGTATTTTTATAGATTATTTATGACGTCATCAGAGTTATTTGACACAAGGTTGCGTTAGAAAACCATAAACAAGCAGAACCATGTGCCGAGGTGTGAGATACGGTAACAAAACATTCTTTAAATTAGTGGAATGAAGTAAGTCAGATTTGCTGGAGGAGAACATTTGGACCAATGGGGAGAGGCCTCAGCCTCAGAATTGCGTCCAATCAGGCAGCAGCGTGGGCGGGTCTAACTATCTCTCTGTATTAAACGTTTGTAAAGTCACTGACCTTTTCTTTAATCTGAAAATAATGAGAGATTAGAGATTGTTATTGTGACAGTGTGTTGTTTTGTCGTGAATGAGAGCTTCTGTAATGATAAATAAATGACACTGTTGCGTTCACCTTTGGAAATGTAATTATGTTTTCATTTGAAATCGACAGCAGAGACCTTTCTGTTTGTTAATAATGGTTGAATTATTAACATATCATTCTTTCTCCAGCTTTGTACAAATGTGCACTTCATTCTTCTGACGTGACAGACTTTTATCAGGTGTAGTTTGAAGTGGATGTGTCTCGCACTGCAAAAAAAAGAGAAAATATGAGGTTAAATTGAGTGGTTTTCATCTTAACTTGAGTAAATTCTGACTGTTTAAAAATACAGGATGAGGCATTTAGTCTTATTTGGGGGGCACGGTGGCTGAAGGTCAATCCCGGTCGGAACAGGGCCTTTCTGAGTGGAGTTTGAATGTTCACCCCGTGTCTGCGTAGGTTTCCTCCGGGTACTCCGGTTTCCCCTACCACTAAAACATGCACAATAGGTCTGAATGTAAATGAGAGAGTGAATGGATGGTGTTGGGGCTGATGGTCCAGTGTGTTCGGCGACTCGCTTCCGTCATCACTGTGTGTGGAATGATTGGAACAACATCTGAACTCTGAACATTGTGAAGCGCTTCGGGTGACCTTGGTCTGTAAAATGCGCCTTATAAATAAACATGAATAAACTTACTTATTTCAAGAATTGTTGCTTTATTTCTTCTGTAATTTTCAAAAACAATAAACATTTTGCTTTGTCCCATTTGCAAATATTGAATGAATATACACTTGGCCAAATTTGAGCACATATTAGTCATATTTTTGATCATTTTTTGCAGTGCAGTGATCAATCAGAGTTCTCTTTTTGGTCCCATTTGGGGAATTTGGTTTTATAGCAATCGAACATTCACAAACAAACAGTAAAATCCCAATAACATTGAATAACATGAACCAGAGAGGAAGTGACAAAGCTAACTATGCTGTAAAGTGCAATAGCTTGTCCATCCATCCATCCATTTTCTTCCGCTTTATCCGTTGCCGGGTCGCGGGGGCAGCAGTCTAAGCAGAGACGCCCAGACTTCCCTATCCACACACACTTCCTCCAGCTCGTCCGGGGGGACCCCAAGGCGTTCCCAGGCCAGCTGAGAGACATAGTCCCTCCAGCGTGTCCTAGGTCTTCCGCGGGGCCTCCTCCCGGTGGGACGTGCCCGGAACACCTCCCTAGGGAGGCGTCCAGGAGGCATCCGGAACAGATGCCCGAGCCACCTCAACTGGTTCCTCTCGACGTGGAGAAGCAGCGGCTCTACTCCGAGCTCCTCCCGTGTGACTGAGCTCCTCACCCTATCTCTAAGGGAGCGCCCAGCCACTCTGCGGAGGAAGCTCATTTCGACCGCTTGTATCCGCGATCTCGTTCTTTCGGTCATTACCCAAAGCTCATGACCATAGGTGAGGGAGGGAACGAAGATTGACCGGTAAATCGAGAGCTTTGCCTTTCGGCTCAGCTCCCTCTTCACCACCACGGTCCGATACAGCGACCGCATCACTGCGCACGCTGCACCGATCCGCCTGTCAATCTCACGCTCCATTCTTCCCTCACTCGTGAACAAGACCCCGAGATACTTGAACTCCTCCACTTGAGGAAGGACCTCTCCACCCACCTGAAGAGGGCAGGGCACCTTTTTCCGGTCGAGCACCATGGCCTCAGATTTGGAGGTGCTGATTCTCATCCCAGCCGCTTCACACTCGGCTGCAAACCGTCCCAGTGCATGCTGCAGGTCCTGGTTCGTTGGAGCTAACAGGACAACATCGTCCGCAAACAGCAGAGATGAAATCCTGTGGTCCCCGAACCGGACCCCCTCCGACCCCTGGCTGCGCCTAGATATTCTGTCCATAAATACAGTGAACAGAACCGGTGACAAAGGGCAGCCCTGTCGGAGGCCAACATGCACCGGGAACAGGTCTGACTTACTGCCGGCAATGCGAACACAGCTCTGGCTCTGGTCATACAGGGACCGGATGGCCCTCAGCAGAGGACCCCCGACCCCGTACTCCCGGAGAACCCCCCAAAGGACACCCCGGGGAACACAGTCGAACGCCTTCTCCAAATCCACAAAGCACATGTGGACAGGTTGGGCGAACTCCCACCCTCGAGTATCCGATGGAGAGTATAGAGCTGGTCCAGTGTTCCGCGACCGGGGCGAAAACCACACTGCTCCTCCTGGATCCGAGATTCGACCATCGGCCGTAGCCTCCTCTCCAGTACCTTGGAGTAGACCTTACCGGGGAGGCTGAGGAGTGTGATCCCACGATAATTGGAACACACCCTCCGGTCCCCCTTCTTGTAGAGAGGGACCACCACCCAGGTCTGCCACTCCATTGGCACCGCCCCCGATCGCCACGCGATGTTGCAGAGACGTGTCAGCCAAGACAGTCCTACAACATCCAGAGACTTTAGATAATCAGGGCGGATCTCATCCACACCCGGAGCCTTGCCACCATGGAGGCTACCAACCACCCTGGTGACCTCAGCCAGGGAGATGGATGTATCCGCCCCAACATCCTCAGCCTCTGCCTCTGAAACAGAGGACGTGACGGGGGGATTGAGGAGAACCTCAAAGTAATCCTTCCACCGCCCGACAATATCCCCCGTCGAGGTCAGCAGCTCTCCACCCGCACCGTACACGGTGTTGGCAAAGAACTGCTTCCCCCTCCTGAGGCGCCGGACGGTTTGCCAGAATCTCTTTGAGGCCGACCGATAGTCATGCTCCATGGACTCTCCAAACTCCTCCCATTCCCGGGTTTTTGCCTCTGCAACAGCCCGGGCCGCGGCACGCTTGGCCTGCCGGTACTGGACAGCTGCCTCAGGAGTCCCCCGAACCATCATGGCTCGATAGGACTCCTTCTTCAGCCTGACAGCATCCCTTACTGCCGGTGTCCACCACCGGGTTCGGGGGTTGCCGCCGGGACCAGCACCAGAGACCTTGCGACCACAGCTACGAGCCGCCGCATCGGCGATTGAGGCAGAGAACATGGTCCACTCGGACTCCATGTCCCCCTCCTCCACCGGGACCTGGGAGAAGCTCTCCCGGAGGTGTGAGTTGAAAGTCCGTCTGACAGGGGGCTCAGCGAGACGTTCCCAGCAGACCCTCACTATACGCTTGGGTCTGCCAGGTCTGACCGGCTTCTTCCCCTGCCAGCGGATCCAACTCACGACCAGGTGATGATCGGTTGACAGCTCCGCCCCTCTCTTTACCCGAGTGTCCGAGACACGCGGTCGAAGGTCAGATGATACGACAACAAAGTCGATCATCGACCTCCGGCCTAGGGTGTCCTGGTGCCACGTGCACTGGTGGACACCCTTGTGCTCAAACATGGTGTTCGTGATGGACAAACTGTGACTGGCACAGAAGTCCAACAACTGAACACCGCTCGGGTTCAGATCAGGGGGGCCGCTCTTCCCGATCACCCCTCTCCAAGTGTCACTGGCATTTCCCACATGGGCGTTGAAGTCCCCCAGGAGAATAACGGAGTCCCCGGGCGGTGCACTGTCCAGTACCCCTCCCAAGGACTCCAAGAAGGCCGGGTACTCTGCACTGCCGTTAGGCCCGTAGGCCGTCACAACAGTGAGAGACTTGTCCCCCACCCGGAGGCGGAGGGACGCGACCCTCTCATTCACCGGGGAGAACTCCAACACGTGGCGGCTGAGATGGGGGGCAATGAGAATGGCCACCCCAGCTCGCCGCCTCTCCCCGCGGGAAACACCAGAAAAGTGGAGCGTCCAACCCCTCTCAAGGAGTTGGGTTCCAGAGCCCAAGCTGTGTGTGGAGGTGAGGCCGACTATCTCTAGTCGGTATCGCTCAACCTCCCCCACAAGCTCGGGCTCCTTCCCCCCCAGTGAGGTGACGTTCCACGTCCCAAGAGCCAGCTGTTGTGTGTGCGGACTGGGTCGTCGAGGTCTCCGCCTTCGACTGCTGCCCAGTCCTCTCTGCACCATGCCACCACGGACCCCTCTGCAGGTGGTGGGCCCACAGGAGGGACTGCCCACGTCGTCCATTCGGGCTGAGCCCGGCCGGGCCCCGTGGGCTAAGGCCCGGCCACCAGGCGCTCGCCTACGAGCCCCGACCCCAGGCCTGGCTCCAGGGTGGGGCCCCGGCTGCGCCATGCCGGGCGACGTCACTGGTTTCGTTAGAGTGCTGTCCATGGTGTCTTCTGGACTGCGCTTCGTCTGACTCGTCACCTGAGACCTGTCTGCCATGGGAGGCCCTACCAGGGGCATGAAGCCCCAGACAGCATAGCTCCCAGGATCATCCGAGTACTCAAACTCCCCCACCACGTTAAGGTGGCAGTCCAGGGGGGAGCAATAGCTTGTATAAAGTGCAAAGTGCTGTTAAGGGGCTTCACAGAACACAGAGATTCTATCCATAAACCAGACCCACAGGCCTCAGATCTGGAATGTATAGCATCATAGACGAGGACTCCTACCCCCACTTTGCCTGAAGTCCCGCTGAAAGCTAAGGAGACAGAGCATCCCCTGCACCCACCACCAGGGGCAGCAGTGAGGGGCTGGTGCTATGAGCATTGGGTGCAGCTCTGACTGACACCCTCTGACCCAGAAAAGGACTAATAACAGGGAAAATAATGAATATTTGGTAAAATGTGACAAAAAATGTTTAACCAACTTAAATGATTGCATATGAATTGAAATGTGAGGAGTTTATCAAAAGTTTTACTGCTGAGAAAATCAAGTTGCCTAAAATTTAAAAAAAGCAATCAGTGAAAGACAATTTCACTTTAGTTGATTCAAAAAAAAAAAAAAAACAACAACAATGGAGAAGGTTTCCGCAGTTCTTGTCCAGAGTGATCTCACACTATGCTCCAGCTGTAACGTTTCAAACAGTGAGACGATCGTGTGGAGCTGTCCTGGTTTTCTGTCTGGGAAAAAAAAAAAAGTTATCAATGAATTAATGAAAATGGTTTTAGTCGGAATGTTTCATCTGACGCTGGTCCTGCTCATGTCCTCTGTGCGTACGTAGGGTATGGTAACTATGGTTACTTATGCATTAGCTGCGGTGATGCGGCGGCGTCCCCTGGGTCTGCCGTCTGACACGCAACTGTCAAAGAACACATGAGAAGTATATTCCTCTTTCTGATGACTTTCTATGTTTGCACAACAGACTCTCTCAGTTCTCTGTTTGTCATCTTTCCTACACAGGGTCACACGTTAGATTCATTATAAACATTATCTTTACATTTGTGAAAAAATGAACAAAAAGGAACAGAAGGAAGAGTCATTTTAACATCACCTGTCACCAATCTTTTTTCTCCCTCCCCTTTCCCTCTCCTTTTTCTCCCCTCTTTTGCCCTCTCCCTCCCTCCCCTCTCTCTCTCCTCCTGCCCCCTCTCCCTCCATCCCCTCCCTCTCCCCCTTTCCCTCCCTCCCCTCTCTCGCTCACCTCTCCCTCCCCCTTTCTCTCCTCTTTCTCCCCCTCTCCCTCTCCCTTCTCCCTCTCCCTTCTCTCTCTCCTCTCTATTTCATCCTATCTCGCCTCTCTCTCCCTCCCCTCTCTCTCTCCTCTCTCCCCCTCTCCCTACCCCCTCTCTCCTCTCTCTCCCCCCTCACAAACAAAGCCTCCCCAAAGTAAAGAGTGGCCAGAGGGGATTGTGGGAAATTAGTTTTTGGATGGATCACATGTATATGTGTGCATGTGTCTATGAATGTGTGTGCATGGATGTATATGTGTGTACGTGTATGTGTGTGCATGCATGTGTGTGTGTGCGTGTGTGCGTGTGTGTGTGTGTGTGTGTGTGTGTGTGTGTGTGTGTGTGTGTGTGTGTGCGTGTGTGGATCCTAAATGTTTGGGTCCAGGGGGATCTCCTGAATAGATTTGTCTGCTCTCCTGTAATGAAGGTGGAGGTCGTGTGCAGCTCAGCGGTAAATTCAAGTTAGATTTCAATAATTATGAATCTGGAAACATCAGTTTTTCATTAAATTATTACTAAGATTGTGTTGTTTTTGTGCAGTGTGCTTCTCATTCACACTGTGTGTGTGTGTGTGTACTCCAACATTATCACATCAGTTACATATATTTAAATCAGAAGAAAACTTGTGGCTTGTGTGCAGCGCTGTGATTAGTTCAGAGGACTACTGCGGTCTCTGTCTCTGGTCTCTGGTCTCTCTCTCTCTCTGGTCTCCGGTCTCTCTCTGGTCTCTCCCTGGTCTCTCTCTGGTCTCTCTCTGGTCTCTCTCTGGTCTCTCTCTCTGGTCTCTCTCTCTGGTCTCTCTCTGGTCTCTCTCTGGTCTCTCTCTCTCCCTCTCCGTGGTCTCTCTCTGGTCCCTCTTTAGTCTCTGGTCTCCCTCACAGGTCTTTGTTGAGCTTTCTCAGGTCTCTCTCCGGTCTCTCTCTCAGATCTCTCTCTGGTCTCTCTTTAGTCTCTCCCTGGTCTCGCTCTGGTCTCTCTGATCTCTCTCTCCCTGGTCTCTCTCTGGTCTCTCTCTCTCTCCCTCTCCGTGGTCTCTCTCTGGTCCCTCTTTAGTCTCTGGTGTCTCTCACAGGTCTCTGTTGAGCTGCAGGTCTCTCTCTGGTCTCTCTCTCAGATCTTTCTCTGGTCTCTCTCAGGTCTCTCTCCGGTCTCTCTCTCAGGTCTCTCACTCTGGGCTCTCTCAGGTCTCTCTCTCTGGTCCCTCTTGTGCGACCGTGCCTCCATCTCCTCCTGCCTGAGTGACTGAACACTTTCATTATGGTGTTGTGTGAGACGTGCCGTGGACTTGTTTTTCACGGAGCTGAATAAAAGTCGGATGTTTCTCTAGTTGTTGAGTCGGGTCTTATCAAACGGCTGCTTCTCTTTTATTTCGCACTGACACAGAACTCAGGACACGTTTGTTTAAAGAGACACTTTGCAAAACAGTCTAATTGCAAAATGTATTCCTCCCACTGACAGAAGTGCACTCTGGGACTTCGCAAATGTGACGATGGCAATTGAGCAGATTCAGTTTAATATCCACTCTTTGGTCTCTCTCTCTGGTCCCTCTCTCTGGTCTCTCTCTGGTCTCTCCATGGTCTCTCTCTCTTTGGTCTCTTTTTCTGGTCTCTCCCTGGTCTCTCTCTGGTCTCTATCTGGTGTCTCTCTCAGGTCTCTCTGGTCTCTCTCTCTCTCTCTGACCTCCCACTTTGGTCTCTCTTTGGTCTCCCTCCGGTCTCTCCCTGATCTCCCGATGGTATTTCTCTGGTCTCTCTCTCTTTTACATGTGCAAAAGTCCTCAGTGTAAAACAAGAAACAACTGTCACCCTGAAAGCAATCATCATAAACAATGTCACTACAAGATCATGAAAGTGCTTTGTTCAGGCTAAGAACAGTTTGTGAAAAGAAGCTGTTTGCAAATCCATATGTCCTGCATCTCAGCAAACGATATCTTCTATCAGAGGGAAGGGAAGAAGCTGGAACATGGCTTTTCCAGGAGTCAAACAAGAGTCATTGATTATTCTAAGAGCTGGATTTCAAGCTGGATTCAGAAACTCCAGAACAGACAGCTCACAGTCGTCTTTCAGAGCGGAGCACCTCTCTGCGGCCTTTCTCTTTGGTCTCTCCCTGGTCTCTCTCTTTGGTCTCTCTCTGGTCTCTCTCTTTGATCTCTATGGTCTCTCTCTCTGGCCTCGCTCTCTGGTTTCTATGGTCTCTCTCTGGTCTCCCTCTGGTCTCTCTCTCTGGTCTCTCTCTTTGATCTCTATGGTCTCTCTCTCTGGCCTCGCTCTCTGGTTTCTATGGTCTCTCTCTGGTCTCCCTCTGGTCTCTCTCTCTGGTCTCGCTCTGGTCTCCCTCTCTGGTCTCCCTCTGGTCTCTCTCTGGCCTCGCTCTCTGGTTTCTATGGTCTCTCTCTGGTCTCCCTCTGGTCTCTCTCTCTGGTCTCCCTCTGGTCTCCCTCTGGTCTCTCTCTGGTCTCTCTCTGGCCTCGCTCTCTGGTTTCTATGGTCTCTCTCTGGTCTCGCTCTGGTCTCCCTCTCTGGTCTCCCTCTGGTCTCTCTCTGGCCTCGCTCTCTGGTTTCTATGGTCTCTCTCTGGTCTCCCTCTGGTCTCTCTCTCTGGTCTCCCTCTGGTCTCCCTCTCTGGTCTCTCTTGTGAGATTTCATAACACTTTGAAGCAACTTTTGTTCAAGTTAAACTCATCATTCTATCAATGTGCAGAAGCCAGTACTTTTCCCTTGTTTTGTCTATCTGAAGGCCAAGCTACATGGCACTGTGGCAGCTGCTGATTGGAGGTCTCCATGCCTCCGCTCTGTATAATACACTTGCATTCTATTGTATCTGTGTTGGTGTTGTTCGTGCTGTCTCTACCATCGACAATAAAACATGTCTTCTGTCTGAATGAAAGACGCGATCCCAGACTTTGTCATCTTCTTCACCCTCTGGTCTCCCTTGTTGGACTCTCTTGTCTCTGTCTTTGGTCTCTCTGGTCTCTCTCTAGTCCTTTTCTGGTCTCTCTCTCTGGTCTCCCTGAAGTGTGTGTGGAGAGGGCGATCAGGGCATCTCTGCTTAGTATACTGCCCGCGCGACCTAGCAATGGATAAAGCGGTAGAAAATAGAAGGATTGTTTAAAAATGAGACACCCCGACTTTAACTCATTAGATTTGTGCATTTAATTATACGGCTGATAAGCTGTCGGAAGAGTGCCAGTAATAATGCTACTGTTAAGGACGCTAGTATGGTCATAATTATTATCTTCATCATCGCCATTGTCGCTATTGCTGTTATTTTCTTCTTTTTTTCTGTTGTTGTTGTCATTGTGTGTGTGTGTGTGTGTGTTTTTTTTTTTCTTTTCTTTCCCTTTCCCATCTTAAGTAACTTACACCATACCACCAATTCCCATCTATATGCTTGGCGCAGAATCAATGCATACCAAAAGGGAAGAGAGGAGGGGGAGGGAGGAAGAGAAGAGAGAAGGGGAAAGGAAAGAAAAAAAGAAAAAAAAAAAGAGGTTTTGTATATATATATATATATTTTAATTGTCTTTGTTTTGTTTTTGTTTTTTTTTATTATAAAAATATAAAGTAAATAATAACCCTAACACACACACACACACACACACACACACACACGCACAAACATGGAAGACCCCCCCCCCCTTCCCCCCCCATGTATGTATGTTCATGTTGTTTTGTTTAAATAAAAAAAAAATAATAATAAAAAAAATTATACGGCTGATAAAACACTGATCCTTTAATTTATATCGATATATACAGTGAAAGATCTAAGTTACTTTCACAAAGTGATGATTTGATTTACCCCAAACTTCAGGAGCAGCGCAGACAGAACCGCTGGAGCTGTCGGATCCATTAAGCGTCTAACTGGTTTGATCCGTGACATATTCTCACAGATTATTCCTGTATTAGAGCAGAGAGACAGGTGCAGTGCATATGGTTTCCTAAATACAGACGAGACCATGTGTTGTTGTGACACAGACTGCACCTTCTGTCACTTTTACACCAAACAGACAGTGACAAGCAGCTGCAGGCGCCAACCAGCTAAAAATACTAAGTTACATCCAAATAAATTAGAACATCTTTCCCTGATTTTGTTCCATCCATTGAATGTTATTGCTACTGTAGCTAACTTGGGCTAACATTTGCTAATGTGGCTAACTGCGGTAACACTTGCTAATGTGGCTAATATGGTTAACTCTGGCTAACACTTTCTAATATGCCTAATGTGCTTAACTCTGGCTAGCACTTGCTAATGTGGCTAACTTGAGATAACACTTGCTAATGTGGTTAACGCTGGCTAAATGTGGCTAATGTGGTTTAGGGTTATAGAAGAATAAATTGTATGGTATTGTATTTTATTACACGGCTCCTCACAGCAGCAGCAGAACGCTCCATTGATTTGAATATAATTTCAAAACGTTCTACCGGTCATTATTTTCTATAACGGACCTCTCAAAACAATAATGACCGCTGACCGGCCACTCCGGAGCTAGCCACGCTCAATAAACGTAAATACCAATCAATCAACACAATTAAATGTTAATGGGAGAATACATTATACATATACATTCCTCACACACGTGCACGGACGTTTTTAGAAGTATCTGTTAAGGTTTTCATGACAAAAAAACCTTAACAGATAATGCGAGAAAAAGTGATCGCGAAAAACCCGGAAGTAGATTCCGGGACATTTTAGGAACATTTGCAGAGGATCAAATTATGAATTTAGGTTGAGTTTTTGTTTGGGTCACTCACCGCTGATGTTCAGAATTCTTTGTTCAG
The DNA here is from genome assembly GCA_964034765.1 of Knipowitschia caucasica. NCBI lineage: Eukaryota > Metazoa > Chordata > Actinopteri > Gobiiformes > Gobiidae > Knipowitschia > Knipowitschia caucasica. The sequence goes on along the minus strand of OZ035838.1, from coordinate 6,114,382 downwards.
TTTTCATGCAGTTCGAGAAAGTTCTAGTTTGGAAGTTGATAGCCTAAGGACTTATTTTCCTGTAATAACCTGTGTACGATACATTATCGCTTACGTATTGTACCCTCCTGCCAGAAAAAAACTCATAAACTAAGTGGGAAACATCACTTGTTTTGTGGGGGCCGGGTGCTGTTGTGGTCGGGTCTCTCTCTGGTCTCTCTCTGGTCTTTCTCTGGTCTTTCTCTGGCCTCTCTCTCTGGTTTATCTCTAGTCTCTCTCTGGTCTATCTTATGGTCTATTTCACTCTGTCTCTATCTTGTCTGTATCTGGTCTCTCTCTTTGGTCTCTCTGTCTAGTCACTCTGTCTCTGTTCTCTCTCTCTGGCCTCTCTCTCTCAGATCTCTCTCTCTGGTCTCTCTCTTTGGTCTCTCTCTGGTCTCTCTCTCTGGCCTCTCTCTCTCAGATCTCTCTCTCTGGTCTCTCTCTTTGGTCTGTCTCTGGTCTCTCTTTCTGGCATCTCTCTCTCAGATCTCTCTCTCTCTGGCCTCTCTCTCTCAGATCTCTCTCTCTGGTCTCTCTCTTTGGTCTCTCTCTGGTCTCTCTCTTTGGTCTCTCTCTGGTCTCTCTCTTTGTTCTGTCTCTGGTCTCTCTTTCTGGCATCTCTCTCTATGGACTCTCTCTCTCTGGCCTCTCTCTCTCAGATCTCGCTCTCTGGTCTCTCTCTCTGGCCTCTCTCTCTCAGATCTCTCTCTCTGGCCTCTCTCTCTCAGATCTCGCTCTCTGGTCTCTCTCTCTGGCCTCTCTCTCTCAGATCTCTCTCTCTGGTCCCTCTCTTTGGTCTCTCTCTGGCCTCTCTCTCTCAGATCTCTCTCTCTGGTCTCTCTCTTTGGTCTGTCTCTGGTCTCTCTTTCTGGCATCTCTCTCTATGGCCTCTCTCTCTCAGATCTCGCTCTCTGGTCTCTCTCTCTGGCCTCTCTCTCTCAGATCTCGCTCTCTGGTCTCTCTCTCTGGCCTCTCTCTCTCAGATCTCTCTCTCTGGCCTCTCTCTCTCTGGCCTCTCTCTCTCAGATCTCTCTCTCTGGTCTCTCTCTTTGGTCTCTCTCTGGTCTCTCTCTTTGGTCTGTCTCTGGTCTCTTTCTGGCATCTCTCTCTATGGCCTCTCTCTCTCTGGCCTCTCTCTCTCAGATCTCACTCTCTGGTCTCTCTCTCTGGCCTCTCTCTCTCAGATCTCTCTCTCTGGTCCCTCTCTTTGGTCTCTCTCTGGCCTCTCTCTCTCAGATCTCTCTCTCTGGTCTCTCTCTTTGGTCTCTCTCTGGTCTCTCTTTCTGGCAACTCTCTATGGCCTCTCTCTCTCTGGCCTCTCTCTCTCAGATCTCGCTCTCTGGTCTCTCTCTCTGGCCTCTCTCTCTCAGATCTCTCTCTCTGGTCCCTCTCTTTGGTCTCTCTCTGGTCTCTCTTTCTGGCATCTCTCTCTATGGCCTCTCTTTCTCTGGCCTCTCTCTCTCTTTGCTCTTTCTGTTTGGCCTCTCTCTCTGATTGCTTAGAACGCTCTTGTGTTGCCCTGGTCCTGTGGAAGTAGAACCACTGCACACTTACTTTATACATACTTTAATTCCACAAAATAATCATTAATTACAGCCCCATTTTTTCTGCTTTGACCAAAGAAGCGAGACATTATTCAAAAAAAGGCAAAGGTCGTAGAGAGCGCTGCAGCCGCCTCCCGCCCTCCACTTTGTATTCCGCCGCTGTGATAAACTTTGCAGAGCCCTGGCGTCTGCTTTTGCATACTTATTTTTTACATTTGACAGAGATGAAAAATAAAATCGCTTTGGCGTCGCCGTAGCAACACCCTGAAAACTCGCTTGCCTTCCCTCGCTCAGACATACCATTAATGTCGAGAAGGTGCTAGCTTGTTAGCCGCTCCTGTGAGTTGCCAGATCCAGATAATTAGCTTCCGCTGTCTCTCTTTCTTTGAGCTTGTTCATTTTCGCGAAGGGTGCAGAGGAAAAGGTGGCCTCCTCTACCTCGGTTATTACATTACGTAGAGCGCCAGATATGCTAATAGTATATTTTATGAAGAACATGAAAGGGCCACGGCGATTTCCTTGTCTTGTTAAATGTGGACAAATTACCGAGAAAGTGTGTGACCTGCGCTAACGTTTGAAGCCGCTGCTAAATCAGGAGCAGCGATAATCTGTGGAGGAGGCTCACGGATGGGACGCCGTAATTACATTTCTCTTTTTCACCGTGTCTTTTTTTGCCTGGAAGTGATTAGAAAGTTACAGGAGGAGGACGAAGCCGGCACAGACACATGGATACCTGGTTTTTATTTCCACGGAGTATACTTACTGATCCACAAAACCTCAGTCCTGGATCTACAGCCTCGGTCCTGGGCCTACAGCCTCGGTCCTGGATCTAAAGCCTCAGTCCTGGATCTACAGCCTCAGTCCTGGTTCTAAAGCCTCAGTCCTGGTTCTAAAGCCTCGGTCCTGGATCTACAGCCTCAGTCCTGGTTCTACAGCCTCAGTCTTTGATCTATAGCCTAAGTTTTGGATCTAAAGCTTTAGTCCTAGTTCCTCCCCAAGGTTTCTCACTTTTTCCCTACCGGGTTTTCTGCTGATGCAGGAGGGTCTAGGGACAGTGACAGGGACATTTATTAAGATTAAGATGACGAGATCCTTTATTCGGTCCACAGTGGGGAAATGCCAGTGTTGTATCACCAGTTACAGAACAATAAGAATGAGGAGCACAGAATAAAAAATAAAAAATTAACAACAACTCTGAACTAAAATGAAATCTTTAACTAATTCTAACTAATCTCTACTTTTTGGACTATTTTATCATTTATAGACAGAGGTCATCTCTCGGCCTGTGTGTTTTTTTCTATTGTTTGATTCTCTGATCTGTTGTTGGCAAATCAACAACTTTGTAAAACCTTTCGAGATGACTCCTGTTGTTATTTATGGTTTAACACAAACAATCTGAATTAAAATGTATTAAAATGACTTCTGAAGAATTATGAATCGTTGAGAAAATATAAGTGTTTAGCACATCTTTGTGGAATGCTTTGACGGTTTCAACGAAGTTCATCCATGGTTTGTCTTTGCTCTCTGCTCCTGATGCAGATGGCTCCTCGGATGGTGCTTCCGCGGTTTTACTTGAAAGCTCCCTTTAAATCGTCATGAGACTAAACCGCTTTGAGACTCAGATCTGCAGTGAAAAGGCGGTATATAAATAAAAACGTACTTACTCATGTTGTTGGGAGGTAGTGGTTCTAAAGTGCCAGCGGTGTGAGGGGCTCATGGCACATACTGGTCGCCTCACATCTTGTCAGTGTGCCCCAGGGCAGCTGTGGCGACAGTAGTTTATCACCACCGTGTATGGAGTGAGTGAATAATGACATGTGAAGCGTTTACTTTTGAATGCGCTGGAAACGGCAGTAAGTCCTAAGTCGCTCTGACACAGTTGTTGTTTTGAGTTTTACACTTCTTTTTCATTGCTTTTTCTACCTGAGATGTTGCTGCAGTATAGTGTTCATGGTTTTTCACTGGTCCAGACCGCAGCCATTTATGGTCCGAACCAAGTGGATCACGCAAATATCCACTGGAAGAATGCTAACTTTTTGAAAAAATGCTAATGAAGACTTCAGTATTTTACTTTGGACTATGGAAAATGGTCCAAACCAAGCAGCTCCACCTCTGCTGCTGTGACCTGAAGTTCTGTTGCTTATTTTAATTATTGTTAGCTTTCTATAGAATTATGAATTTCTTTGTTTTGTTTGTGAGAATGGATTTGTTTTTGCTGCTAATGGATACCTGAAGTTTCTCCTACGGACGATCAATAAAGTATCTATCTTAAAGTGTACGAATATCTTTGAGAGCAGTATATAAAACCAATACATTATTTTTTGTTATTGTGAACTGTGCTGTTAAATTTGAGGTCTGCTTTGCTGACTCTTGCAATAGCGACAAGAAACATGAAACAGCCGGTCACCTCTGCGTCGATGGACTAAATTTTGTTTAAATCTCCCACTGTTACCTTCCTCTGAATGGAGAGTGACGAGGCTGAACGCAGCACAGACCTGTCACTTTAAGGTTTCCCGTGACGACCAGCCCTCGCCGGCCATTATGCTCTGAGCCATAAGAAATACTGCAACAGGGCCGGCCGTACGGTGCGCGTCTCTGCCCACAGGTTTTGAGAGTGGAGTGAAAGGCCCTCATGTCTGGCTGCAGAGTTTTTGAAGAGTATTTGGAGCTGATTGTGGCGGTGCGCCCTATGCTCGCTCTTATCGGCCTGGACCATGTGGCCTCCGCGGCACCAGACCACAACACCAGGGCTTCAGCGGCCAGCGTCCAATCAGAGGAGAGTCCACTGTGGAGAACTAGTCTCACTTACGGAAACTGTTGGATAAAGTTATGTTCAAAATGTTCCTGTTTACATGTTTGCATTTCCACACATTTGACTTTGAGTTTTATTAGTGAACTGGGAGACTGGTGAGCTCAGGTACATGTGTTGTTCCTGGTTTGGATGTGGCTTACAGGGACTGGCCTCCTGCTGGGACTCTGAGGAGCACAGGGACTGGCCTTTTGCTGGGACTCTGAGGAGCACAGGGACTGGCCTCCTGCTGGGACTCTGAGGAGCACAGGGACTGGCCTCCTGCTGGTGCCCAGGGTCAGGACTAAACATGGGCATGCAGTGTTTTAGATTTCTGCAGGTAAATCTGGAACAGTCTTCCTTTAAATGTGAGTACATTTTGAGTTGAAACAAGATTTGCCAATGGGACAAAGCCATTTAATCTTATTTCAAGAACTGTTAATTTATTTTCTCATTCCAAGGGAGATATTTTTTGTATCTTTTAAAACAAGATCAGATTATGGTACATTTAGCCAAATTTTAGCAATTTTTATTTTTATTTTTCATCACTTTTTGCAGTGTACACAAGCAGAGTTGCTTTATAGTCATTCTCTGAGCCACATGAAGCCAGTGCGGAGGTCTGAGGACTGGACTAATGTGATGGTACTTTCTGGTTCTAGTCAGGACTCAAGCTGCAGTGTTTTGAATTTACTGCGAGTATTTTAGAGCTTGTTTGGAGAGACCTGAGAGCAGCCGTGAGACAAATGCAGGATAAGAATCTGCTTTCGACACTATATTTTTGATTTAGCGTATGTACAACGCTCGCTGGCGATAAATCCGTCTCCTCCTCAGCAGAAATTACCATTATTATTTCCCGTTATAAATACATTTGTGAGATATATGTTGTGTGTGTATTATCCTCCCGTCTGACCTTCACAGTTGCGGGTTTTCATACCAGCGTAATTTCACAGAGTGCGACAGCTTCCAAACAGAGACAGATCATGATGGTTATGTATGCATTGTGTTCCCAGCATGCAACAGTGCGGTAGGTGTTTGATGAAGAGCCGCTCTCCGCTCACAGACTAATGGATCTCAGAGCAGGGACTTAGCAGCAGCGAGCGCCTGACAGCTCATAAAATACGGCATCCGAGTCGCCCGTCTGCGTTTATATGTGTGCCTTAATCTGCTGCAAAAACAAGACAAAGCAAGTTTATTTGTATCGAACAGTTTATACGCAAGGAAACTCAAAGTGCTTAATATTGGTGTATCTCCTTAAAATGTTGTTGATCTTTCGCTCCATAGAGATAAACTACTACTTTGGCCACATCTGCCCTGGGGCCCACTGACAGAAGGGACAAGAGTCTGTGCTGTTGGCCCCTCCCACCACCACCCACCACCATTTACACAAACAAGGCTCGTTTTAATGTGGGTGAAGTGTCTTGCCTAAGGACACAGTGGCACTTTACAGTCACAACCACACCACTGCTGCACCTGATGTTCCCAGAGGTCTCCCATCACAGTACTAACCAGGCCCTGCCCTGCCCAGCTTCAGATCTTTGGCAGGATGTGGCTTTGACCTGCAAGTATGGCAACACCGAGTTACATTACTCTGCATTTCTGCATCATGAAGATTTTGTATCCCATCTGTTATTTTCTGTAGGAGGACATAGGCGTTTGAACAGTTTTAGTCTAAACCACATGTAGGGCTGGGCGGTATAAACGGTATAAGCGGTAGACGGTATAAATTTGGCCCACGGTAGAGATTTTTGTTATACCGGCATATTGCGATACGTCATTATGTCATTAAATTGCGCAGGCTCTGACGCCAGCAGAAAGGACCAAAACAAACCGGCATTCAGCAGCATTAGCCTAGCACTATTAGCCTAGCACATTAGCCTAGCACTATTGGACACCACTGGAAACAACGAACAACAGCACGGCGTTAACACCGTGTTTCTGTCTATGTATTGTTGTCACAGCGGCCCCAGCAGAGGTAAATACACACACAGTAATCACAGTTTAAGCGTCTACCTTTTGGCCAATCGGTGTCAAAGGGGCGTAAGCTCGAAGCGCCAGCGTGAGCCAAAATAGATCCATGCGTGTGCCGTGTCCGCAGAATCACAGCAGAAGTTTGGGAAAGTTAGCGTCAGATTCGGACCTCCGCGGTCAATATCTCACGAAAGCTACTTTGTTAAACAAAATTATTTGTGCCAAAATGATCATTTACATCAATTGTTCAAATCCAATGCGCTGTTTTAATGAACATAAAATCCATTGAATCATCCAGCGCAGAGAAAAGCGCTTAGGGAGCGTCAACAAATGGCAAGACCAGCTTTGTAAACAAACAGCTTTTACTGAAGTCATGCACCTGCACAAAACTCTCAGACACTATAAATAATGACCATGTCTCACTCCTACAGACTTTGTTTTCATCATTTGTGAGTTTTTTATATTTTAAATGAATGCATATGTTTTTCTTTTTAAAAATTGCTTTTACAGTGAATGGTATTTACTGTAACATACATAAATAATGTATGTTATTTGTCTCTTTATTCGTCTCACAACTGATTTTCTAACTCAAAAAATATATATTAGATTCTAATATATAAATAATTAACAATCTTGACTATTTTATGCAAGAACCTGCTAGACCTATATTGAAATTCACACACCAAATTATACCGCGATATATACCGTCTACCGTCTATGACCCAAATTATACCGCGATATGAATTTTAGGCCATATCGCCCACCCCTAACCACATGTGTCAAAGTCAAGGCCCGCGGGCCAAATCCGGCCCGCGAATGAATTATCTATGGCCCCCGGGACATTGCCTGCCATTGAGGCAATGTATTGACCCCTTAAGCTCGCTAGCCCCCGCCGGCGGGAGCAAACGAGGAAAAAAATACATCTGCTGGCAATAGCAGATGTATTTTGAACTTCATAAGCCACAAGCTATATATCATTTTAAAGCTTATTTTCTCAGCTATATTTATATGTAAGTGTAAACGATATCAGACTTTGCATTAAAAAGATATAACGCATAATATGAGCCCAAAATAAATCACGTCTGTATTTGTTTTTTACCTTTCGTCTTCTGCTGCTCCAACAAATTAGACTTTCCCCGACCTTGCTTAGTCGCTTTCTCTCCGTAACTGTCTATTGAAGAAGAATATCCACTTGTATTTCCCAAAGTATAATCCCTTCTGCAGATTTAATCAAAAAACGCCCCGAAAAGAGGTCCAGACTGCTCTTTTACATTTCACCAAGTTTGAGGTTTTTTTTTTTTTTTACTATTTTCATGTTCTCAGATGTCTATTACATCTAATACGTACAGTATGAGGATTGGCTTTAGAGCATATTTTATCAAGCCAACAGGTGTCACCGGCACTGCCTCTGGATGTTGAGAAACATTGAACCAGTCCGGCCCTCGGCGCGTAGCAAACATTTTTTTTTGGCCCTCTGATGTATTTGACTTTGACATGCCTGGTCTAAACGATATGAAATCACAAACTGGGAAATTAGAAAGAGATTTAACGCTTCTGCTGAAAGCCCCCACTGAAAGACCTCAGCTCCTGTGGACTCAGCACCTGCAGGAGGATCAGTGAGGGGCTGGTGCTCTGTGAATCAGGTTCAGCTCTGACTGCCACCCCCCCAACCCAGAAATGGATTAAGGGGAAGAAAATGGATGGATGGGTTTAACACTTCTCTCTGGACAGATGGAAACCCTTTGTCTGCTTGTGAGAAAAAGCCCTTGCAAGTCTGATATAAAAGATCCGACAAAAACCCAAAAAACATACGCATGACTTGAGATCTGAAAGTGAGTTCCCCAGCTTTAACTTACTTGCCTTGAAAAACTTGTGACGTTGCGAAGACCGTTACAAGCCTTCAGACTGCAAATCTGGTAAATAACCAGTGAAAAAACAATATTCAGCAAAGCAAACGATCTTGCTTTAAAAATATACAAGAAATGTCTCCCTTGGAATGAAAAAAATAATAATAACTTAGTTCTTGAAATGAGACTAAATGGCTTAATTAATGGCTTAATTTGAGCACTAAAACAATCCTTGAAAGAATATTTGTCAAAGGCACAAAGCAAAAAGATACAAAACATTTATCTGGAAAAAATGGCATGCGATTGAGTTATAGACTTGAGTTTTTCCAATATGGTCTTTTTATTTTATTTTTATTAATATCTTTTTTATTGCATTTTAAGGATACTTTTTACCCCCAGTCCTTCCCACAATACAGTGCCCCCTTGAACCTTTCAAAATTTCGCATCATTTCAGGCTTCAAACATAAAGATATAAAAAAATATTTTTTTGTCATGAATCAACAACAAGTGGGACACAATCGTGAAGTGGAACAAAATTTATTGGATAATTTAAACTTTTTTAACAAATAAAAAACTGAAAAGTGGGGCGTGCAGTATTATTCGGCCCCCTTGCGCTAATACTTTGTAGCGCCACCTTTTGCTGCAATTACAGCTGCAAGTCGCTTGGGGTATGTCTCTATCAGTTTTGCACATCGAGAGACTGGAATTCTTTCCCATTCTTCCTTGCAAAACAGCTCTAGCTCAGTGAGGTTGGATGGAGAGCGTTTGTGAACAGCAGTCTTCAGCTCTTTCCACAGATTCTCGATTGGATTCAGGTCTGGACTTTGACTTGGCCATTCTAACACCTGGATACGTCTATTTGTGAACCATTCCATTGTAGATTTGGCTTTATGTTTTGGATCATTGTCCTGTTGGAAGATAAATCTCCGTCCCAGTCTCAGGTCTTTTGCAGACTCCAACAGGTTTTCTTCCAGAATGGTCCTGTATTTGGCTCCATCCATCTTCCCATCAATTTTAGCCATCTTCCTTGTCCCTGCTGAAGAAAAGCAGGCCCAAAGCATGATGCTGCCACCACCATGTTTGACAGTGGGGATGGTGTGTTCAGGGTGATGAGCTGTGTTGCTTTTACTCCAAACATATCGTTTTGCATTGTGGCCAAAAAGTTCGATTTTGGTTTCATCTGAGCAGAGCACCTTCTTCCACATGTTGGGTGTATCTCCCAGGTGGCTTGTGGCAAACTTTAAACAAGACTTTTTATGGATATCTTTGAGAAATGGCTTTCTTCTTGCCACTCTTCCATAAAGGCCAGATTTGTGCTATGGACAGACTCTCCCACCTCAGCTGTAGTTATCTGCAGTTCATCCAGAGTGATCATGGGCCTCTTGGCTGCATCTCTGATCAGTCTTCTCCTTGTTTGAGATGAAAGTTTGGAGGGACAGCCGGGTCTTGGTAGATTTGCAGTGGTCTGATACTCCTTCCATTTCAATATAATTGCTTGCACAGAGCTCCTTGAGATGTTTAAAGCTTGGGAAATCTTTTTGTATCCAAATCCGGCTTTAAACTTCTCCACAACAGTATCTCGGACCTGCCTGGTGTGTTCCTTTGTCTTCATGGTTCTCTCTGCGCTTTAAACAGAACCCTGAGACTATCAAAGAGCAGGTGCATTTATACGGAGACTTGTTTACACACAGGTGCATTCTATTTATCATCATCAGTCATTTAGGACAACATTGGATCATTCAAAGATCCTCACTGAACTTCTGGAGTGAGTTTGCTGCACTGAAAGTAAAGGGGCCGAATAATATTGCACGCCCCACTTCAATCAATCAATCAACTTTATTTGTATGGCGCCTTTCCAACACAAGGCCACTCAAAGCGCCTCACAACCCACATAATATCAGACAAATCAGAAACATCAAAAACTACATATGCAAACAATAAATACATTAAAAACAGAATAAAATCACAAGTAATGAAAAAACCTTAAAACATTAAAAGCACACACGGGATTAAAATAATAAATAACCACAATGCATTAAAAAAGAGTATGTATCAATAAAATCCTTCAGCCGTATGCACAGCTAAAAAGAACAGTTTTTAACCTTGATTTGAAAATTGCCAGAGTAGATGCTAGCCTCACATCTTCAGGAAGATTGTTCCAGATTTTAGCTGCATAAATCTCAAACGCAGCCTCCCCATGTTTAGTTCTGACTCTTGGAACCAGTAAGAGGCTTCCTCCTGTGCTCCTCAGAGTCCGGCCGGTTCATATGGCACTAACAAGTCGCTTAAGTACTTTGGTGCGAGGCCATTTTCAGTTTTTTATTTGTTAAAAAAGTTTAAATTATCCAATACATTTCGTTACACTTCACGATTGTGTCCCACTTGTTGTTGATTCATAACAAAAAAAAGTTCAAGGGGGCCGAATACCGGCACGGCACTGTATCCCCATAGCATATGACATTTAATACCAAATACATTTACAGCCAAAAAAAAACAGTAATAATGATAATAGTATAATTAATAAAGAAATAATAATAAAGAGAAAAAAAATAAAGTAATAGTAAACAATAAAAAAAAATATATATATATTTTTTTATATATATATATATTTTTTTTTTCCAATATTGTTTTAAAATCTTGAATCTTAAAAATCTTGAACAGCTCCCTTGTAATACGTCTGCATGGTTTCATCCCAGTGGCAAATCTTGTTTCTACACAGTCTGAATGTAATTAAGTTAAGAAATGATGAAAACCTCATATGTTTTCAGTTTTTACAGTGTGCCGGTTAAGACTTGGACTCACTTGGGTTAAATGGGTAAAGTCTGGTGTGCTTTTACTAGGTTGGAATTAAAACACACGCCTTTTGAGGACCGCCTTAGACACCTGCGAGTTAGCCTCACATCTACAAACCAAACCGACGCAGCTTCTCTGTTTCTCCATCGTCACGAGACTGTACTGCACTTTGCCCAAACCGCTCAGAACTGGGACGACTGCGGCGGCGGCGTCTGGTTTGAAGCGAGAGGAGACAGACGGTCGGATAGAAGAGAGTGAGAGTGTGTCTGCGGCGAGACTGACAGCCGCTGTGAATAAGAGAGCAGTTATAACCCCGAACTGACAGGCTGAGAGCGGCGGCCATGATGGGAACGACAAGTGTGACTAAAGATATAAGTCGCCTCTATAGGAGCTTTCACACTGTCACTTCAGCGCTTTGTGGAGCGCCTTTTTCTGCGTCAATTAAAGAGCTGCTCTCACTGTAACGGAAGCACGAGTCCATGTACGAGTTTCTGAATACTTGAGTTCTGAGTCTTACTATTAACGGCGTGTAGAGATGAAAAAAACAGCTCAAATATGTCACGTGGTATTTCTGAGTAAGATGGAGCTGTAGCTGTAATATCCATCCTGCTCACCAAAAACATAACTCTTATAAAGACTGGCGAAATTACAGACAATAAGAAGGTTTGTGACAAAACTGTACAAAAGGTAACAAGAGTGGCTGGGCTGGACTATGCTGGGCTGGTCTGGACTGGGCTAGGCTGGGCTTGACTGAACTGGGCTTGGCTGGACTGGGCTGGGCTTGAGGCTGAGGCAGAGCGAAAACCAGGAGGACGGCTGAGTCCTGGACTGAGGCTGTAGATCCAGGACTGAGGCTGTAGATCCAGGACTGAGGCTGTAGATCCAGGACTGTGGCTGTAGATCCAGGACTGAGGCCGTTGATCCAGGACTGAGCCTGTAGATCCAGGACTCAGGCTGTAGATCCAGGACTGAGGCTGTAATAGATCCAGGACTCAGGCTGTAGATCCAGGACTGAGGCTGTAGATCCAGGACTGAGGCTGTAGATCCAGGACTGAGGCTGTAGATCCAGGACTCAGGCTGTAGATCTAGGACTTTGGCTGTAGATCCAGGACTGAGGCTGTAGATCCAGGACTCAGGCTGTAGATCCAGGACTGAGGCAGTTGATCCAGGACTGAGCCTGTAGATCCAGGACTCAGGCTGTAGATCCAGGACTGAGGATGTAGATCCAGGACTGAGGCTGTAATAGATCCAGGACTCAGGCTGTAGATCCAGGACTGAGGCTGTAGATCCAGGACTGAGGCTGTAGATCCAGGACTCAGGCTGTAGATCCAGGACTGAGGCTGTAGATCCAGGACTGAGGCTGTAGATCCAGGACTGAGGCTGTAGATCCAGGACTGAGGCTGTAGATCCAGGACTGAGGCTGTAGATCCAGAACTGAGGCTGTAGATCCAGGACTGAGGCTGGACTGAGGCTGTAGATCCAGAACTGAGGCTGTAGATCCAGGACTGAGGCTGTAGATCCAGGACTGAGGCTGGACTGAGACTGTAGAAGGCCTTTCATGTGTCCTTATAATACCATTAACACCAGATTTGCCTTTTATTCCAACAATTGCACAGTGTTTAGTGAACCAAGGAGGCGGTATTTGACATTGGATTATGAGAGTGGTTAGCGTTGTGGGCGCCAGATAAGCATGTGTAGAAGTAGTTGATGGAGTAATGACATTAGGACATAACTGTGAAGCTAATTGTCCGTAGCGTGTGTGCGGCAGTGAAGAGGTGAGGAGGGACCGAGAGTTTACAAAGAGTGAAATTAACCACAACGAGGACGGATGAGCACTCTTCTGGAAAAAACCTCTGGAAACAGCCACCGCGGGAGACCAGAGGGAGAGAGAGGAGATACAGAGGTGTGTGTGTTGGTGTGAGTGTGTGTGTGAGTGTGTGTGTGAGTGTGTGTGTCACAGATGAAAACTGTGAAAAGAGCAGAAACGCACACGGAGCAGAGAAGACAAAGTGGAGCTGAACCACACACACACAGACACAAACAGACACACACACAGACACAAACAGACACACACACAGACACAAACAGACACACACACAGACACAAACAGACACACATGCAGACACAACTGTATGTGTGGTACTGGGGACTACTTTCTTGAGAGTCCCAGCAGGAGGTCCAGTCCCTGTGCTCCTCAGAGTCAGAGTTGGTTCATTGGCACTAACAATATCCACTGTTGATGCCAATAATAATAGAATAAAAAATAGATCAATTTTTCATATTTTTTAGTTTCTGACTTTTTCCTGAGATTCTAGACCAGGGGTGTCCAAACCTTTTATTAAGAGGGCCACTTTAGTTCATCACACCTGACCTGGGGCCGACAACCTGGATTTAAAAAACTGGTTTTGAGCTGGATTGACTGGATTTTATGTAGAATGTTGTGACACAATAATGAAACAAATGTCAGTAAATAACAAAAGAGTCAACGAGTGGACCCCAGAGAGTCAAAGTGCCTCAACTGTGACTTTGTGTTAGGGCCACATAAAATGCTACAGAGGGCCGCATTTGGCCCGCGGGCCTGAGGTTGGACATGCCTGTTCTAGACCCACAGACAAAGCCTTAAACATCGTCTTGTGAGCTCCTGAAACATGTGTCTTCAAATAGATGCAAAAAGCCTTTTTTACTGCGTCTAAGTATCATACTCTGCGGCTGTGGTTTTAAACACAGCTTTGAAAAACAGAGCTAATGGAGCTAATGGGAGACAATGGGGGAGACTGTGGGGGAGACTGTGGGGGAGACTGAGGGGGAGACAGTGGGGGAGGCTACAGAAGAGCCAGAGGCAAGGTGATCCTGACCACAGCTGCAGAGGGCACTCCGCTGGGGGCCACTGGGAGAACTGGAGTTCTGTGGCTTCTGTAGTGTTGCCTAATGTTACCAGTGTGTGATACTGGGACGTGTGTGTCTGTCTGTCTTTGTGTGTGTGTGTGTGTGTGTGTGTGTGTGCGTGTCTGTATGTATGTGTCTGCCTGTCTGTCCGTGTCTGTCTGTCTTTGTGTGTGTGTGTGTTTGTGTGTGCGTGTCTTTGTGTATGTGTCTGCCTATCTGTCCGCGTCTGTCTCTCTTTGTGTGTGTGTGTTTCTGTGTGCGTGTCTTTGTGTACGTGTCTGTTTGTCTGTCCGTGTCTGTCTGTCTTTGTGTGTGTGTGTTTGTGTGTGCGTGTCTTTGTGTAAGTGTCTGTCTGTCTGTGTATCTCTGTATACTGTATATGTCTGTCTGTGTGTGTGACTGACTGTGTGTGTGTGTGTGTGTGTGTGTGTGTGCGCATCTCTGTCTGTCTGTCTGTCTATGTATTTGTGCGTGTGTGTGTGTGTGTGTGTGTGTGTGTGTGTGTGTGTGTGCGCATCTCTGTCTGTCTGTCTGTCTATGTATTTGTGCGTGTGTGTGTGTGTGTGTGTGTGCGTGCGTGTGTTTGTGTCTGTGTGTTTGTGTATTTATGTATGTGTGTGTGTGTTTGTGATACTGGGACATGGACCACAGATATGGAAACATTCTCGCGGTGAAACAGTTTATAGTTTATATACTTGTTTACATCAATACTTGGTACTTATTGAGTTGTGACCTTTTCAAATCTTACAGTTATGATTGTTGTGAGAATAAATGGTATTACATTTGAAACTGAAGTCTTTTACGACAATAACATATTCAAAATAGTCTCTTCCCTTAGTTTCCAAACATGTATACTTTATTCATCAGAAAATACAATGTAGATTCTTTCTCTGTGTATTCTTCCAGTGCTCTGCTAATTTACCCATTGTATTTACAGGCCTCTACTTTGGTCCTGAAAGCACATTTAAGAAACATTTCCAGCTACTTTTCTGTGTGTATGTCCTCACTGTGACTGTGACTTGTTTTCTGGTTGTTTTGTCCTCTACAAAAGTTTTAAGCAACAGCGACAAATCCAAGGCAAACCGAGTGGGCACTAAAAACTGGATTTGAGGGGGGCGCTAGTGCGCAGGCATAGGATGTAGACGTGTTTTGTCAGTGCTCTCCACCAAAATTCTGAATAACCTCAAAATACACCACTAAAGGACTCTCAACAAGCAACTACCACTGCTTCTACGTATTTCTCACGTCGTGTGCATTACTTTTTTGGAAAATGCCACCAAAGACCAGCGCTTCAAGCAAGTCCAGAACCATGGAAGGGTATGTTAGCAATGCTACTGCTAGCGGGGCTAATGCTGGCGGGGCTAATGCTAACGCTGGCCGCCAGAATGAGCCAGCTCAAACACCCAACGCAAACCCAGGGGAAGACAAGACCTATGCTGTGTGTAGAGAGATGTGCAAGGAAATGTCTATGTCCATCTTGGGGAAGATTGATGAGCGTTTTGATGCATTTGACACAAGATTTGAGACCCTTCTCTCTGAGCAAGCTAACTTGAGAGAAAGACTGGACAGTCAAGAGCAAGCCACGTGTAGCCTTGATCTGCGGGTGACAACTCTGGAGAATAAATATGAGGCACTGACTAAGCATGCAAGCCAGCTACAAAATAAGCTTCTAGACCTTGAAGCTCGCTCACGCAGGCACAATATAAAAATAGTTGGCATTGAAGAGGGGACAGAAAGAGGCAATCCAACTGATTTTGTCTCCAGACTGATCCCAGAGCTTGTGGGAAAGGAGCACTTTCCACGTCCTGTGAAAGTTGACCGGGCTCACCGCACAGCACAACAAGCCCAACCGGGCAAATCACGGACTATCTTGGCCCGGATTCATCACTTTCAGGAGAAAGAGCTGATTTTGCAACGCAGCAGAATACAACAGGGATTTGAGTACAACGGGAAAAAGGTTCTGATTTTCCCTGACTACACCAGTGAAGTGATGACCCAAAGACGTGCCTTTCGAGATGTGATGCAGACCCTCCGGGACCACAAGATCAAGCACACACTTCGCTACCCAGCAAGGCTCCACGTGTACTGGCGTAATGGGGAAGCACCTGCAATCTTCAATGATGCCAAAGAGGCGGCTTGGTCCTTGGAGCAACACAAGTCCTCCGAAAAGGAATAAGAGGTGACTTAATCTGAGTGTGATGCATATTCAAAGTGAGAATAGAGACTTCACTTAATGCTGTCAAATGCAGTATTTTATGTTAATGAAACATGACTGAGTAGTCCCATTGGTTGAATTTTTAAAACTTTATAAGGTTAGCACAGTGGTGATTTGTTTACTCAAATAAGATATGGTGGGGGGAATGTTGAGAGCGTCAGAGCGTCGTTATGACCTGTCCGGCAGTTCCTATGTGGATGAAGATGGGAATCCATGCGTCAGGTTCCGGGAGACGCATTTGGGACTGGGGGGACTCGGGGTGTTATGTTCTTCTAATTGTTAATGTTCTATGGCTCAGGTGCTCTTGTTTCATTGTAATCTTAATGTTGACAGTGCTGAATATTTGTTTTGTGCTCTTTCATCCCTGCATTTTCTTTAGCTCATTCTTAAAAAATGCATAGGACGCAGGGTATTGCACAGGCAGGAAATAGAGTTTTACATTTAGTTTCATGGAATGTTAAAGGGCTTGGAAGTGTTGTGAAAAGGGGGAAAGTGTTTAAACATCTCAAGTCTTTGTCAGCGGATATAATTTTCCTCCAGGAGACTCATATTAAAGCGGCAGTACAACATAGACTAAAATGCAGTTGGGCATCTCAAATATATCAGTCTCCGTTCACTTCAAGTGCCCGTGGTGTGGCAATACTGTTTAAAAAAGATGTTCCATTCCAGCTGACCTCTGTTATCAATGATCCTTTTGGCAGATTCTTGATGATATCTGGGTCAATAAACTCTGTTCACCTTACTCTTCTGAATGTTTACGGCCCAAACACAGATGAACCCAACTTTTTTACAAAAATCTTTAACTTGCTACCAGATGACAATGACTCAAATATAATAATTGCTGGAGATCTAAACTGTTATCTTGATCCCTATTTAGATCGTTTGTCTTCACGCCCTCCTCCAGACATTGCCTCTATACGCACTCTAAACAATCTTATGAAAGCTAGAAATGTGGTTGATATTTGGAGAATTCAGCATCCTACAGACAGAGAGTATTCATTTTATTCAAATGCGCACAAGTCTTACAGTCGTATAGACTACTTCTTAACCAGTTCTAATCTTATTTCTCATGTCTCCAATTCTAAATACCATAATATCTTAATCTCGGATCATAGCCCTTTAGTAATATCTCTTGATCTCTCCCTACCGAAACAAACTTACTCATGGCGCTTCAATCCAACTCTAATTAGCGATGACAACTTTGTGAAACACATCACTGCAAAATTAAAGGACTTTATTGAACTTAACGATAACAATGAAGTGTCAGATTCAACACTATGGGAATCATTAAAAGCTGTTATCCGTGGTGACATAATATCCTACACCTCAAATCTTAAGAAAGTAAAAAAAAGAAGACTCAATGAGATTAATACCACACTCCCAGATCTGGAGAGAAAATACCAAATTTCAAAATCTCCTGATGATTATAGAAAAATATTGAAGCTTAAATATGAATATAGTAGCATTATGAGTGATCAAGTTAACAACTTACTATTGAAACTTAGGCAAAAGCACTTTGAATTGGGAGATAAACCAAGTAAACTGTTAGCACAGCAACTTAAGGGCTCCCAAGCCTCCAGAGCAATTCATAAAATTATGTCTAAATCAGGTACTATTCTAACAAACCCCTCAGATATAAACAACTGTTTCAAGGAATTTTATGAGGAACTGTATTCTTCTAAGCAGCATGCAGAACAGTCCCATTTAAATGATTTTTTTGACCCTCTCTCCCTACCTAGGCTGGATGATGCTGCCAGGGACCATCTTGATTCTGAATTTACATTGCAGGAAGTCATCACAGCCATAAAATCATTCCCATCTGGCAAGGCATGTGGACCTGATGGATTCAGCTCTGAATTTTTTAAGAAATTTAGCGATGTCCTTGCTCCACTCCTGCTCAGGATGATAAAAAATTCTAAAAGTGAAGGGAAACTGCCAAAAACATTATATGAAGCAAACATCTCTCTCATTTTAAAAAAGGGCAGAGATGACTCAGACCCGGCTAACTTCAGGCCAATTGCGCTTCAAAATTTTGATCGCAAAGTTATGACAAAAATGTTAGCAACTAGACTGAATAAGTACCTAACAAATATAATTCATCCTGACCAGACGGGATTCATCCCTGGCAGACTCTCCTTTTCTAATGTTAGGCGTCTACTTAATACCATTTACTCTGACCATAGTAGCTCAAAAGGAGCGGCAATCTTATCCTTAGATGCACATAAGGCTTTCGATCAGGTGGAGTGGCCCTATATGTTTGAGTCATTGCGGAGGTTTGGGCTTGGTGAAACATTTATATCTTGGGTTAAACTAATATATGCAAATCCACTGTGTTCTATTCTAACAAATGGTAATAGGTCTGCACCTTTCCCCCTACAGCGTTCTGTTCAGCAGGGGTGCCCGTTGTCTCCTGCTTTGTTTGCTATAGCATTGGAACCCTTGGCTGTAAAAATAAGAGCACATTCGCGGATACAGGGTCTCATTGTTGGAGGTGTGGAGACTCTCATTAGTTTGTATGCTGATGATGTGATCCTGTATTTGCGCAATGCTGAGGAGTCGGTTGCTCCCCTTCTTGATTTAGTCGCATGTTTTGGCAAAATATCTGGTTACACAATTAACTGGATGAAAAGCGAGTTTATGCCACTGTCTCAGGCTTCAACAAACTTTCTAAAAAATGTTCCATTTAAAGTAGTCAATGACCATTTCACTTATCTGGGGCTAGTTATTCCAAAAAACCCTAAATTGATTTTTAAATTAAATTTTGTAGAGTTTGTAAAGGGACTAAAACAAAATATCGAATTATGGAAGATTCTCCCTCTCTCTATGGTGGGCCGAATTAATTCCATAAAAATGGTTTCCCTTCCTAGATTTTTGTACTTGTGCCAAAATTTACCTATTTGTCTAACATCTGCCTTTTTCAGAGATTTAGACTCGTTAATTAATTCCTATATTTGGAATAACAAAAATGCAAGGATTTCCAAGATACATCTACAAAAATCTAAAGCAGAAGGGGGGCTTGGTTTGCCAGTGTTTAAGCATTATTACTGGGCTGCCAACCTCAGGGCGTTAATGTTTTGGAGGAAGGCATCCCCTGGCAGTCTGGATTCAAGGGCCCCCCTGTGGCTGAAAATGGAGGTCGGATCTGTAAAAGATTCGTCTTTGGATGCAATTC
The DNA here is from genome assembly GCA_964034765.1 of Knipowitschia caucasica. NCBI lineage: Eukaryota > Metazoa > Chordata > Actinopteri > Gobiiformes > Gobiidae > Knipowitschia > Knipowitschia caucasica. Next base: position 6,095,148 of record OZ035838.1, on the reverse strand, counting down.
TCTATTCTAAATTTGACAAGTCTGAATCTTTTAGAAATCAATGTTTTGTTTTGAAGCAGTCTATTCGGATTCTAAACCAGGTCAGGAGTTTTTTGGCCCTACCAAATACCTCTGTTCAAACACCTATTTGTTATAACCATTCATTTTTGCCTCCTTGGAATGACAGATATTATCATGACTGGAGCGAGAGGGGCTTAGCTGTACTTGAAGATTTGTACATAGATGGTGAATTTGCATCATTTGTCCAGCTGAAACAGAAGTATAATCTTTCTCATTCAAATTTTTTTCGCTACTTGCAAGTCAGACACTACATCCAATCTAGAATTCCAAATTTTAGAGAGCTTCCTATGGAACACGATTTGTATCATGTTATTAAAAGCCCTTCTCGCTCCAAACATCTTATTTCAAAGATTATAAATGTATTCAATAATGGAATCAGGCCAAGTACAGTGAAGATCAGAAACACATGGAGTGAGGATCTTGGTGTTGAACTGTCTGAACGTGTGTGGGATAAATGTTTATCTAAGATTCACTCTTGTTCTATTAACAGCAGACATCAATTAATACAATTCAAAATTGTCCATCGTTTACATTATTCTAAATTCGGATTGCATAGAATTTATCCCACAACGTCGCCCATTTGTGACAGGTGTAACTCATCAGAGAGCACCCTGGCGCATGCTTTCTGGTCCTGTTCTTCATTGTACAGCTTTTGGGGAAAAGTGTTCAACTGGTACTCCAAAGCATATGGGATAAATGTTTCCCCTGAACCATGTCTTGCCATGTTTGGACTCTCGGACAATAAGAACTTTCCAGCTATAATGCAGACACCATTGGAACTGGGGACGATGGTTGCAAAAAAACTTATTCTAAGGGAGTGGAAATCCTCTGCTTCTCCATCGTTTAAAGCGTGGCTCTCTGAAATGCTCCTATTGATAAATATGGAGAGGATGAGGTCCTTACAGTCCTGTTCGATCAATAGATTTTCTAATATGTGGGATCCATTTATGGCTCATCTTGAAACAAGTAATTTTGACTAGTACTGTGTCATTACTATATTTCCTTCCTATTATTTTTATTATTTTTGTATTTGTCAACATGTAGAACTGCCAAATATTGATGCACCTGAGCCTGTTTGTCTGTTAACATTTTAAAAACCAAAATAAAATATTGAAAAGAAAAAAAAAAAAAAAAAAAAAAAACTGGATTTGAACGCTCATGGATGGAAGCAAATCTTTTCAACACAAAAGGTCCTTTCGTTTTTTGCTCTGCTTCCCATTAACAGCCACATAAAAGAGCTGTTGTAAGAAGTCCAGCCTTGAGAAAAGACTGTGGTCGGATTTCAAAATGATGTCCGAAACACAACTTCTTGACCACAAGTGGACCGTGGAAAACACTGCTTCTGTAAAGTCTGTTGGATTCTGCTGCTTTATATTTGAATTTGAAGTGGATTTCCCGTAGTAATGGTATTTTTAGTTACAGTGGCGTGAAAACCCCGAGGCGCCCGTATCACATGGTGAATATGAAAATCTGTTAACTGTGTCATTCCACATCACATTACTGCAACGTGGAGGAACATGGTCTGGACCAGGGAGAGAGGGAGGGAGTGGGGAGAGAGAGAGAGGGAGGAAGAGGGGGAGAGGGAGAGGAGGCAGGGTGGAAGAGAGAGAGAGGGAGGGAGGGAGAGAGAGGGTGAGAGAGAGACAGAGAGACAGAGAGAGGGAGGGAGGGAGAGGGGGGAGGGAGAGGGGGGAGGGAGAGAGAGAGTGAAAGAGAGAGGGAGAGAGGGAGAGGGAGAGGAGGCAGGGTGGAAGAGAGAGAGAGGGAGGGAGGGAGAGAGAGGGTGAGAGAGAGACAGAGAGACAGAGAGAGGGAGGGAGGGAGAGGGGGGAGGGAGAGAGAGAGTGAAAGAGAGAGAGAGAGGGAGAGAGAGACAGAGGAAGAGGAAATGAGAGATAGGGGGAGAGAGGTAGAGAGAGGGAGGGAGAGATGGAGGAGAGGGTGGGAGAGGGAGAGAGAGGGAGAGTGAGAGAAGGACAGAGACAGGGGAGGGAGAGAGGGAGGGAAAGAGACAGGGAGAGAGGGAGGGAGAGATAAGGGGAGAGGGAAAGAGAGAGAGAAGAGATGAAGAGAGAGAGGGGAGAGAGCGAGAGGAGATACAGGGAGAGAGCGAGAGAGAGAGAGAGAAGAGATGAAGAGAGAGAGGGGAGAGAGCGAGAGGAGATACAGGGAGAGAGCGAGAGAGAGAGAGAGAAGAATGAGCACATACAGGGATCAGAAAATGTCAGTAAACGTTAGAAGTGTAAATGTGTAAAAACGTGATGATTGGACAGAACAGTTCAGTGAGATTTGAGTCTCAACAACTGGAAAATCCTTTGTTTTTGATGGACGTTGCAGATCCACAACACTGACGCCTGAGCATTACCGCACACACATGTCTGCATGGGTTTTCGCCGCGGTTGTGCTCGGCCCCTGCTTTGACTCAACACATTAGCATCGACCCCTGGAGCAGTGTGTAAGTGTGGTGGGAGTATGTGCCCCGCGGGGGGTCATGGGGTCTGCTGTAGTTAGAATGGATGGTGTCTCCCTCAGGCTGGGGCTCTCTGGAGGCCGCTGCTGAGATGATGAGATGGAAGACCCGGCATTTTATTGTATATTATATGTATTTAATGAATCTGTTTTTTAACTGTGTCATTTTAAGTTTCTGAGCTGATCTCTGTGATAGCAAAGAAAGTTTATGCTGCATTGCCTCACTTTATTTTTGTGTTCATTACGAAAATTCAATCCATGTCCATGCAGTGCATTGGGATATACGTCCTTTTGAAGAAAAAGTAGCGCAGATTTGTGCTGGCATGTTATATTTTGGATCGAGTTTTCGCGCAACAAGGAAGAGAATTTAGTGGGGGGGTCGGGGGGGGGGGGGAGCTCCGTGCGGGGAAAGAGAGCAGAAAGAGCGAGGCCAGCGCTCTCATTCAAAACTTTCACAAAGTCAGTTTGTGCAGCTTTAATATTAATGATAATAATAATATGATTATACGTTGATTTTTTATGGCACTTTTTTGGACACTCAAAGACGCTTCACATGTCATTGTTCATGGTGATAAACTTCTACTGTAGCCACAGCTGCCCTGGGGCACACTGACAGAAGCGAGGCAACCAGTCTGTGCCATCAGACAGTATCACAGTCCAAACCAGGTCCTGCCCTGCTTAGCTTCAGAGGTCACAAGACTTTCTTCACCGACTCCCTCTGATGTCTGCTGTCGCTGTGTCCTTGGGCAAAACACTTTAGGAAGCACGGTGGCTGAATGGATAGCACTCTCGCTTCTCAGGAAGCAGGTCCTGGGTTTGAATCCCGGTTGGAACAGGACCTTTCTGAGTGGAGTTTGCATTTTCTCCCTGTGTCTGCGTCGGTTTCCTTTGGATACTCCGGTTTCCCCCTATCACTATAAACGTACAATAGATCTGGCATGCGCCTCCTGAACTGGCAACCCTGCTCCCCTCTCTGTGTGGAGTGAGAGCGAAAAGAGCTTAAGCAAGACACTTCAGTAGTTTATCATAATAATAATGACATGTGAAGCGTGTCCCAAAAGGTGCTATATAAAACCGATGCATTATTACTACATTATTACTACTATTATTATTACAAGGAGAAAAATACCAACTTGCCATTGCAACTTTTTGGAAAATGTCCCGCAAAATCAAGCATTTTTAGCTCACAACCATCCCAATAACTTCTTGCAAAATCCTGAAGGGACTGACTAATAAAAGCTGACCCTGAACAGGACAAGTGATTATTAGACCATCTCATTCTCAGATTTGCAATGAATTCTTGGTGAGCGTCAAATCCTCTCTTTGCTTTAAAACCTGTTCCAGGCCTCTTGACTTTGATTTGCAGATTTACAGAAAGTCAAATTGAAGCACAGAAAACCTTAAAGAAACCACATCCATGACATGAGGCATCCTGAAGCTACAGCAGCAGCCGTAGCATTAGCATACGGCTTCTCTGCAGGAGGCGAAGACTGAAGAAAAGAGGATGAGAGTGGTCCACAGGGCAGAGGGGGAGGAGGGGGAGTGAGGGGGAGTGAGGGGGGGAGGGATCATGGCTCAGCTGTCTGTCACCGAGACAAGAGAAAGACTGAAAACAGCAGGTCATCTCTCCGTGTGTGGACTGCCAACGCCCGCAGAGGGACCGGGCACAAGGACGAGCAGAGATCAAACACTGCACTGCAAAAAAGGAAGACCCGGTCACACTTTAAACGTCACTGGGATTCTCAGGTTTTCAGTCTAACAAAGCGTGTCGGGCAAAAGAAACTTCTCATTTGTTATGCATTATATATGACTGCAGTGACAAGGGAGAAAAGGCATATGCAACTTTCTTGAAGGAGAGTCGACTTTTTCCATTAAATTATCTTGTTTTTACTTGGGATAAATGCAAAAAAAATCATTATGTTTTTGTGTTTGAGGCTTGGAAGGTTCTTTTTGAGACATGTATGACACCCTGACACCCTGTAACGTTGGTTGGGTGCAATAGTTGTAGTAAGTAAGTAAGCTTTATATATACCGCCTTTCACAGACCAGAGTCAAAGCGGTTTACAATTGTTATTTTTTGGGCATTTGTCTCTCACTCCACACAGAGATGGGAGCGGGGTTGCCAGTACAGGAGGCGCATGCCAGATCTATTGTACATATTTTTAGTGGTAGGGGGAAACCGGAGTACCCGGAGGAAACCTACGCAGACACGGGGAGAACATGCAAACTCCACTCAGAAAGGCCCTGGTCCGGCCGGGATTCGAACCCAGGACCTTCTTGCTGAGAGGCGAGAGTGCTATGCACTCAGCCACCGTGCCGCCCGGCACATAACGGCGCATAACGGGGTGTGTGCAAGGTGTGGACTCTAACATTGCAGATTTTTAGTCTTACTTTGATTTGTCCGTAGCAGCGATGTGTGTTTGTGCACTAACAAGCTCTGCCTATTCCTTATTTTTCCTGAATACCTGAAATAGTCCGAGATATCTGAAATAACTAAATACATATTAATTGAGATGATTGAAATCAGGAAATGGGGCGTGGTCAGTCTGACAGATGCGACAGATGAATCGGGCTGACTACTACCCCCTTGTTGTGGTCTCTGGAGAAGTGTGAGCCAAAGTGTAGGCCCCCTTGTCTCTGTTGATGGTCCATGCACCCCTCTTTCCCTTTTCAAGACACGGCATGTTTATTTGTATAGCACAGTTATTACATAACGCAACTAAAAATGCTGAACAAAACAAGATTAGATGTTACAATCCTTCAGGTGTTTGCAGCTAAACAAATCAGTTTTTAACCTGGATTTGAACATTGTCAGAGAATCAATCAATCAATCAGATTTTATTTATAGAGCCCTTTACAACACACAAGGCGACCAAAGTACTTTACAATACAATCACATACAATCTGTTAAAAACATTCATACAACCAAACAATAAAACAGTCAGATAAAACCATGAGAAACTAAAGTGTTGCCGTGCTACTGAGTATTAAAAGCCAGTCTGAATAAATATGTCTTAAGTCTGGATTTAAAAAGGCCAAAGTCAGTGATTGTGCGTAGGTCAGGGGGCAGCTTGTTCCAGAGGTTTGGTCCAGAACTGAAAAGGCTCGATCACCCCAATGTTTGGACCTCAATTATCTGCTAGAGACACGAACTGTTAAAATTTCGGACAGGTATGAAGGGGCGAGACCATTGAGGCTTTTAAAAACAAAGAGAAATATTTTAAAAGAAGCCTGTCTCATATTTTCAGGAAGCGTGTTCTAGATTGTACAGTGTTCTAGAGTTGTTAACTGGGGGCACGTTTACAAGATGGAGATATAATTTAGAATGAAAATTAGGGCTGTCAAACAATTAAAATTTAATTTAATTTAAAAGTTAATAACAGCTTAAAAATTAATGAATCGTAATGAATCGCCTTTCAAACTATCAGTAAAATTACACCATATTGTTCTGTAAATGGTTGTTTGAATAGAAAGATAAAGGACATCATAGGGAACATATGAACTGTTTTTGTTTATTATAACAATAAATCCACATAAAATGGCATTAACATTATTAACATTCTGTCTTTCTGTAGTACACAGTTTTTTTTCAGCTCGACATATTCCGCTTCAGCTAAAACCTCCTCTTTCTTCTTTTTCTCTGTCTCATGAAGGCTGTAGAAAAATTAGGTGCCCCAGCTTTAATTTAGCGAGTTTAAGTTGCGATTAATGACAAAAAATTAATGAACATGCGTTAATGCGATAATTTTGACAGCCCTAATGAAAATATTACGAAATCCAAATTTTTGATTCCACCAATCCAGATATTTTATGGCCAATACTGATCCTGGTACTTCAGCTTTCGACATCTCTATAAAAACCCAAAATGGGAAAACATAAAAAAATGTCTGCGTCCTCAAATCATTAAACAAGTGTATTTGTGAACTGCTGTTTATCCTCTAAGCCAGGCATGTCCAAACTCAGGCCCAGGTGCCAATTGCAGTCCTCAGTGTCATTTTTTGTGGCCCTCTGCCTTGTTGACCCTTAATAGTCTTTGAAATCATAGACACAAGTTCACTGTGTCATCCATCCAACTTCAGATCAGCCATTACAGACATGTCGTAACTCGTTCTAAAGCCCAGTACGTCTGGATTTCAGTTGTTGACTTGCGAGTTTGTAATACAGTAAACATTTGTCATTCAGCCAACTTCAGCTCTGTTACAGATAATTTTAAACCCCAGAACAGCTCCATACCAGTTTTTCAGTCTGTGACGTCGGCCCCTGTACTAGTCTGGTGAACTCTGACCTATATGTTTGGACACCCCTGCTCTAAGCAACAACAGAACAACTTTGTCTGAGTACTAACGGCCTAAACATGGAGCCGATACCAGATCCAGACACATGTGCACTAGCTCTGGAAATGAACTTTTTTTGCAGTGTGGGGCCGGGAGCTTGGGGCAGATCTGCGCTGTGATTGGCTGTGTGGACGAGGCCTGCAGAGATAATAGATCCACGCAGGTCACAGTCGACACACTTTCAGAAGGACACGGGATAAATATAAACACATGGATCCAGACGCTGCTGCAGCCGCATGACTCTGCAAACACGAGACTAAGAGAGGGCCTTCTGTTTGGAACCAAAGAAATATGTTTGTTAACATTTATGGACATTCGTCATATGCCCTTTTTTATCATTAATATTATTATTATACATATGAAAGACAGTTGCCATAGGGACAGTTGTTGTGTCTCTTGAACAGGGGAACGGTATAACACAACACTAGGACCTAACTGACATCACTTTTGGTTTCACAGTTTTCTCTGCAGAAGAAGAACAGGCTGTGAGGACATTTATCTATTTGGAGCAGAGAGGACGGACACAGTTTGTTAAAGCTGTAGTAACGCTCGATCAGCCTGCATCCAACCAGGACCAAGAGGGACTAAAAAGTATCTGGCATTGGTTAGGGGTAGGGTCGAGAAGGGAAAGGTAGAGTCGAGTCAAGTGTTAATTAGTTTCACTGTAAAAAAAATCTTGTACTTTTTTCAGCTTATCTCTGTACTAGTCTGGTGCACACTGCACTGGGGACAATTGCACATGTATTTCAATGTGGTTTTACTGCAAATGACAAATAAATGGAATCTAAATGTAGATTACAGCTTTGACTTCTGAGATCGACAGCTTTGTAAAGTCTTCTGAGATACTTGCTGTGATTTAGAGCCATACAAAATACAACAAATTGAATTGAGCAAGCGAGAGTGCACATGCGTTTATCTGTTTCTCACAGTCGAAAGAGTGAATCATAAATTAGTAATAATAATCTGTATTTAAAACCGTTGATACCAAAAATGACCGCCATCTTGGATTTTGGACAAAGCTGAGGCCGCATCCAGATTGACTCAGAATACTTCCTCGCCCTACAGTACCTTCCTGCTTCAAAGTGACCTTCCGTGAGGTTTAGTCAAGTGACATTTTCACAGAGTTTAAAGACGTTTTCACTCACACTTTGGTCAATTTCACGGCATGAAGGTCAACAAAAACTAGATAAGAAATTGTTATCAAATCGGATGCAGGGAAAGTGATGCGTTCCCAATTCGGCGATCGTGATTGGTTGGCAGATTTTCTGGCTGGAGGTCCTGGGAACCATCCAGCTGTTTTTTAGACCCTTTTACTCTCTATAGACTGTATATGCACATAATAATATTAATGCATCGGTTTTATATAGCGCTTTTTTAGAGACTCAAAGACGCTTCACATGTGTCATTATTCATTCACTCCATACACAGTGGTGATAAACTACTACTGTAGCCACAGCTGCCCTGGGGCACACTGACAGAAGCGAGGCAACCAGTCTGTGCCATCGGCCCCTCCGACCACCACCAACCATTCTTACACACACCAGACTCATTCTAGGCAATGGGGGTGAAGTGTCTTGCCTAAGGACACAACGGCAGTCTGGCACTTTACAGCCACAGCCGCCCCACTGTGGCTGGTGTTCCCAGAGGTTAAGTATCTTGCCAAGGACACATCGACAGTAGTCAGGTGAAAGTCTTGAGCGGGGCTTGAACCCACGACCTTCTGGCTCAAAGGCCAACGCTCTACCAACTGAGCTACTGCCGCCCATTGCTAACTCACTAGCTCAATGAAGCCTCTCTTTGTTTATAAGGTTTATTCCTGTACTAGTCTGGTGCATACTGCACTGGGGACAATTGCACATGTATTTCAATGTGGTTTTACTGCAAATGGCAAATAAATGGAATCTAAATGTAGATTACAGTAGTGTAGCGTAGAGTAGAGTTGGGCCAAGTAGAGTAGAGTAGAGTAGGGCCAAGTATAGTGTAGTAGAGCAGGTGGATTCAGGGCTTTACAAGTATATATCAAAACCTTACCTTAAAACTAAACACAATTTTAACAACAAAAAACATAATATACGCCGCAACTCAGGCTCCTCCAGAGATAACCTCCAAACACATCCATCTTCCACCCAATGACCCCTCCCCTTCCCCGACGCTGTCCTCTCATTGGCCGCTCAGCTGATAATATACGTTCCCATGGAGATAATGGAATCCGAAAGCCTCCCAAAAATACCCACCTGCCTCTACCGCTGCTCCGGACCACACTCACCAAGCGAGTTCCAGGATCCGTTGTGTCATTCCGATCAGCGGTGGCAGACAAAGACACGGGAATAACCGGAATTTTGGGTTTGAATGAGAGAGTAGACGGGAGGGAGCGGTGTGTAGCTTTGTAATGTGAGGATAAAATGTCCCTGTGCGCCGTGTTCTCGCCCTCTTATCCTTCCCGCTCGCAAACATTGGATCCTTTTCTCATCTTTATCCAATTCAAAAGAACTTTTTGTCTCAGTTTAGCTCATTTTTCCAGTTCTTTCCGCTGTTAAAAAGGCAGATTTCTTTGTCGCCAGGCTAGTGTCAACAAGCATTTTCTCTTTGTTGGCTTTGTTCTGTATACATTGTGCTTTGGGTTTGTCGTTTGTTTTCTCTGTTCTCATTGTTTTTTTTCTCACAAAGGACAGTTGCTTGAAAGATGCGTTTTTGCATTTTATAGCAACGGAATTGAGCATGATTTAGGATAAGTCAGGTTTGTTAGGAACTCGATTGTTGTGTAGAGTGTAGGTTCTGCCTCGGTGATGTGGTAGTCGTCGGACCAACCAGACCCACGCCAAGAGTCTGGATGTGTTTGGATGCTTTTAATTGGACCGAAAACAGGAAGTTACATTAGAAAAGACATCCAGCAAACTTACAGATGAAGGTGGGTCTAAGGACAGTGGTGATGATCCAGGACGTTTATGGACATTTATGGTCATTCGCCCCTTATGGATTAATGTGTTTTTATCTCTGAATTTCCTGTGGATCAGCAAATACTAATGCAGACTTTTGGGGATTTTTCTCTGCCAATTATTCAATTGCCAAATCATCATTTTATTAATTTTTCCAACCCTTTATTAGCGCATTTCTGGGTCAGGGGGTGGCAATGAGAGCTGACACCCAATGCTCATAGCATCAGTCCCTCTCTGATCCTGATCCGGATCATGCATTGCGTTGGCTTTCAAAGCAAAGTCAATGGTGAAGCACGTTCGAGCGTCCAAATGCATGTGCGTCTCGGAATGCACGTGTGGCCTGCTCAGTAGAGACGCACGGACTGTGGAGCAAAGTCGAAGGGTTGAAGCAGGAGCTGAAAACATTTCTCAACCTTTCCTCGGGACATTCGTGCTGCAACCAATCAGAGAACCACAAAGTGATCACGGGGACATTAGTGGTCTGAGCGAGCAGACTGAACATACTGTAAACAGCCAAAACAGGAGCTAAACCAGGACTAAACCAGGGTTGACAATGGGGGACTGTGTGCTTGTGAATATATGCTTTTTCATGCTCCTGTGACTTTATACAACTGCTTTGAGTGTGTTCGCCGATTCGGAAGTACCGTTTAATAATAAAATATACTTATTGCGCACCTCCGTGAACACATACTGCTGTTATATAAAGTCTATGGAACCAACTGACCCACTGTTGCCCCAAATCAATCAGATTAAACTTAAATGTATTTATTTTTCATGAATGATAATGCATTACTTTATTATCAGATTCAAAAAACGAATGTCTGTTTATCAACATGTATGGACATTGGTCATCAGCCCCTTACTGACCAATAGCTTGATGTGTTTTTTTATCAGTGAATTTTCTGTGTTTGATTCTCTGATCTGTGTTGGCGAATCGACAGCTTTGACTTCTGAGATCGACAGCTTTGTAAAGTCTTCTGAGATACTTGCTGTTGTGATTTAGAGCCATACAAAAATACAACAAATTGAATTGAGCAAGCGAGAGTGCAAATGCGTTTATCTGTTTTAGTTATTAGTAATTAGTAATAATAATCTGTATTTAAAACCGTTGATACAAAAAACGACCGCCATCTTGGATTTTGGACAAAGCTGAGGCCGCATCCAGATTGACTCAGAATACTTCCTCGCCCTACAGTACCTTCCTGCTTCAAAGTGACCTTCCGTGAGGTTTAGTCAAGTGACATTTTCACAGAGTTTAAAGACGTTTTCACTCACACTTTGGTCAATTTCACGCCATGAAGGTCAACAAAAACTAGATAAGAAATTGTTATCAAATCGGATGCAGGGAAAGTGATGCGTTCCCAATTCGGCGATCAGTGATTGGTTGGCAGATTTTCTGGCTGGAGGTCCTGGGAACCATCCAGCTGTTTTTTAGACCCTTTTACTCTCTATAGACTGTATATGGACATTGCTAACTTACTAGCTCAATGAAGCCTCTCTTTGTTTATAAGGTTTTTATTTTGAAATTGTCTCTGGTTTGTCTCTGGTCTCTTTCCGGTCTTTCCCTGGTCTCTCTCTGGTCTCTCTCTGGTCTCTCTCTGGTCTTTGGTCTCTTTCTGGTCTCTCCCTGGTCCTTTTCTGGTTTCTCTTAGGCCTCTCTTCGGTCTCTTTCTCGTCTCTCTCTGGTTCTTTTATGGTCTCTCTCTGGTCTTTGGTCTCGCTCTGGTTTCTCTCTATCCCTCTGGTCTCTCTCTAGTCTCTCTCTGGTCTCTCACTGGTTCCTCTCTCGCCTCTGGTCTTTGGTCTCTTTCTGGTCTCTCTCTGGTTCTTTTATGGTCTCTCTTTGGTCTTTTTCTGGTCTCTCTCTCTCGTCTCTCTCTGTCCCTCTGGTCTCTCTCTAGACTCTCTCTGGTCTCTTTCTGGTCTCTCTCTGGTCTCATCTCTCGTCAGCATCGGAAAACGTGTCCGATATCTTTAAGTACGTCTTCCCTTTCTCTCTCTCTTGTTGATAGCACTTCCCAGCATGCTCCTCTCTCCACTGCTCTGAACCAAGACATAAATAAAACAAAATTGATTCTGAAGAAACACTGAAGCAACCACCAGAGAGACAATTTGAGTCTCCAAATGTGCATTATTTTCTCAAGTCTCTGCTTAGGTTCTGCTGGTAGTCTCGGTCTCGGTCTCCAGACTCTTTCCCCGTGGATTCGCTGCTGCCGGTCCTAGTGGGAGTCTGAGTGGATACGTATCAGTCCAAAACACACAGAAATGTCGAGGGAGACTGCGCCCATTGTCAATATGAGACTTTGCTTTTTACAAGAACTGCAAACCTTTAAAGGGAAGGATCGATATGTTTTCCCGAAGGACGTCATTCGCGGTTGGTTGTGGGAGCCATAGAAAAACAGAAAAGGAGAGTTTTGACATGTTATTTGTGCCGGCTTATGTTTTGGCTGCACTCATGACCTGCATTGATTTCTCTCAGACTTTCAGAAAAGAAACTAGGGCTGTTTGGACAAAGCCGGTCCACGGAAGTCAAACAGGATTTTTTTTTGCCTTCCTGTTCGTATAGGGCACATATAGCAGAGGGCGTGTTTGAGAAATAAACACAAACTCACTATAGATGTTGTGTGTGGAGTTTTCCAAAATAAACTTAAAATGTATGTCTCTACATGTCCATCTCTCATCATGGAAGACTTAAAAAACTCTTCAAGCAATATTTACAATGATTATTAGCAATATTAGCAAGATTGAAGCCATAGGCAGTCTCTGGTCTGTCTTGCTGGTCTCTTTCTTGTCTCTCTCTGGTCTCTTTCTGGTAAACTTAATGTTAAAGGTGGGGGTTGGGGGTGGGGGACTAGGAGGAAGATGGAGAGGCGTCCACCAGGAGAGCTGCTCACCATCGGCTTCTCTAACGTGTGGTTCTGGTCACAGCAGGGTCCCGTCTCTGCTGCTCCACAGTTGTCGACCACAACTGTGTTTAAGTGTCCCTATAGAAACAGTTTGGGTCAAATGGAGAGGATAATACAGGGACTATATTTAACATGTGACTTGAAAGGTGAGTTCTCCCATTTCAATAATCCATGCTGTTTGATAACAACAGAAAGAAAAAAAATCTAAAATAATGTTGGGGGACATTACAGTGGGTAAAAGTCCCCAGAGAGAGTCGTCTCTCTCCTCTCTCTCTCTGGCCTTTCCTTGTTCTCTCTCTACTCTCTCTAGTCTCTCTCTACTCTCTCTCTGGCCTCTCCTTGGTCTCTCTCTACTCTGTCTGGCGTCTCCATGGTATCTCACTCTCTGGTTTAGTCTCTCTCTGGCCTCTCCTTGGTCTCTCTCTACTCTCTCTCTGGTCTCTCCTTGGTCTCTCTCTACTCTCTCTCTGGTCTCTCCTTGGTCTCTCTCTAATCTCTCTGGCGTCTCCATGGTATCTCACTCTCTGGTTTTGTCTCTCTCTACTCTCTCTCTGGCCTCTGCTTGGTCTCTCTCTACTCTCTCTAGTCTCTCTCTGGCCTCTCCTTGGTCTCTCTCTAGTCTCTCTGGCCTCTCCTTGGTCTCTCTCTAGTCTCTCTGTACTCTCTCTACTCACTCTCTCTCTCTGGCCTCTCCTTGGTCTCTCTCTACTCTCTCTCTGGTCTCTCCTTGGTCTCTCTCTAGTCTCTCTCTACTCTCTCTACTCACTCTCTCTCTCTGGCCTCTCCTTGGTCTCTCTCTACTCTCTCTACTCACTCTCTCTCTCTGGCCTCTCCTTGGTCTCTCTCTAATCTCTCTGGCGTCTCAATGGTATCTCACTCTCTGGTTTAGTCTATCTCTACTCTCTCTCTGGCCTCTCCATGGTCTCTCTCTGGTCTCATTTGCTCCCTCTTTCCCCTGAGTCATAGTGATCACATAGATCTCACTCAAAACGCTGTTAAAATGCACATATTTAAAACGATGGCGGTGTGTGTTTGCGGTGGAGATCGGCCGCAGGACTCGTGCGGACGTCACTGTGGAGATATATTTAACTGCGCTTGTTAAAATGGCCCCATGTCGCTTTTTAAGCCCAATCAGCCACGTTCTGTTCGCATCTTGTCTCTGAATCATGACTCAGGGGGTTGTTTTAAGAAGGAGTCGTCTAATCACAATTGTGCTTATTAGTTTAATATAACAGCTCTCTGAGATCATGTGACTCTGGGAGATTCTGCTCGAGACGGAAGTCAGAAAACAGTACTGTATGTGAGAGTGTGCCAAGCAGGAGAACACCAGGCCCCAGAGAGACCAGAGAGACCAGCGAAAGACCAGAGAGACCAGAGAGAGAGACCAGAGAAAGACCAGAGAGAGAGACCAGAGGGAGAGATCAGAAGGGGGGACCAGAGGGTGGCAAGAGAGAGAACAGAGAGAGACCAGAAAGGGCCTAGAGAGGGACTAGAGAGAGACTAGAGCGAGAGATCAGAGAGAGACCAGAAGGAGGGACCAGAGAGAAAGACACTAGAGAGACACTAGGGAGAGACTAGAAAGAGACAATAAAAAGAGGGATCAGTGAGAAAGATCAGGCCAGAGAGAGAGACCAGAGAGAGAGTCCAGAGAGAAACTAGAGAGAGACTAGAAAGAGGGATCCGTGAGAAAGATCAGCCCAGAGAGAGACCAGAGGGAGGGAGCAGACATAGACTAGAGAGAGAGACCAAAGAGACCAAAGACCAGAAAGAAAGCCCACAGAGAGGGATCAAAGAGAAAGACCAGACCAGTGAGAGAGACCAAAGAGAAAGACCCAAAAGAGATGAAAGAGAGAGGGACAATTAAGAGAGAGACCAAACCCGATAAAGATCAGAGAGACCAGAGGGAGGGACCAGAGACAGACCAGACCAGAAAGAGAGACCAAGAGAGGGATCAGAGAGAAAGAACAGAGAGAGGGACCAACCCAGAGAAAGATCAGAGAGAGAGACAAGACCAGAGAAAAAACAGAGAGGGAGAGAGAGACAGACAGACAGACAGACATAGAGTAGAGAGAACGACTAGAGAAAGGGATCAGAGGGAGACAAACCAGAGCGAGAGAGCAGAGAGAGGGACAAGAGAGAGACACTGCAAGAAATGGGTGGAGTCTGATGTGCTCCTGCTTGGTTGGAACGAAAACCTGCAGCCGCACTGACCCTTTGAGGCCCAGTTAGACCCCCCTGTTCTGTCTTCATCTTCATTTCCTCAAAAACACACACTAAATCCAAACAAAATTACAGATGAAAGTTGTTTTTTGTGCTTTGACTTTAATCTCCAGCGCGTTTCCTGCTTTTTTATGGATCAAAGTTTTCTCCAACTCAGTTAAAAGTGTCGGGAACAGGTGAAATCAAGCTGATCTCAAAGCTATTAATTCTTAACAAGTTTGTTTGCCTTCAGTTTTGATTTTCTATCTGCTTTCCGCTGTCATATCTCCCCTCTTTTAAAGCCCGTCGTACATTTGCAGTGGGAAACTTTTAGATTGCTTTGGCGCCTTCCTTTTAATCAGCTACCTCATTATCTTGTCGAATATAATGTGCACAACTCGCTGTCCTGGAGCGAGGGCGCTTCCAATTCACAATCAGCAACAAGAGTGATAGATATTGTTTATTATAGCGGTCCTTGTGCACTTGAGGCCCTCTGTGTCGCACTGTCCTGATGGGGATTACGGCCACGTGGAGGAACACCTGGGTTATTGGTGTATAAATATGTTTGCGATTGTTAACTGACTCACCCTGTAGCCCGGTGACCCGTGCCCCAATCACAAAGTTGCGGGAACCTTGAAGGACAGAAGCACCGGGCGACACGGTGGCTGAGTGGATAGCACTCTCGCCTCTCAGCAAGAAGGTCCTGGGTTCGAATCCCGGTTGGACCAGGGCCTTTCTGAGTGGAGTGTGCATGTTCTCCCCGTGTCTGCGTAGGTTTCCTCCAGGTGCTCCGGTTTCCCCTACCACTAAAAATATGTACAATAGGTCTGGCATGTGCCTCCTGTACTGGCGACCCCGCTCCCAAAAATCACAATTGTAAACCGCTTTGAGACTCCGATGTGCAGTGAAAAGGCGGTATATAAATAAAGATTACTTACTTACTTACTTACACCGTGTCCTTCCAGCTCTAGTCATATAGTGTTGTTGGTTGAGAGTTTTTTAAGGTATCGGTGGAAAAAGTTGTTTTATAAGCTGCACAAACAGAAAAGAGAAGGACATTTCACACTTTCACACCTTTGTTGTATAAAACATGGATCAGTTTGTCTCATTATTGACTTATTTGCACACAAACACTCTCGCACACACACACACACACACTCACACACGCACACTCACAGACACACACACACACACCCAAACACTCATAGACACACACACAAACACTCACACACACACATGCACACACACACACACTCACGCACGCACACACACAAACACTCACACACACACATGCACACACACAAACACTCACACACGCACACTCACAGACACACTCACACATGCACACACACACACACTCACGCACGCACACACACACACACACAAACACTCACACACACACATGCACACACACAAACACTCACACACGCACACTCACAGACACACTCACACACACACATGCACACACACAAACACTCACACACACTCACACACGCACACTCACACACACACACACACATGCACACACACAAACACTCACACACACACACACACAGACACACAAACACTCACAGACACACTCACACACACACATGCACACACACAAACACTCACACTCACAGACACACACACACACAAACACTCACACACACACATGCACACACACAAACACTCACACACACTCACACACGCACACTCACACACACACACACATGCACACACACAAACACTCACACACACACACACAGACACACACACACGCACACACAGTGCATGTATTCTATTACATTCACATGTCTCTCTCTGGTCTCTCTCTAGTCTCTCTCACACTGGTCTCTTTCTAGTCACTCTCTCTCTGGTCTCTCTATCTCTGGTCTCGCTCTAGTCTCTCTCTCTCTGGTCTCTCTCTAGTCTCTCTCTCTCTGGTCTCTCTCTAGTCTCTCTCTCTCTGGTCTCTCTCTAGTCTCTCTCACACTGGTCTCTTTCTAGTCACTCTCTCTCTACTCTTTTTCTCTCTGGTCTCTCTCTGGTCTCTCTATAGTCTCTCTCTCAAGTCTCACTATAGCCTCTCTCTCTCTGGTCTCTCTCTTGTCTCTCTCACACTGGTCCCTTTCTAGTCACTCTCTCTCTGGTCTCTCTATCTCTGGTCTCGCTCTAGTCTCTCTCTCTCTGGTCTCTCTCTAGTCTCTCTCTCTCTGGTCTCTCCAAGTCACTCTCTCTGGTCTCTCTCTAGTCTCTCTCACACTGGTCTCTTTCTAGTCACTCTCTCTCGACTCTTTATCTCTCTTTGGTCTCTCTCTAGTTTCTCTCTCTCTTGTCTCTCTGTCTCTGGTCTCTCCTTGTCACTCTCTCTCTGGTCTCTCTATAGTCTTTCGCTCTCTGGTCTCGCTCTAGTTTCTCTCTCTCTGGTCTCTCCCTAGTCTCTCTCTCCCTCTGGTCTCGCTCTAGTTTCTCTCTCTCTTGTCTCTCTCCGATTGGTCCGAACACCCACATGTTACTCTGATCCTGCAGAAATAGAACCTCGGCAACCAGACCTGGCCAAGACACGTCACAACAACACATCATGCCATTATCCATACTGTTTTCCATGAATGTTTTTATTTTATTTTTTATTTTTTTATAATTCTTTGTTTTTGAAAGTCTGAGCTCGTTTGGGGCAAATGCAGTCGAGGTCTCTCTCTACAGCAGCACATCACACACAGAGCAGGGGAACGGGAGATCCCTGTTCTGCTCCATATACGCAGCATGAAAAGAGGCCGACAATAGAAGGAACATGAGCGCTCTTGGACCCCGGCGACGGCTTTTGTTTTGGCAGAAAAATGACAAAGATGTGGCCTTTCAGAACAGCAGGACTCAGGCAAGGTTGTGCCATGTCCTTCCCATGGGCCGCCTTTTGTCCTGCAAAACCAGCTCAATGCCATCTCTTATCTAAAGTACAAGAGACAAGACAATATGCTTCAGACGTTATGTTCAGGTCGTGGAGGAAGAAAAGGAAAAGAAAGAGCGTGTTACATGGTCCAGGACGAGGTCAAAATGTGGAGAGAAAACTGACCAGCACAAGTCATAATGTTATTACAAATGCATCAGTTTTACATACTGTACAAATATAAAGACATCATATACACTCCATACACAGTGGTGAAAATCTAATATAGTAGCTACAGCTGCCCTGGGGCACACTGACAGAACAGAGGCAACCAGTATGTGCCATCGGCCTCTTCCTCCAACACCAACCATTCACACAAGCACCAGACTCATTCTAATGTGGGTGAAGTGTCTTTACAGCCACAGCACTGTAGAGGTCTCCCATCACAGTAATAACCAGAGCCCTGCCCTGCTTAGCTTCAGAGGTCTGACAGGATCTGCCCATGTGAGAGCCAGAGGTATATTATTGGAATGAAGTTACAAGTATATCATTGATCTTTTTTTCACTATCAAATAACTACAGTACTTTCTATTATTTTGTTAAAGACCACAAAACAAACACATCCACAAAAAGAACACAATAACAACACAACAAAAATAAAATAGTTAAACCCCAAAAAGAACTAACATAACACAAAGACAATTAAAACATGAAATAGTAGAGAAGAGCGAACAAAAAAAAGTAATAATAATATAAAATAATAATAACGATAATAAAAGTAATAAAAATAATAATAATACCAATAATAATAATAATAATAATAATAATAATAATAATAATAATAATAATAATGATAATAATAATAATAATAATAATAATAATAATACCAATGATAATAATAGTAATAATAATAATATAACAATAATAATAATAATAATATAACAATAATAATAATAATAATAATAATAATAATAATATTAATAATAACAACAATAATAATAATACCAATAGTAATATTAATAATAAAACTCACATTGATTAAAAAAAAGAAAAAAATGGATGATATTATTCCTTTCAGATTGAGGTTGTGCTCTGGGTCTCTGCCACCTCTCGTCAAATGGATCAAAACACATTCTCTGCTTTCTATGACACCAAATCTCAGTCTGACTCCTCAAAGTGTACGGCCACAACATTTGTAAAGCGCTTTGTCTGGTCTGTGAAAGGTGCTATATAAATTAACATTACTTACTTATTTAACTTTGTCTTAATCTCCGCTTGACTCCGTTTCATACGCACTCACAGCTCTTCGCCCACTGGTCTCACTCGGTGTGAAGAGCCCTGACCCCTCCTCTTCATCACGACGCAGAGGCACAAAGGAAAATTGCGGCCGAATCTAAAGTGTAATTGTATGTATTTAAGTCCAGCTTTCAAACTGAGAGGTGTGCAGATGTAGGTCTAATTTCTTTTGATTGAAATGATTGAAGTCTTTAGCCATTCCAGATTTACAGGCTCCCGACGTTTTAAAGACACGAATAGCCTTTTAAGTCGAAATTGTGTGACTATAAAAAGTTAAAATCCTGTGTTTCTTCTTTCTGTTATATATTCACCGTGTATGAGATGGACCAGATGTATCTTTGGTGCTTTTTAAGAAACAAAAGTGATGATTAAAGGGGGTTATTTTAAAACTATGAATGTGCTGCAAGATTCATTGAGGTGGAATGTCTATTGGAACGGTCGCAAATGTATTCTCGTGTTTTGATTGAATGGTTTTATTTTGGTGGTCATATTCACAAAGTTACAGCTCAAACATATGATAATTTAATGAACTGAACCAAAGAAGGATCAGGCAGAAGCAGCTGATTCGAGCCTGTTGGATTCTACACCATTGGTTAAACCAGATTTAGATCTTTGATTGTTTGGTTATATTATAATTTTAATGCTAATAGTATTATTAAACAAACAAACGTACAAAAAACAACGTTAATTTTAAAATTATTTAAATATTTCAAACTTAAAAGGTATATAGTAAGATTTTAAGCAGAGAGAATGATTCCTGGATTCCAATAGTCTTGATGATCCACCCAGAAGTAGAAAATAGTCTCATATATAAAGAAATTATTTACTTTATTAAATCTTCTGTTGATTCATTCCATAACTTCTGAGAACAAAGTCACATTTTACTTTAGTTCTTGCTTTAGTAAGGACTAAAGTTACAACATAACCTCTGAGATTGTAACTGTTTTCTCTCAGTTTGAACAAGCACAAGATACACCCTCGTAATGAATCAAAAAAGTTCAATTTGTCTTGAGTTAAAATGCTTTTTGTGATTTGAGTTCTGGAGACAGCTCTGCAGCTGGAACATGTTAAAAAAGCAATACCTAAACTTGTATTTCTAAAGAACCACAAAAAGCACGAGGTGCACTCTTTGATGTGGGCTCTTCCTGTCACTGTGAAGCTGAATCCAGGGAACGTGAGCTGGGTTTAGGCCGCTGTGAGGTTAGTTTTACCTGCTGATGATGTGTTGCCATAGTAATCACAGGTCTCTATAAAAAATTCATGAGTCGGTTTTTAATCATCAGAATCAGAACATGTTTTTAATTGCACTTAACAGAATCCGATGATTAGAACAAACACAAATCAAATGTCAATAGATGGACATAAACTTGACAAACCCATCCTCTCACTGCCTCACTGCCACATGGAGCAAATGCTGGTGCTAATGCTAATGCTAACGCTAATGCTAATGCTGGAGCTAATCCTAGTGCTGAGGCCGGTGCTGATGCTGGATCTAAAGTCACAAATAAACAAGGAAGCACCCTGAAGTAGAACTGCAAAAATAAGATAATTTAATAACTGCCAAAGGACAATAAATCCAAAAGTAAAAACCAGGGGAAAGACAGAACGAACAAACATTTGATAGACCGACAACAAGACGACAGAAGAACGTAGAAAATAAATTAACAGAAAGTACACACCATGAAATCTAATCCGCCGTCTCTCTGTGAGTGACAGCGATGGCGTCTTCCTCTCGGTGCAAAAGTCTGATTAAAGAACATTTCCCTAATCCCTGGTCCACGTATCATCCCTGAGCCCTGTGTGGATTATCTGCCTTCAACTCCTGCAACGGCTGCGACAATAGCCCCCTGCAGCCACCGCTCAAACATGCTAATTATGAGCCATTTAGAACCAGTGGGGGCGGGTCCCGGCTCAAAAGTGGCCAAAATGACGTGCGCTGACATGCTTGCAATACCACCCCGGGCCGATGGAGGTGGTATAACAATTAGCCAATGCTAACATATAGCATTAGCTGACCTCTCGAAAACGTCTTTACAGGATGGTCCAAAAGTTGGCTCTTGGCCCAAAGCTCCGTTCCACATGTGTGTCAATGCTGAGGGGGGTGAATTTTTACTCATTGTGAATTTTTGAAGTCACTCATTTAAATGAATGGGGCTCGTGCAGCTGACGCATGCGCAGATGCGTTTTTTCACATTTTCCAGCCCCCGCAGCCATTTTGAATCACTCCATTAAATTTTTGGTCCATTACTTAGAACGGTGGAGATACTGTAGGCGTGACTAGGTCCGTTAATATATACAGTGATATATACAGGTTAGAACAGTGCCTTTTTGTGCCACTGAGCAAACTGGTGTTCCCAAAGGTCTCCCATCACAGTATTATCCAGGCTCTGCCCTTCTTAGCTTCAGAGGTCTGACGAGATCTGGCTTTCACCTGCAAGAATGGGTACATAATACTGTGTGAAGAGGTGTTTTTTTCACGCTTCAGGCTTTCGCTTGAAACTTTACATCGGTTTGTCAGTTTTATTTCCTCCACTAGCATGCTAAAGTGACTCAGAAACATATATATTATTACCACAACATTACATATTCCATTCATCTGATACCTCTGTTCTTATAATTTATTAGTTACTTTACCTGCCGCTAATATTTCTATAGTTTTTTGCTAAAGTACAATACAAACATCAGTAAATTCCTCCTGATGCTGCGGACTACAGTCTATGCTCCACTAGTGACTTATCCTTGAGCCTAGTGCTTATACCTCCTTATTATCCTTATCTACTTTAGTGCATTATCGATTATCTTAAAGAACTGATCCTGTTTGATGTGTGCAAACTGAGCGCTCTTATTTCCTCCTTTTATTATTCTGTAATCCTCTGAGATCAGTCCAAATCACTCAAATTATTAGTTTAATTCCACTGCAAGTATTTCACTTCAATTCTTTTTATTTGTGCAATGCCCTAAATCCCAACGGCAGTCGCCTCAAAGGACTTTACAAAGTTGTCGATTCCTCAACAAAGATACAGATGAGAGAATCAAACAAAGATGATACAAAAATAACAAACACATACAGTAGAAGCCAATGGTCCGTAAGCGGCACATGACCAATGTCCAAACGTGTTCATAAACGTCCTGCATCGGCAACAAACAAAGCTGTAGATCCAGGACTCAGGCTGTAGAACGAGGACTGAGGCTGTACAGTCTTGTGAGGTGTTTCGGATGGTGGCTGTCGCAAATCAATACAGAGATTTGAACTATGGTTTCTTTAATGACATAGTTTTAGATCCATAAAGAGACTCCGTATGACTATCATAATGATCCATCTATGTTGTAGATTTGTGTAACTATTGAACAAATGGAAATCGTTTGAATGCCCTGAAGCGTGTGGAGCAGGTGTGTCTGATTCTCCCGCTCCTTCCCCTCGTGTGGAGAATCAGATGTAAGTGTTCTTCTCAAGTCCTGTCTCCAATCACACGGATCATTGATCAGCAGCTCCTCATGCTAACTGCGGCAAATGCTAAAGTGTTATTCTCTGCATGAAAAACCACATTTTGGCAAGATATTTACAGGAATGAGACCGAGAGCTCAATTCTCTGCTCCTGCTGCTGTCAGACTGTACAATGAGAACCGCTGAGTCAGTACCATAGACTGGACATATAAACGGATGTAGTCACGCCCATCTTCGCCGTTGAAACTAAACTAAGCCTTCTGTGGGCTTTTTCAAAACAGCAGCGGGGCAGGATAATGTGAAAAAACTCATCTGTGCATGCGTTAAAAAGTGAATTTAAAAGTCCACAGAGGTTAAACTAGACAGGTGAAAAAAAAGAGCAGGCTGTAGAACGAGGACTGACGTAGCCTACTTTTTTCTTGAAGTCAAACCTAATTAGCGTGACGTTTTGACGACTCCACTCCAATCTTCGCCATCCCAAAAGATGAACTATGGGTTGATAATGAACGTGAAATCCGTTGAATAATCCAACACTTTTGATCTCCACATTTCTGAGAATAAATCTGTCTCTTTTTGCCAGTCACCACTTCTCTTGATTGACTTTTTTCCCCAAACAAAGATTTTCAATTTGGCATTAACGCGAGCTGTAATTGTATCACAGTGCTAAAAGCAGCAGATGTGGGTTGAAAACTGTAGCTGCCTGCATCCTTCCTCCGCCGCAGAGAGACGCATTGTTTATGGGGGTCTCGCTAATGAAAAACCAACACAAAATGGCGTCATTATGATCTGTCAAATGCCAATTAGAGGTAATACAGCTCGCGGTCTGTGGAGCGAAGATACAGATGAATGCGTTTACGTTCCTCTGGATGCGATTCTCGATGTGGGAGGAGGCTGGCAGTGTGGTGACCGGTTAAACGCCTGTGATGAGTGTGACATGGAAAAGCCTATGGGAGCGATCGTGTCTGCCAGGATCATTTATCATGTGCTGAAACGGTGAGATCGGTTGCTAATGACAACGAGCCGTGTATTAAAAAACGTGAGGCTCTGGCGAAATGTCAAAGGATCAAGTGATAATAACATCGTTTGAATGTTGATGAGCGAGCAAAGGTGATTACAAAACGTGTGTTATGTGCTAAAGGACGAGACCGTTGAGTGGCTGGGTGCTCACTGAGAGACAGGGGGAGGAGCTCGGAGTAGAGCCACTGTTTCTCCTTGTTTAGAGGAGCCAGTGGAGGAGGCTCTGAAAGGAGGCATCCTGGACGCATCTCTGGTGAGGTGTCCTGGGAATGTCCCACTGGGAGGAGGCCAGGACAAGACCCAGGACTGTTTCTCTCAGTAGGCCTGGGAACGCCTCAGGATTCCCCCGGATGAGCTTGAGGGAGTGTGTGGAGAGGGACGTCTGGGCGTCTCTGCTTAGACTGCTGCCTTCACAACCCGGCAACTGATAAAGTGGAAGGACTACGGCTTTATTTCAGCTTTTCATTGTAATCTTTTGAATCAACCTGTCCTTTTGTAAAGCACACTTAGGTACCAGCTCGGCCTTGATTTGACCAGAGGGACTTAGAAGTGCCCATGGTACCAGTTAAACAGGACCAGCACAGCTCCCACAGAGTCCACACTTCTCCCCATCACAGAGACACATTTCCTGATCAGGCTGTCGAGCCGGTTACTGTCTCTGAGGTCAGACTGCCCCCAACACACAACCCCGAAGAACACAAACATAGTAGCTCTCTCTCCGTTTCTCTGTCTCTCTCTTGGTGTCTCTGTGTGTGTGTCTCTCTCTCTGTGTATCTTTCTCTCTCTGTTTCTCAGTCTCTCTGTGTCTCTTTCTCTCCTCTCTCTTTCTCTCTGTGTGTGTCTCTCTCTCTTTCTCTCTCTGTGTGTGCGTCTCTTTCTCTCCTCTCTCTCTTTCTCTCTCTGTGTGTGTGTGTCTTTTTCTCTCCTCTCTCTCTTTCTCTCTGTGTGTGTCTCTCTCTCTTTCTCTCTCTGTGTGTGTGTCTCTTGCTCTCCTCTCTCTTTCTCTCTGTGTGTGTGTCTCTCTCTTTCTCTCTCTGTGTGTGTGTCTCTTTCTCTCCTCTCTCTCTTTCTCTGTGTGTGTGTGTGTCTCTTTCTCTCCTCTCTCTTTCTCTCTGTGTGTGTCTCTCTCTCTTTCTCTGTGTGTGTGTGTGTCTCTTTCTCTCCTCTCTCTCTTTCTCTCTGTGTGTGTGTCTCTCTCTTTCTCTCTCTGTGTGTGTGTCTCTTTCTCTCCTCTCTTTCTCTCGGTGTGTGTGTCTCTCTCTTTCTCTCTCTGTGTGTGTCTCTCTCTCTTTCTCTGTGTGTGTGTGTGTCTCTTTCTCTCCTCTCTCTCTCTTTCTCTCTGTGTGTGTGTCTCTCTCTTTCTCTCTGTGTGTGTGTGTCTCTTTCTCTCCTCTCTCTTTCTCTGTGTGTGTGTGTCTCTCTCTTTCTCTCTCTGTGCGTGTGTCTCTTTCTCTCCTCTCTCTTTCTCTCTGTGTGTGTCTCTCTCTCTTTCTCTCCTCTCTCTTTCTCTCCTCTCTCTCTTTCTCTCTGTGTGTGTGTCTCTCTCTTTCTCTCTCTGTGTGTGTGTCTCTTTCTCTCCTCTCTCTTTCTCTCTGTGTGTGTCTCTCTCTCTTTCTCTCCTCTCTCTTTCTCTCTGTGTGTGTGTCTCTCTCTTTCTCTCTCTGTGTGTGTGTCTCTTTCTCTCCTCTCTCTTTCTCTCTGTGTGTGTGTCTCTCTCTTTCTCTCCTCTCTCTCTTTCTCTCTGTGTGTCTCTTTCTCTCATCTTTTTCTGTGTGTGTCTCTCTCTTTCGCTCTGTGTCCCTCTCTCTCCCTCTTCCTCCCTCTCTACAAAGCTCTCTCCGCTGCTTTTTTTCCGTAGACGCGACCACACGACCGATCTTCTGCTAACCCTCAGACAAAGTCATTAGTGTGATCTCATGTGAGGCTGAGCGTGCTAATTCTCCCCTCGCTCCGAGCGCAGCAGCTGGAGGCCTCCGTTTAATAATGGTTGACGTCCGGATCGCCCTGGAACCAGCCTCCATCGCCGCCTCAGACCTGTGCGCTCCACTGCCCACCCATCCACTCATCTACGCGGGCGCCAGATCCTAACGCACACCCTGCCCCCCCGCACAGCTTCGCGCTCACTGCTAATGCTAAAACTCCTCCAAACGCCAATTACCTCAAAGATTCATGGCGAGAGTTTGGCGAGCCAGGCTGTTCCATCCACCACCTCCCTCTGGTTTTGAGATTAACAGATTTTTTATTCATGTCGCACAGTGGAGAAATGTCAGTGTTGCATCACGTTACAGGACGGTAGGAATGAGGAGCACACAACACAGGATAAATGAACAATCACTTTAGCATTATAAAGAAAGAAGTGTCAGAACTTTAGTATGGTTAGGGGCGACAGTGGCTCAGTTGGTAGAGCATTGGCCTTTGAGCCTGAAGGTCGTGGGTTCTAGCCCCACAAGAGGGCCTTAGTGGGGCGGCTGCGGCAGTAAAGTTCTTAGGCGAGACACTTCACCCCCATTGCCTAGAATGAGTCTGGTGTGTGTGTGAATGGTTGGTGGTGGTCGAAGGGGCTGATGGCACATACTGGTTGCCTCGCTTCTGTCAGTGTGCCCCAGGGCAGCTGTGGCTACTGTTGTAGTTTATCACCACCGTGTATGGAGTGAATGAATAATGACATGTAAAGCGTATAAGATCTCAGTAATTTGAAGAAGCAAGTATAACATCTCTATCTTTACCATCATAAAGACATACGTAAAAAATCTTTAACTTTAGCATAATACAAAAGCGAAAATAAAATCTCTGGTTGTCGCATAATAAAGAAGCAAGTTTTAAATCTTTAACTTTAGCATTTTAAAGAAACAAGTATAACATGGGTCGCTTTTGCATAAAGATGCCAGTAAACAATTGCTAACTGAAGCATATTAAAGTAGCAAGTATAAAAAATTTCACTGTAGCATAAGAAACAAGTCAGGATAAAATCTATAGCTTTAGCAGAATGAAGGACTAAGTGTAAAATAGTACTGTATATTCTAGTGCCATAGATAGATAGTTTATGTTTACATCTGTACATGTTAGCTTATGTTTAGTGACAGGGTACACATGTGGTTCTATATCACACATTATGACATTGTTTAAATTATTGCACTGATACACGACATCAGGTTTCAGGTCGGTAGTGTTTGATTTTCTCATTTACGTTGTCGGCCGAAGTAATGCCTCCACCGCAGCAGCCGAACGAGGTGGGAATGTAACACGTAATAATAATGGAGAGATTGGGGTCAGGTGAAAACGCTTGGAGCAATTTAACAGATGCTAGAAAAGTCTTGCGCTGGAAATGGGAGACGCAAATGATTATTATTGTGTCTATGAAGTGATTATGGGTCACGAGAACTTGTACAATTGAGGTAAACACTGGAGTTAAAGTGTAAAATGAGCTTAATAGTGGAATCGCCTGAGGGTTTTAGAAATATAGAGAGCAGACGGTGAAGAGGGAAGAGCGCTTCAGAGAGGAGCCACAAGAATATTCTATTACCAGGATTCTTCATTGCATTTATACGATGTACCCATTGACAATTGACTGAAAGAATATACCTTATTATATGGTGCCACCTGAATAAGACAGCCAGATTCTGTCAGTACTATGAAGCTAAGCAGGACAGGGCCTGGTTAGTACTGTGATGGGAGACCTCTGGAAACATCAGGTGCCAAAGTGGGGCGGCGGTAAAGTGCCAAATTGTTGTTGTATCCATAAATGAGGACAATTGTCTACAGTGGCGCAGTGGTAAGGGCTTATGCTTTGCAATCAGAAGTAGGGTTGCAACAACGAATCGATAACAATCAAATATTAAAAGCGTTGGCAATGAATTTGGTTATTGATTCGTTGTGTCGCGCGATTAATACGTCACCGAGCGCGCGAGTTGGGCGCATTCTTGTAGTTCTATGGTTGAGTGGACGGAAGCACATGCACCACAGAACAACACTGCATGCACACTGCCGTAAAACGAAGAGCAGAGTGTGGCGAAGGTGGTCATTTTTAATACAGTCTATGGTGGAGGCATTCATTTGAGCAAGACCGCGTTGAGCCAGTGCAGAATAGCGAAGCGAAGGAAGCGTGCGAGTGTTGTTCCGCACTAACTTTAGACACTTTGCACAGAGTCAGTGGGAACAGTGTTTCTCAGGGTCAGGGCTGTCATTGGGAGGTTCGGAGACAGGTTAGATTTGCGGAGAACAAGCCGCAGAGGGCAGGGGAGAGGAGAGAGAGGGCAGGGGAGAGAAGAGAGAGGGCAGGGGAGAGGAGAGAGAGGGCAGGGGAGAGGAGAGAGAGGGCAGGGGAGAGGAGAGAGAGCAGGGGAGAGGAGAGAGAGGGCAGGGGAGAGGAGAGAGAGGGCAGGGGAGAGGAGAGAGAGCAGGGGAGAGGAGAGAGAGCAGGGGAGAGGAGAGAGAGCAGGGGAGACGAGAGAGAGGGCAGGGGAGAGGAGAGAGAGCAGGGGAGAGGAGAGAGAGCAGGGGAGACGAGAGAGAGGGCAGGGGAGAGGAGAGAGAGAGCGGGGGAGATGAGAGAGAGCGCGGGGGAGACGAGAGAGAGGGCAGGGGAGATGAGAGAGAGCGGGGGAGACGAGAGAGAGCGCGGGGGAGACGAGAGAGAGGGCAGGGGAGAGGAGAGAGAGGGCAGGGGAGAGGAGAGAGAGGGCAGGGGAGAGGAGAGAGAGGGCAGGGGAGAGGAGAGAGAGGGCAGGGGAGAGGAGAGAGAGGGCAGGGGAGGGGAGAGAGAGCAGGGGAGAGGAGAGAGAGGGAAGGGGAGACGAGAGAGAGGGCAGGGGAGAGGAGAGAGAGCAGGGGAGACGAGAGAGAGGGCAGGGGAGAGGAGAGAGAGAGCGGGGGAGATGAGAGAGAGCGCGGGGGAGACGAGAGAGAGGGCAGGGGAGATGAGAGAGAGCGGGGGAGACGAGAGAGAGCGCGGGGGAGACGAGAGAGAGGGCAGGGGAGAGGAGAGAGAGGGCAGGGGAGAGGAGAGAGAGGGCAGGGGAGAGAGAGAGAGGGCAGGGGAGACGAGAGAGAGGGCAGGGGAGAGGAGAGAGAGGGCAGGGGAGAGGAGAGAGAGGGCAGGGGAGGGGAGAGAGAGCAGGGGAGAGGAGAGAGAGCAGGGGAGACGAGAGAGAGGGCAGGGGAGAGGAGAGAGAGCAGGGGAGAGGAGAGAGAGCAGGGGAGACGAGAGAGAGGGCAGGGGAGAGGAGAGAGAGCAGGGGAGAGGAGAGAGAGCAGGGGAGACGAGAGAGAGGGCAGGGGAGAGGAGAGAGAGAGCGGGGGGAGATGAGAGAGAGCGCGGGGGAGACGAGAGAGAGGGCAGGGGAGATGAGAGAGAGCGGGGGAGACGAGAGAGAGCGCGGGGGAGACGAGAGAGAGGGCAGGGGAGAGGAGAGAGAGGGCAGGGGAGAGGAGAGAGAGGGCAGGGGAGAGGAGAGAGAGGGCAGGGGAGAGGAGAGAGAGGGCAGGGGAGGGGAGAGAGAGCAGGGGAGAGGAGAGAGAGGGAAGGGGAGAGGAGAGAGAGCAGGGGAGAGGAGAGAGAGGGCAGGGGAGAGGAGAGAGAGCAGGGGAGACGAGAGAGAGGGCGGGGGAGACGAGAGAGAGAGCGGGGGAGACGAGAGAGAGAGCGGGGGAGATGAGAGAGAGAGCAGGGGAGACGAGAGAGAGCGCGGGGGAGACGAGAGAGAGGGCAGGGGAGATGAGAGAGAGCGGGGGAGATGAGAGAGAGCGGGGGAGAGGAGAGAGAGCGGGGGAGACGAGAGAGAGAGCGGGGGAGATGAGAGAGAGAGCAGGGGAGACGAGAGAGAGCGCGGGGGAGACGAGAGAGAGAGCGGGGGAGACGAGAGAGACTGCGAGGGAGACGAGAGGGAGCGGGGGAGACGAGAGAGAGAGCAGGGCAGACACATTTTATGAAAATTCTAAAATCCACAATTTCCAACGCCATATGACGTCATAATATGCTAATTAGATGGGTACACTTATTCCCTACATAAAACTTTTGGCCATCCTTAAGATAAGATAAGATAAGCTTTATTTATCTCACAGAGGATAAATGTACATGTCACATTTGGCATGGATAGAAACACTCAGATTGTGCAAAAGGAGGAAATGTGCAAACATGTTACATGCAGGATATATATGTACAATAAAAGTGACAATAATTATGTACAACAAAAGTGACAAGTGTCAATTGGAAACAGTGTCAATAGCAGTGCAGGTTTTCACACAGTGATCATTTAAAGTGACTTATTGTACAGTCTGACAGCGGTGGGGATAAAGGCCCTGCGGTAGCGCTCCTTCCTACACTGAGGGTGCCTCAGTCTTCCACTGAAGGAGCTCCTCAGCTCCTCTACAGTCCTGTGCAGTGGGTGGGAGGTGTTGTCCATGATGGAGGTGGCTTTGGCTAGCACCCTCCTGTCCCTCACCTCCTCCACAGAGTCCAGGGAGCAGCCCAGAGTGGAGCTGGCCTTCCTGACCAGCTTGTTCAGTCTGTTTCTGTCCCGCTCTGTGCTGCCCGGGGCCCAGCACACGGCAGCGTAGTAAATGGCAGAAGCTACCACAGAGTCATAAAAAGTCCTGAGCAGAGGCCTGCTCACTCCGAAGGACCTCAGCCTCCTCAGAAGGAAGAGGCAACTTTGGCCCTTCTTGTGCAGGGCGTTTGTATTATGGGACCAGTCCAGTTTATTGTTAATGTGAACACCCAGGTACTTGAAGCTGTCCACCAGCTCAATGTCCTCCCCCTGGATGTTCAGCAGTGTGTGGGAAAGTGGTTTTCTCCTGAAGTCGATGATCATCTCCTTGGTCTTACTGGTGTTCAAGCACAAGTGGTTGCACTCACAGCAGTCGACAAAGTCCTTGATAACCGACCGATATTCCAGTTCGTTCCCCTCAGGCACACAGCCCACGATGGCGGAGTTGTCGGAGAACTTCTGCAGGTGACAGCTGTGTGTGTCGTGTGTGAAGTCTGAGGTGTAGATGGTGAAGAGAAACGGTGAGAGGACAGTGCCCTGAGGGGCCCCAGTGCTGCAGACTAGCACCTCAGACTCACAGCTGCGCAGCCGCACGTACTGTGGTCGGTCTGAGAGGTAGATGATGGTCCATGCAGTAAGGCTGCTGTCCACTCCCGCGTCCTCCATCTTCCCCTGCAGCAGTGCCGGCCTGATTATTGTATTATTGTATTGAAAGCGCTGGAGAAGTCAAAAAACATGACCCTCACAGCGCTCCCGGCGGGCTCCAGGTGGGAGAGCGTCCGCTGCAGGAAGTAGATGACGGCGTCCTCTACTCCGATGTTGGGTCTGTAGGCGAACTGCAGCGGGTCCAGGGTGGGGCTGACCACGGAGCGGAGATGGGTGAGGATGAGCCGCTCCATGGTCTTCATCAGGTGGGAGGTCAGTGCGACTGGTCTGTAGTGAGCCGGTTCCTTGGTGTGTGCTGTTTTTGGAACCGGGATCACACAGGAGGTCTTCCACAGGACAGGGACCTTCTCCAGGCTGAGGCTCAGGTTGTACATGTAGCTGAGGACCCCAGAGAGCTGGTCTGCACAGGTCCTCAGCAGCCTGGGACTGATCCCGTCCGGTCCTGCGGATTTCCTCAGCTTCAGGAGCTGGAGCTGACTCCTCACCTGGTCCGGTGTGTTGGAGAGGGGGGGGGGGCCCGGGGTAAGTAAGTAAGTAAGTAAGTAAGTCATTATTTATATACCGCCTTTTCACTGCAGAGCTGAGTCTCAAAGCGGTTTACAATTGTTATTTTTTATTTTTTTTGGGCACTTGTCTCTCACTCCACACAGAGATGGGAGCGGGGTCACCAGTACAGGAGGCGCATTTTACATATTTTTAGCGGTAGGGGAAACCGGAGTACCCGGAGGAAACCTACGCAGACACGGGGAGAACATGCAAACTCCACTCAGGCCCTGGTCCGACCGGGATTCGAACCCAGGACCTTCTTGCTGAGAGGCGAGAGTGCTATCCACTCAGCCACCGTGCCGGGGTGTACTGTCCGAGGTGGGGGCTGGGGATGCGGGGGCAGGAGGGCCAGGGGCAGCCGGAGGCAGTGTCCACTGGGCGGTGTCCACTGGGCTGGGGACGTGTGAAGAGGTGGGGGCGGGAGGGGGGGCAGATGGAGAGGGGGGAGAATCAAACCCGTTGAAGTAATGGTTAAATTCATCCGCCCGGTGCTGGTCTCCATCCGCTGTTCCTCTGGCACTCTGTCCAAAGCCGGAGATGTTAATAATTCTGTAGTTTACAGAAAGTCTTTATCTCCTATCACTTTTAAGTTACAGCCTTTTGAAATAAGAATTTCAAAAGTTTTTGAGTATATGCACTCAACAACGTACAATTACCCTAAAAATGACTAATTACACAAACTTGTCTTGTCTGTAATTGCTCTTTGGGTTAAACAACAAAACCTGTTTTTGTGCACTTTTCTTTATACTGCATAGCATACATTTGTATGTTTCTTTGTGTTGATCCAAGGCCACGTTTTTTTAATAACGGGATGGAAACTAAAAATGCTTTTTTTATCCGATTAATCGAAGAAATAATCGACAGATTAATCGATTATTAAAATAATCGTTAGTTGCAGCTCTAATCAGAAGGTTCTGCGTTAAAGCTGCACTAACTGACTTTATTTTTGTATTAATTACTAAAATGCTATCCATGTCCGTGTAGGGCATTGGGATATACGTCCTTTTGAAGAAAAAGTAGCGCAGATTTGTGCTGGCGTGACATTATATTTTAGATCGAGTTTTGATGAAACAAGGAAGAGAATGTGTTTCGGGTCGCAGATTGTGACCAATCACAGCGGACCACTAGCCCCCACTTTCGTGAGAAATCTACAGGTCCGTTAGCATAGACGGCTGAGTTAGCACAACAAGCCGAGGAGCTAACCTGAAGCTTCCTCGTCTTCGTCACCGGTTACTGCTTACACAGCGAGACAGCCATCCAAAAGAAAGTCTCGTTCCTCCGCGCTTCCCAGTTCTATCGTTCTATGGTCACACCATCCACGTGCAAATCCATATCCATGTATTATCCATATTGGGAGACGCAGCTCCGTCCCAACAGTGGGTGTGTGTGGGGGGCGATAGCTTCGTGGGTGCGGGGAGGGGAGCAGAAAGAGAGAGGCCAGCGAGTCCGCTGCTTCAAAATTCCAAAGTCAGTTAGTGAAGCTTTAAGTTAGCATGTCCTCCCAATGTCTGCATAGGTTTCCTCCAGGTGCTCTGGTTTCTGAGTGATGGTCAGGGCCTTTGATGCACATTTTTGGAGAGGCCAATGACACAGATTGTGGCACACTTACCTTTATATCAGTCTACCGCAGGGCAGCTGTAGCTACAGTAATGTATCACCACCGTGTAAGGAATGGATGACTGATGCCAGGTCGAGTGTCTTTAACTGTCCACTTGGTCTCATGTGTTGCTAGATGTTATTCCCTGTCCACCACTGTATTGAAACCACAGACTGTAAATATTAACAGACATAGTCAAGCTTTTCTCTGCCGTTGAAACAAATGTTCCACCACTTTTGCGTTCTGTTTTAGTTTTCAAAATAGCCTCGTGGCAGGAAAATGTGAAAAACGCATTTGTGCGTGTATTAGCAGTATGAGCCCCATTCATTTTACAGGTGCATTCAAAAGTCCACAGTGGCTAATAAAAATTATTCCACTCGGCATTGTCAGCATCTGGAAAGTAGCGTTATGCCAAGAGCGAACTGTTGGATCATCCTGTAAAGCTGTTTTGCAGAGAGAAGAAGCCGTTAAAAGCATTGGTTAAATTCTCTCTCCGGGTACACCCCACCGGCCAGAAGTGAGATTGCATGTCAGGGCACGTGCTCATGGACTTTTTGGAGCCGGGACTTGCCCCACTGATTGAATCCACAGCTCAGAAACTGTTTTTGTCACATAGTTCATAGAAAAGCCAATGATGCAGCGATAAGTAATGTGATTAGCGTGTTACAAATATAAAAGTACATATTTCAATCTGGAGAGACTACAAGAGACACAGTACGTTAAAAGATTTATTGATTCCAAGTTTGCTTTTTTGGGGAGGAGGTGATCGCAGCTTGACAGGCTGTTTGGTGTGTGGTGTCCTGCTCTTAAGCGCTGGCTTGACTGGCAGGGAGTGGATGAAAGGCGGAGGAAGGAAGGGACCTGCCTGGTGTGTGGATAGTCTACCAGTCTGAAGTTACGCTCACGCCGCATATTTGAAGTTTACAAGCACTGCTGGAGAAACAGCATTTGCAATATGTGTAAGTTTGTTGCCAATCTGATAAAATAAACTTTAAGAATCCTTACTTATAAAATCTTTGTGTAAATACCTCAGATACATAGTTTTTTGATTTTCTGTATAGACATGACAGTGATTTTTCTCCTAACTTTTTCTTCTGCTTGACACCGGAAGCTAAAGAACAGTCTGTGACCCACTTCTAATAGTAATGAGAACATGAGGAATGTTTTTGTGCTGCATCTTTCAGTATTACAGCGGGATGGTTGCGGCTTAAAGTCCGGAAAATAGGTTTTCTGCACGTGCTGAGGACATGATGCAATATGATGACCTTCATGTACTATAATCTCTTACCTAAACTGTCTTCTTGCACTGAAACCTTCTCTAATCAAACACTCATATTATATTACACATTAAAATCTCGTGTTGTCTCTCTTCCTGGCATCGGAGAATATTTTTATTGCCCTTCCTGGTTCCACTGTGCTATTTTAACCGCACTTTTCAGGCGATCCCATCTCACTTCCGGGGCTCTTTTTTCACATTTCCTGCCCCCATCTGTGCTCCTATCTCTCCTTTCTCCGGCCTTCCTTCCTTTCAGTTTATATTTCTTTGTTTTCCCCCAGAATTATCACAAAAGAGAGTATTGACCGCTGTTTGAAGAGCTGGCTTTGATTCATAGCCTCGTGCACTGCGCCGGGAGACTGCAGTGGTGATAAATGAGGTCTAATTAATTTGAGCTTGTGCAAAAGAAAGAAAAAGGAAGATTAATTCAACAGAGTTTTTAAAGATTGTGATTAACCCCTCTTCACCAGATACTGATTACACGACGTTAAAAACAACAGCCCTTTTTTATGTAATTACATTCATCTGACGTTATTCTTCCATTTTGTTTCAAATTTCCATCTAAATCTGTTTCGACGTCATTTTAGATGTCACATTTCTGTTAGCTTTTCTCTTCGCTTCATTCAAGCCCCCAGCTGCTCTGGTTCAATGCAAACAAAAAATTAAAACGATGTGAAAAGCACGACAGACGTTCTCCAGATCTGTAACGCAATTGTTTTAGGATTTTAAAAAAAACATTTGAAATATATTGAAATATGTATATGTGTGAGTTTCACCAACCCTGCCCCTTTATACTACTGTCACTTTACCGCACTGCCTTGTCCTAAATATTTTTACTCTTACAACATGTTTGCACCTGAGCTAAAGACAATTTTGAGTTTACTAGCGACTTATGGTTAAGATTTGCTTTATTCAACCCGTATCCTTCGCTGCCACCGGGGTCGATAGCTAATCCTTTGGTAGTTTCTGGAGCTAGCTGCTAAGGTTCTACGTATGGATCTATAATAATAACGATAACAAAATCCCCCTGAGCTGACAGAGAACCCTCCATATTTTACTGAATTTTTGACTATTTCCTGATCCATATATCCAGTCGGAGTGCCAGTTTTTTCAGAGTTTCTGCACTCTTGTCTTAAAGTTGGAAAACAATGAGCAATGGGAATTTTTGGATTTTGTTGTTACTATCGCTGATTGCAATATAAGCAAGTGTTGGTATTATTAGCAAGTGCTAGCATCACGGCACATGTTGATGAAACCACCAATTTTTTACCACCACAACATTCTTCGTCCGTTTACAAATTTTGAGTAAAGAACAGCAGTTAAAATCTGCCGATGTACAGTATATTACTTTACTACCTGGTTTATCATGTGTGCCAAAATATTACAGATTGTGAGTTCACATTCTCTGAGACCTGAGAGACTTGATAACACTTTAGATGAAAAAACAAAGTCCAAGTCTGCATTCTGCACAGTATGTCGTATGTAAATCAAAGCTCCCAGTCGTCCTTGTTGTGTCTCAGACGCTAATGCTAATGTTGATTAAAACCATTACAGTGGCAGAGATGAATCAGCCTCTCGTTATGTGCAGACTGTAAAGACTTTATGAGTATTTGTGCCGTTCAGATTAATATCAGGACCATAAATTTGTGTGATTGGATCTGAGTCAACCATCAACTTTATCAAAGTTTACAACCGCTCACTTTACTGCGCAACGAGACCTGAGCAGAGAGCGACGAATATCTCTGGGTTTGAAGATTCTTGTAGTTTCAGTGATCGACAGCAACAATGTCAACTTCATTTGTTCGTAGGGATGACCATCGTGCATGAATATTAATAATGTCCATTAACGTCCTCAGATCCGTCGCATTGAGAAGGAATGACAAAAGAAGTGAGAAACCTTGGAAGGGCCCATATTGAGGCGGACAGTGGAGGTCAAGGATGGAGTTTGTAGATCCAGGACTGAGTCTGTAGATCCAGGACAGAGGGAGTAGATCTAGGACTGAGGCTGTAGATCCAGGACTGAGACTGTAGATCCAGGACTGAGGGAGTAGATCTAGGACTGAGACTGTAGATCCAGGACTGAGACTGTAGAACCAGGACTGAGACTGTTCCTTGGACACAGTGCAGCAGGTGGGGGACAGGAGGGTAAACTAACATCTATGCTGGACCATGACTGTCACCCCCTGCAGGACACTCTCTCTGCTCTGGAGAGCAGCTTCAGTGACAGACTAATTCACCCTCGATGTGTGAAGGAGAGGTTTCGCAAGTCTTCCCTTCCTGCTGCTGTCAGACTGTACAACGAGAATGAACGAACAGGAACTGCTGAGTCTGCACAAGTGTTTCTGATAATTCACTAGTAACTTTGTCACTAGTCACTTTACCTGTTATCAGTACTACTACAGTACTACATATCTGATATTTACTGTTATCAGTACTACTGTATTATTTCATATCTGATAATTCTGCCTTCCACCGTCACTTTACCTGTTGATATCTTACTGTATTATTCATATCCATCTGATAATTCTCCCATTCAAGTCACCTTACCTGTTGATATTATTTCTGATGTTTATTCTCATATTCTCCGCTGCTAATGTATAATATAGACATCTGTAAATACTCTGAACCAAGTGCAATTATAGCCCAGAGTTTCTTATTTTATTTTATTTATTTTATCTTAAATTTATTGCCTATTATCTTAAATAATAGACTTTAATGTGTGCAATCTGAGTGCTCTTATTTCCTTTCTCTGCTGTAATGTGCAACGATGACACTGAAATTTCTCCACTGTGAGACTAATAAAGGTTTATCTTATCTTAGGTCCAGGACTGAGACTGTAGATCCAGGACTGAGGCTGTAGATCCAGGACTGAGGCTGTAGATCCAGGACTGAGGCTGTAGATCCAGGACTGAGGCTGTAGATCCAGGACTGAGGCTGTAGATCCAGGACTGAGGCTGTAGATCCAGGACTGAGGCTGTAGATCCAGGACTGAGACTGTAGATCTAGGACTGAGGCTGTAGATCCAGGACTGAGGCTGTAGATCCAGGACTGAGGCTGTAGATCCAGGACTGAGACTGTAGATCCAGGACTGAGGCTGTAGATCCGGGACTGAGGCTGTAGATCTGGGACTGAAGAGGCTCCCAGGCTCAACATTCCATCAAACAGACTATGGGACAGTGGGTGAATAGCAAAGAACAGACGCCAGCCAAATTCATGATGATGGCAGATCAAGTAGGAGAGAGAAAACTAAAAAGTACTTGCCTCTTGGATGCTCCAGCTTGATTGACTCAGTATCAGATTTTGAATTCATTATGTTGAAAAAAGTAAAATCTTATTTACTAAAAAGAACGTAAAATATACTTTTTTTTGCCTGAATTTAGTTTGTCACGTAAGATTATTTGACTAGTTTTGAAGATAATAATACTTTGTAATCTTGGGAAGTGAGTTTTTAATACGTATGTTTTATTATTTCCAGACAACATTTCTTGTAGATAAAATAAGTATCAAAAGCATTTCTCAAAAATGCTTAAGAATTAAGTAAATCATTCTTGAAGTGTATGTTTTTACTAGAATCAAGTCATTTGGGGCTAGTATTATATTTTATTTTCTAAAATCTATTGGCAGTTATTTTTTACAGTTTTAAGCAATATTTTACTTAACTTGTATTCTGTGTATTTCTCATTAAAACACAAAAGCCGCCTCCCTCTCTGTGCCGTCGGAGAGAGAGTTCAGTGATTTCCCGCTGCTTCACATCCGTGACTGTGGCGTGTAACTATTGTCCTGTAACCGCTGCCTTCATAAGCCGCTTTCGGCCTCTGCTCCTGGGGCGAGCTCAGCCCTCTCTCCAGCCCGACTCTGGGAGAATGTTATCAGGAGCCGAGCAGAGGAGCTACCCAGTGTGTGAGGGGCCCAGTGGGGAGTGCGTGTGTGTGTGTGTGTGTGTGTCTGTGTGTGTGTGCATGTGTGTGTGCGTGTGTGTGTGTGTGTGTTGGTAGTCAAGTGAACAACAGAGGAGAGGACTTCCAAATGTCAGACTGTACACTGGTGCATACGTAAAGACCCTAAAGCAGCATGGATTACAAGTTTATTTTGTGTTATTCTCTGTTTTTAATGAGTGTTTTTACTAATATTACAATGACTTTATGCTTGCTTCTTTATTATGCTAAAGTTTTTGATTTTATACTTGCTTTTTATTAGAGATTTTATTGTATTTTAGAGTATTATAGTATTTTATTTGTTCACATATCTTGTGCTGTGTGCTCCTCATAATGTTCGGTGACTGGTAAAATAGAGTCTTTATATATATATATCCCTCCTTAAAAACATTCCAGGATTCAATTTTCTATGTATGGTTTTTGTCAGAGAGAGAATCAACACCACTGCCTAGAGTTGTTTTATCATCAGTAACTCCTGACCTCTGTTTAAACTTTAAAGGCTTGTTTACAAACTTACCATAGTCAAACTCAAACTAATACCAGAGATGAAGTTGGTGAAGTTGCCGATGCAGGAGGGTCTAACACAGTGATCATCCAGTTTATTAACATTTCTGGACATTTCTCGCTCCCTATCAAGGATCAATGGCTTCTATATGTTTATGAGTCCAGAGCGCTGAACTGGAAAGAAACTTTTTGTCTTCATAATGATGAATGGCAGAGGTGGTGTTGAGTGAAGGACGCGTCAGTGCACGTCACTCACCAAAACTAAAATGACTGCGTGCAACAGAAGGTGTGTCAGGGGTGTCCAAATCTTTAGGTTAGAAGGCCACCTTAGTTCAGCAGACTTGACCTGGGGCCAACAACCTGGTTTTGAAAAACTGGATTCTAGCTGGATGGATTTGTTTCTGGAATTTAAAAGAGGTTGTGATACGTGTATAGATGATTGTGTCTCAACACGCAAATGTTGAGACACAATCATCATACAGTAAATTAAATGTCAGTATATGACAAAAGAGTCATTGACTGGAAGGTATAGCATGACTGTAGTGGAGCTAAAGTTGGTTGGATGACACTGTCAAAGTGCCTCAATGGCGACGTTGTGTTAGCAGCAGATGGCCACAAAAAATGGCACAGAGGGCTGAAAATGGGCTCTGGGCCTGAGTTTGGACATGTCCGGGTTAAACGGGGTGCAAGCAGCGGAGGAGCAAAGTCATATTTCATATAATACTGATTTCATAATTCATACTTTCATTATTATCGTATTTTCTGTGTTCCAAACTGTTTGATTCTCAGATCGGTTGTAGAGTAACCAATAACTTTGTAAACAGACGACTGCTGTTGTGATATAGAAAACAGACTTTAAAACAAAACAAAAGTATTGTTTTGGGGAACGTTCCCAGTCACATTTTCAACTTTTTCCCTTCATTTGACTGCTTCATGTTAGATTTAGCTCTGAACACACTGAAGATAAACGTGCACTTTAGGGCAGTTTCTTCTTGTTGGGAAATTCATCCTCTGCTTTTTATCCATCGTGCACATGCCACTTGGGCGTCTGTCAGGAGTGGTAGGAGAAACCAGAGCACCTGGAGGAAAACCTATGCAGGCACAGGGAGAACATGCAAACTCCACTCAGAATGACCCTGTTCGAAGCCAGGACCTTGTTGCTGAGAAGACACTACTCCAGGTTTTTGTCTTTTTCAGTTACTCAAACCGAATCTTTACCTATTTCACAAAACTATCCATGTCCTTAACCCTTTTCCTGCCACATGAAATTCCACAGTTGCTATTTTCCAAGATCACGAGGCCTAAACAGAATATTGCATCATCATAATCAATAATCAAGCACGGAGAGCTAATCTGGTTTTGTTGTGCGTGTGATTCTAACGCCAAAGTCACCGCACACAAGAATGCAGTTTGTTTTATCGTTAACATGGTCCCACAGGAAATGAAAATGTGTAGGATGAACATAATTCTGCCAGTTGTGGAGGAGCCGAAACGTTACGGCTGAGATGGAGACGACTCCGGAGAGATGCATCCATTAATTAAACTGAGAAACACAATGTGATTCTTGGTCTGCGAGGCGGAGAATGGATCCATGTGTATATATGTCGTTTAATATCACAGTTCAGACATTACCAGGCTGCTCTGTTCATCCAAACCTTACAGCTTTTCTATTGGAGCCGGATTCATTTATTTCATACAAGACTTTAGTCCTGGTGTCGTGGAGGGATCAGAGAGGTGTTGGGGTCATGTCTAAGTATCTGTGAGTGAGCAGACTATATCTTGCTTTGTCTGATTTAATTCAATCGTGAAAGACACAACGGTCTATTTGACTGGATTGAACCATTTCTACTTCTGTGTTTAATCTGGCCAAAAAATGTATGTGTAATGTCTCAAAGAATATACATTTTTGGTTTTCTTTCCTTTGTGACTTTTTCTGTTTCTACTTGTAGTCTATTTCTATGTTATTTTTTACTTTTGGTCGACAGTGGCTCTGTTGGTAGAGCGTTGGCCTTTGAGCTTGAAGTTCGTGGGTTCAAGCCAATCATATAAATGCATAAAATACTTGCTTGTCTCGGTAACAAATAATGCCTTAATGAAGTTGTAGAAAAATGGCAAAAGGAAATTCACAACGATCTCCAGCCGTTGCGTCCGAGTCGCCCACTGAAATGACTGATTTTTCAAAGGTATTCTTCTCATTCAAGGGTTTTAATTTTTTCGCGTAAAATGTTAAAATATGAATTACTTAATCTGTCCCCATGAATTAAGGCTGCCACAGAGATGAATGGCTGCACAAATGGGGAATCTTTATACCCACAAAAATGACGTTTTACTGCAACAATGGGATTTATGTGTCAAGTTTGAAGAAGCAATCCATGTCATTTTTTTCTCATTTTATTCCTAAAGACAGCCTCCCACCAGGGGGCGGATATGTGATGAAATGGTTCCATAGTATGCGATTTGTTTCACTTAACACTTGGACTCCAGTCATTTTGACGGCTCTCATTCAAATCAATAGGACTCTGAAAAAATGCCAAAAAGGTTTTCCACCGGTATCAAAGGTAATGTTGTTTATAAGTGCTAAAACAGTGTGTTGGTATGGTAACTAGCACCTGCTCTTCTCTAGTGGAAATCCTGTGTACAACCAGTGTAGGACCACTGGTTTTTTATAGGTGTATTTATTCACTTAGAATTCTTCCCCTTAATCCATTTCTGGGTCATGGCTGGCAGTCAGAGATTTACCTAGTTCACAGAGCACCAGCCCCTCACTGATCCTCCTGCAGAGTCCACAGGAGGATGTCCACAGGAGGATATTTCAGCAGGGACTCCAGGCAAAGTGGGGTGAAGTTTCTTGCCCAAGGACACAACGAGAGCAAACATCAGTGGCAGTTGTGAAGTAGGTCTTGGCAGGTGCTAATTACCATACCAACACACTGTTTCCTTGTGTTAAGTGAAACAAATCGCATACAATGGAACCATTTGATCACATATCCGCCCCCTGGTGGGAGGCTGTCTTTAGGAATGAAATGGGAAAATTCCCCATTTGTGCAGCCATTCATCTCTGTGGCAGCCTTAATTCACGTGGATAGATCAAGTAATTAATATTTTGACGCAAAAACATTAAAGCCTTGAATGAGAAGAATGCTGCGCTTTGAAAAATCATTTTCAGTGTTCAAAATTTCAGCGGACGACTCGGATGCAACGGCTGGAGATTGTTACAAACTGTGAACTTCATTAAGGCATCATTCGTTACCGAGACAAGCGAGTATTTTATGCATTTATATGATTTTAATAACCTCTTTGTGCGGCGAACGGGCAGCAGCCTTCAACCGAGAAGCTCTTAATGATCCATTCTTCACACGGCGCCTCGTGGAGACACAGTTAAAAGCACGTTTCTGAAGCGTTTCTCATAATGCATATTCACCGGTGGGTCCTGCGGGCTCTGCATACAAGCCAGAGAGAAAGAGAGAGAGATCAGAGGGAGAGAGAGATGGAGAGAGGAGTTGAAAGGGAAAGAGTAGTTTTTGTGTTGCATTATTTTTTGGGAATCGTTGTGTGAGTTTTTGGTTGGAGCCTGCTGAGCTTTTGAACTGGGAGCAGCCAGAGGTGGAGAGAAGGTTGCAGTGTATTGGTTTGTGTAGTGTGTGTAGATGTGTGTGTGTTTGTGTGTGTGTGAGAGAGACGGAGATACGGAGAGAGAGACAGGAAGAGAGAGATACAGAGAAAGAGAAAGTGTGATAAAAAAAGGAAATACACATTTAAAATACCGGGGCTGTTAAACCATATGAGCTTTGAAATAGCATTCCTCCAATCCTGCAATTTGTAATTAAAAAAACACATTTATTTTAATATTGATAATAATTCAGCGGTTTGGATAATGACACACATATGTTCCAAGAAGTCTCCCATCACAGGACTAACTAAGCACTGCCCTACTTAGCTTCAGGTGTTTTGACAGGATTAGGTTTTTACCTGCACGTTCATCACTATTTCAGTCGAGCTGTACACCACAGCAACAGTAGTAGTAGTATTAGTAGTAGTATAGTTGAAATAGTAGTAGTTGCAGTAATAGTATAGTTAAATTAGTAGTAGTAGTGGTATATAGTTCAAATAGTTGTAGCAGTAGTAGTAGTATAGTTCAAATAGTAGTTGTAGTATATAGTTAAAATAGTAGAAGTAGTAAAGCAGTAATAGTACTAATAGCAGCAGAAGTAGTATAGTTAAAATAGTAGCAGTAGTAGCAGTAGTAGTATAGTTAAAACAGTAGTACTAGTAAAGCAGTAATAGTACTAATAGCAGCAGTAGTAGTATAGTTAAAACAGTAATGGTAATAGTATAGTTAAAACAGTAGTACTAGTAAAGCGGTAATAGTACTAATAGCAGCAGCAGTAGTATCGTTAAAACAGTAGTAGTACTAGTAAAGCAGTAGCAGTATAGTTAGAATAGCAGCAGTAG
The DNA here is from genome assembly GCA_964034765.1 of Knipowitschia caucasica. Classification (NCBI taxonomy): domain Eukaryota; kingdom Metazoa; phylum Chordata; class Actinopteri; order Gobiiformes; family Gobiidae; genus Knipowitschia; species Knipowitschia caucasica. The sequence continues at coordinate 6,052,159 of OZ035838.1, read as the reverse complement.
TAGTAGTGACAGATGTAAAGTTCAGACTTCCTCGTCTCGTTGCTGTGACCTTGAGCTTTAATGGATGTGAAAAGAGCTGAGTTTCTAAACAAACATCACTTTTCATTCATTTATCAAATCAGTTCTGCTGCTGCTGCTGCTTCTGCTGCTGCTGCTGCTTCTGCTGCTGCTGCTGCTGCTGCTGCTGCTTCTGCTGCTGCTGCTGCTACTGCTACAACTGCTGCTGCTTCTGCTGCTGCTGCTGCTGCTGTTTCCCTGATGCTACACACTCACAGGTCTAATTACCGGAGACAATCAGACTGAAGTACTGCTGCTGCTGCTGTTTGGGTCTTTCACTAAGATCTAGTACGACATATCGCTGCAGAAGGATAAACATTCTGAAACACTGAGAATGTTCTATGTGAGAGTTGTGTGAATGCAAACAGAGACAGCAGTAGTTTAAATATTGATTTTTGTTGGATTGCGATGGCGAAGGAGCCGAGTGGAACGGCAAACCTCTCCATCAGACTATCCCTCCGTCACCTCTGGTCATGAGCTTTGAGTAATGACCGAAAGTATGAGATACAAGAAGTCCACATGTCCTCTCTCTGCAGAGGGTCTGGGTGTGTCCTTAGACCAGGGCTGTCGAACAGGAGTCTGGGGGGCTCCTGCTTAGTTGAAATTAAAACCTAGACCCACACCGGCACTTTCTGGACCCAGTTTGACTCCCCTGCCTTAGAGTGACCAGACAATTGCCGATACAATACAGAAACAGGGGATACAGAGGATAGCCCTCAATCACAACAGTAGTTCCATCTGTAAAGACTCAACTAAAATTGCATTCAAATGTTTGTTGTCAAGATGCACATATAAACACCAGCAGACTTCGATTGAGTACTTTTTTATTTATTGATAAACTTTGGCGATTAGACCCTGGCTGGAAAACTGTATGAAGGAAGTTTAATACATATGCTGAGCTTGTGACCCCCCGGGACCTAGACCCTGGTGGCGATGAAGCTGAGCCGAAGACATGACATGATTCTCCACTGAAGGGCAGTGATGGGGAGGAGTTGGGTTGCTGCTCGAACATCAGCTTGAGCTGCAGTGAGCTGAGAGGCTCTGATTGAATGCAGCCATGAAGTGATGATGAGCAGTGTGTAGAGGGACGAGCCGGGGTGGCAGCATGACGAGCCTTTGGTCTCCCAGTCTGAATTTACGCTTAAGCTTCATTTGTCTTGGAGGACTTGACAAAGCTGTGGATTCGCCGACAACAGATCAGAGAATCAAACAGTTCAAACATAGAAAAGACAATGATAAAAAAACACATAAAGACATTGGTCCATAAGGGACAATTGTCAATTAAACGTCTACAAATGTTGTTGAATGTTGAACGTCCTGGATCATCACCACGGTCCTTAGACCCTCCTAAAACTCTACAAACCCAGTGGGAGAAAAGATGATAAACTCTGAAGTTCTCGTCTCGCTCTGTTTTCATTTTGCGGTGAAGGTTCTGAGCTGAGCAGGTGTTTAAGCGTGTCTTGTTTGTGCTTCAGGTGCGATGGCTCAGAAGGTGCGAGTGGACGAGGAGATGGAGGCCTATCCCACCGAGTCCGTGGACCTGCGCTGTCAGTTCATCGACGGAGGAGGGAAGACCAAGCTCACTCAGGTGGGACTCTACCGGCTCTTTGGGCGAATGTGATCTCACACGCCGGTCTATCCTGGTCCATTTAAAGATTGGCTGACAAGGGTCCAGTGTTTTAAATATAGGGTTACGAGGGTCTAGTGTTTTAAACACCGGGTGATGAGGGTCCAGTGTTTTAAATACAGGGTGACGAGGGTCTAGTGTTTTAAAGATAGGGTGACAAGGGTCCAGTGTTTTAAATATAGGGTTACGAGGGTCCAGTGTTTTAAACACCGGGTGATGAGGGTCCAGTGTTTTAACGATAGGGTGACAAGGGTCCAGTGTTTTAAATATAGGGTTACGAGGGTCCAGTGTTTTAACGATAGGGTGACAAGGGTCCAGTGTTTTAAATATAGGGTTACGAGGGTCCAGTGTTTTAAATACAGGGTGACGAGGGTATAGTGTTTTAAATATAGGGTTACGAGGGTCCAGTGTTTTAAACACCGGGTGATGAGGGTCCAGTGTTTTAAATACAGGGTGACGAGGGTCTAGTGTTTTAAAGATAGGGTGACAAGGGTCCAGTGTTTTAAATATAGGGTTACGAGGGTCCAGTGTTTTAAACACCGGGTGATGAGGGTCCAGTGTTTTAACGATAGGGTGACAAGGGTCCAGTGTTTTAAATATAGGGTTACGAGGGTCCAGTGTTTTAACGATAGGGTGACAAGGGTCCAGTGTTTTAAATATAGGGTTACGAGGGTCCAGTGTTTTAACGATAGGGTGACAAGGGTCCAGTGTTTTAAATATAGGGTTACGAGGGTCAAGTGTTTTTAGGTTAGGGTGAAGAGTGAATAGGATTCAGGTGGTTCAGCAGCTCAACCAGCCACGCTCCTTGTCACATGCAAGCCCTGAAAAACAGACAGGGAGGGGGAGGCAGAGCAAAATTACAGGAATCCAACAAGTTTGTTTGTTGGCTGCCCTCTCCTGCTCCCACTGCAAAGCAGAGAGGTGATTATCAAAATACAGAAAGAGGAAAGAATATTGATTTTAAAAATACAAGATTTCAGAATAAATACACAATTATAAAGTAAAGTTTTCCAAACAACAACAAGACGTCCACAGTTGTGCGAGAGCAGTATTCAGTGAGGTACTGATGCACATTGACTCACAATATCAGTCAATAAAAAAAATTCACAGATGTGCTAACTTATACAGTAGACTTACATATACAGTATACAGTACATACAACTATATGTCGCACTAGAATATACAGTGTTTTCTATGGAAGCCCGTTTCCGCCATGTAAAAAAAAAAAAAAGCCTACTGAAAGTCAAAATTTTGACTTTAAAAGTCAAAATTTCGACTTTAAAAGTCAAAATTTCGACTTTAAAACTCAAAATTTCGACTTTAAAAGTCAAAATTTTGACTTTAAAAGTCAAAATTTTTACTTTAAAAGTCAAAATTTCGACTTTAAAAGTCAAAATTTCGACTTTAAAAGTCAAAATTACGAGTTTAAAAGTCAAAATTTCGACTTTAAAACTCAAAATTTTGACTTTAAAACTCAAAATTTTGACTTTAAAACTCAAAATTTCGACTTTAAAAGTCAAAATTACGACTTTAAAAGTCAAAATTTCGACTTTAAAAGTCAAAATTACGACTTTAAAAGTCAAAATTTCGACTTTAAAAGTCAAAATTACGAGTTTTCAACTGCGCATGTGCAGTTGTTGCCGTGTATGTATTGCTTGTCTGGAATGTCTCTGGACATCCTTTGCCTGCAAGTTGGCAGGTTATGTTGAAGATATTGGTGATTTCAGGTCAGTACACTTAGAAATTGTTTTTAAAAGTCATCATTTCGAATTACTAGTCAAAATTGTGAGTTTTACGCATACGTCGCCCCCTTTAATCGATAGGGGGCAGCATTACGCGTTCAATCGCAGAAGAAGAAGTATATCCTGTTTATAATGATAAACATGGCTCAGGAGTTGGTTCGGAAGTACTTTGGAAATGGATTTACAACAAATGAAATACTTAATCTACTTGAACATTCCAATGGAGTCAAGTTAAGTAAACGGACTGTTGAGCGGATTTTAAACAAGAGCGGCCTGTGGAGGCGTAAAAATAAAACGGATGTGGCTGAAGTGGCCACATTTATTGAGAATCAACTGGCAACATCTGGTCAGTACCATGGATATCGATGGATGCACCAAAAATGCTGGCTGCACAACATTGTGATTGATAGAGAGACTGTTCGTATCTTAATGCGGTTACTGGACAGTGAAGGAGTTGATCTCCGCTCAAGAAATCGACTACGGAGGCGGGTGTACCACAGTCGCGGGCCAAATTTTGTCTGGCACATCGATGGCTATGACAAAATAAAACCTTTTGGAATTGCGATCAGCGGGTGCATCGATGGATTTTCCAGAAAAATGCTATGGCTTGAAGCCTACAAAACAAACAGTGACCCGAAAATTATTGCTGGCTACTATATGGGTGCAGTGGTCACTGCAGGTGGTTGTCCAGCCCGAGTCAGGCTTGACATGGGAACGGAGAATGGCCATATCGCAGAATTTCAAAGTTTTTTGCATTATCCCGCGAACCAAGTGACAGACCCCGTAACATTCGGTCCAAGCACAGGGAACCAACGAATTGAACGTTGGTGGCTCACCCTTCGTAGTGAGTGTGTTCAGTTTTGGATTGATCTTTTTGACAAACTTAGGGAAGATGGACACTTTTCAGACAACTTTTTGGATAAGTCATTGATCCAATTCTGTTTTATGGCATTAATACAGGTAGGCATTTGTTAGTTTAGGAAAGTTAATCTTGTCTTATTTGTAGAAATAAAGTATTTGGTTCTTCTATACCAGACATGTTAATACCGGGACGTGTCTCTTCAGCTGCTGTTTCCAGACGCTGTCAGCCCAGGGTTGGGTTGACTGCCTGCGTCTGGAACAGCTGACTTTTCAATGTAATAACATCGCTATCCTAACCTGGTGTAGAAGAACCAAATACTTATATATTTAATGTTAATATTTGATATATGAATTAACGCTACAATTACCCAACAATTGTTCTTTATCTATTGGTCACAGGGAAGAACAGTGTGCACTTACATTTGAATGTACTAATCTTGTGTTTATTTTAGGATGAACTTAATGAAATTGCTCTGACATGGAATAACCACCGCGTCCGTCAAGTGAATAATTCAAGATCCCCCCATGGACGTCCTTCCATTTTGTACAGTGTTCCTCACCTGTATGGGGGTCGAGATTATTTACACCCTGTACCTCTGGAGAAAGTGTCACTCTGCCTTGAAGAATGCTCCTTCAAAGACTTCCCATGTGATGAAGATGTCTTCAAAATTTGTGTGGACTTAATGTCAGAGCATAATTTAAATTTCTCAAATGATGTGTATGACACACTTGATACCTATATTTGTTTAAGAGAGCTCATCTATGCTGAGTTACAGCAGTAAAACTTGCAGTGTACTTAAGCATTGACCTACAATTAAATGTGGTACATTCATGGTATATTCTTTTGTTCTATGCACATAGAATCTGAATTTGTAGAAAATATACAATTTAGAATAACACTTAAATCAGATGAGAGCAAATCCAAACAGAAGTACTATGTTTTATTCATAGTTTTCCAGTTTATTTGAAATTGCATAGCCATATCTTAACAAGATAGCTTTGTGAACTGGATGAATACAAATCTGGTTAAGTGACATTCAAATGGACAATAGAATGTGGGTGACTAATTCTCAAAATGTTATGTGCTAACAGCAAGTCCAACTGCTTATTTGAATTGTTTCACCCTTACAAAAGGTACTGCTTCAAGTGAACTGTTTCTGAACCAACATTCAAAATAATGAAAAGTAAAAGAATGAAGTTTTTAAAAAGCAACATTACATTAAAACACAATCAAATAGTTGAAACATCTTACGATCTTGTGATAACTGCAAAACAGAACAGACCGTTTTTAGGGTTATAGGAGACAAACTATGCAATGTCCATAACCCAGATATTGCTCTCCAATACACAGTTCATTTCATAGCGAAAATCAGGGTAACTGTCATAAGCAACTGACAGCTCTAAATAACAACCACAGGTATGGGCAACAGGTCTCCTCTGAAAGCCTTTGATCTCTGTAAATGACACAGTAATATTCTTTCCAGTGAACACATCAGACCCTGTGCAAAACCTGAGAAAACTGGACAGACGCACTGGATCACATTCACGAAGATAAGCACTCACATATTTCATAATTTGTTTTTCTGTGGCTTTTGGGTCTGTTGGGTAAGTCAGGGAATTTATTATTTTGCGTGAGGTTGGCAGTAAGGTATCATAGGCAGCTGAAATGCCCTTCAGCTCTGACTTCATACCGTGAAGTACATTTTTCCACTGCTCTATTATAAAAGCAGGCTCTTGAATTAGTTTTTGGTGAGCAAGTTCGAGTAATATTTGTTGTATGTTGTCTTCTGTTGGTTGCCTGCGGCAGTTATGCATGTCAAGAACTTCCACCAATTCCTCCAAATCGACATTTGCAAAATCTGAACAGCATGACTGAAACATCACTCGCTCTGACTGCGGCAAGTACTTTAAAAATGTGTTCAACAGATCGCTCTGAACGACACCAAGGATGGCTTGCTCAAGAATAACAGGAGCAAGTCTGACAGGAAGGTACTTCTCTTTTTTCCAGCCAAAAGCAAGGATCCGACCAACACTCTCCCATTCCTTGTTACGAAAGTCATGGCGTATGAATGGCACTTTGAAGTCAGTCCCCATGGTACACTGCTCATAGAAGTCATTCCAAAATTCGGACAACACATCCCTTAAAACACCACCATCATCAAATGCTTTTTCTAGTTTCCCATCTGGTAGAATAACTTTAAAGCGAATGTCTTTATTAATGACATCTTCATCAGCAAACACTTGAATTAGCTCTTTTAGAACCTGGCCTCGATGCACCGCAACAATAAATTTCACACTTTCAGGAATGTTCAGAACAGAGGGCAAGGATTCATCCTCATTTAGGGGTAAAGTATCATCAAGATGAACTTGGTGTTCAGTTTCTAAAGAGCCATCATTGCGAAAAGTGACAATACCACTGTCCTCCAAGTCAATCAGATTAACTGTTTGTTCTTGTTCACCAGCATTTTCCTCTCTGCTATCAACATAGATTACGTCAGAGGTATTTGTTGGTTGTGGCTGCATATTGGCATGAATGATCATCTCAGAACCTGTGCTTTGGTCCTCAAGATCCATGCCTGTTTGGGTCTGCTTCTTTTTGGTTTTCAAGTAAAACCGCAGTACAGGCAATTTGGTTCTTTCATACAGGTCTTCAACTGTAACATCATCAGGCAAAGTATGTTCCTGAAAATCTGTTAAATCAGTTTCAAAATCGGAAATATTCCCTTCTGCATTTTCACCCTCAGGGAAAAACAGCTGTAGTGCCTTTTCTATTAAGTCTTTCTTTTTGCTCGTTTTGGGCACACTCTCCTTTCGTGTTCCACCTCCCTTTTTTGTACGTATCTGTACAAATGATTGCTCTTTCTCTCTATAATTTAGCCAACCTAGCTCAATTTTTCTGCTTTCTTTTCTATTGTTGCTTCGACCTTGCTGCTGTTTTGCATCCACATGTTCTTTTATGTTCTTCTTCATCTTTCCTTTGAGTCTCTCAAAAAGTTTGGACCTGCGACTACTGGGATCTTGTTCTTGACGACGACAGTATCCAAACACAGCAACACGATCGCCATATGATGGTAGATACTGTTGAAGTTCTTCATCAGACATGAGCTTTATTGCACTCTGGTCAATCTAGAATAAAACAGAAAAGAATATGCATTTCTCTTTCAGGTAATGTTTGATTGATTTGTATTATAATAGAATATTTTTCCAACCTTCTCTTGCTCCATTTGGAGTATTGTCTCTTCAGACACATGTCTTGATCTTAAAAAATCGCAGAGCTCTTCCATCTCTTGGTCTTTCCACACTTATAGTGGAAAATTGGTAGAATGAAAGTATACGCCTACTGGAGCACAAAATCCAAATTAATATATATTATTTTGGCTAGACGTTTGTCCAGTAATGGAAACTTGCAAACATATTTAAAAATAGCCAATTTACATCTGGAACCAAAGCCCAATATATAAATAATACAATAGATACTATTAATCCATAAGATAAATCACTACGATTGTTTGTAAATATGTAGTAAGGTAGTGTGGGTAAACAAACTTCCTCCGACTTGAAATCGGATACCTGTACAAACGTTCCCCCCCCACGTACGTTCCCACCTTCCCATAAATTATAACACAGTGGATGAACTATATAACTGCAAGTAAAACAGCTCACGGTTCACACATAAAGACTGGGGACAAGCTGTTCATTTGTTGTTGTTATTCTAAAATAAAGTGTACATGAAATGAATATAGACGTACTGCGCTGTTAGCTAGCGTTACTTTTACAAATGATAGCTCCGCAAATGTAAACACAGATGTATGATGTTTTTTATGCATTATTCATCTTAAATATTAAATCCCACACATGAACTACAACAACTTAGAAATGTACTGACCTGAAAGCTGCAACACAACCTGCTAACTTGCAGGCAAAGGATGCCCAGAGACCATTCCGTACGCGGCAACAACTGCACATGCGCAGTTGAAAACTCGTAATTTTGACTTTTAAAGTCAAAATTTTGACTTTTAAAGTCGAAATTTTGACTTTTAAAAGTCGAAATTTTGACTTTTAAAGTCGAAATTTTGACTTTTAAAAGTCGAAATTTTGACTTTTAAAGTCGAAATTTTGACTTTTAAAGTCGAAATTTTGACTTTTAAAGTCGAAATTTTGACTTTTAAAAGTCGAAATTTTGACTTTTAAAGTCGAAATTTTGACTTTTAAAGTCGAAATTTTGACTTTCTGTAGGCTTTTTTTTTTTTTTTACATGGCGGAAACGGGCTTCCATAGTTTTCCTTTACAGTTGCTTCATTATTATAAAGTGGCTCAGTTGGTAGAGCATTGGGCATTGGGCCTGAAGGTCGTGGGTTTGAGCCCACCATGAGACCTACTTCATGATTCCCACTGATGACTGATGTTGTTGTGTCCTTGGGCAAGACACTTAACCCCACTTTGCCTGAAGCCCCCACTGGGAGATCCAGGCTCCTTTGGAATCACCACCTGCAGGAGGATCAGTGAGGGGCTGGTGCAATGGCTATGATGATGGATGGATGGCATTATTATGCCAAAGGTAGAGATTTGTGTACTTAATTCTTGCTTCTTCATTCTGCTAAAGCTAGAGATTTTTTGCCTCTAACATGTTTCGCACTTCTGTCTTTTTGCACAATCTGAGTGATTCAATAAAGTCTAGCTTATCTTAGTTTTGCATTATAAGAAACCTCATTTGGAATACAGTCTTCCTCAGTGTAGACTTCTAACACGTCTGGGTCAATTCTCACAATAGCAGAAGTCTGACTCAGCAAATACCAACAGCTTGTCATCTCTCTGGTCCTCTGATCCCGCTGCATCAGGGACAGGATCAATAGGAAGTGTGTTCACATGCAACAAACCCAAACACTGATTCTCCCTGCAGTTGTTGCAGCCACGGCAGCTAACGAGGAGCTCACGCTAATTGAGGCTGACGTCTCAAATACCATGGACTTCCTCTGGGCTTCTCTCTCCAATAAATGCAGAGACATTTTAGTCAAAGATTGAGTTTAAAATCAGCGTGCGTCAATAAAGACATTAACAGGGTGGCTGCGCAAGTCTTGGAAGTCTTAATAAGAATTGAATTTTGAAACACTGTTTTCCAGACCTGGAAAAGTCTTGAATTTTGTGTGAAAGTCTTAAAGTATGGAAAAAAATGTATGGTAGAATTTTACAGTTTGCTCAAAGGCATTGTGAAATAAGAAATAGGAAGGTAGGCTATAAGACTAAAATTTGACTAACCGGTCACGTACTGTACTAGCCTAATGGAATGATATCCAATCAACGCTAGCATAGCCTTGTCTGGGACATTTTTGGGATGTCACTGCTGAGGTCTATTGATACAAAGCTAGCCTAGTGGTCAACAGAAATGGGTCGTTGCGTGTTTTCAAATTAATGGCTACAACACCAGAAATTTAAAGACTGGATTGCAATCCCAACCAATGAAGTAGGCAGTAGGCAGACAAGTATACAAGCACATAAAGTTAAGGTCTTGAAAAAAGAAATGAAAAACAGTTTTAAGAAAAGTCTGGAATTTTTATTTGGAAAAAGAGCAAGCACTCTGAATTAATCAATGTTTTTTTCAACAGTTTAGAGCCACAGATTGTATATTAGAATGTCACATTAGTGTTAGTCTTAATGTGGAACAGGCCGAGGTGAACACAAGCTAGCTGGAGATAATTTCCTTATATGGCCATTTGTTTTGATGGCATTAGCTTTGCTCCGTAACATGTGTAAGACCGTTGCAAAGGCAAGCTGGAGTTTCTGAATGAAAGCATCTTAGTCATTACTGTGAAGCACAAGGATCATGGTTCAATTCCACCTCAAGAACTCTATATGTGGGGTTTGCATGTTCTCCATTTTTCTGTATTTGTTTCCCCTGGGTGCTCGGGTACCGCTAAAACATGTACAAGTCCCCCAAACCCAGAACTGGCTTCAGAACAAAAACAAATGTATTGTTACCTGTACAAAACTGAGAAAAGAGAAACAGAAACAGAATTGTGTATCATTGTACTTTCACTTCACAGTTGTCTGTTTCTTGTCTGTGAATTTATGTCATGTTTATGGTTGTAAACCTGAGAAAATGTGCAAAACTTCAAACTTTATTAGTACTTTCGCAGCTGCCTTGTTCATAGTTGATACTAATTGATTTATTGATAGTTTAATGCCGAGTTATATATAAACCAGGGCTGAACACCGACGTCAAGCACTCACTAAATCAATGACTGTGAGAATTGTTAATGCCTTTTTTCTTAATTTATGAAGCAAGTTGGCAGGAAATGTGAGGAATGGAGTTGGTAATTTTGGTATAATACGGAGGAACCTTGATGGAGTGTCTGTGAGGTGAGAGAATGTAGATTTATTTGATAATAGATTCTTGGCTCCTGTTTTGTGCCGTTTTAATTGACAAAGATGGTGCGCTAATGGCTTTAGCCGCCGTGCACTTTAGCATACATGAAAAACTCACCGCTTTGATATTTGCACCAGGCCTCTTCAGGGGATTTCAACACAACTGGTTCATGGAAATCGAGGCTTTCAAGGTTTCGCATTGGAATTAGCTTTAGCCTTGGATTAGCTGTGAGAAAAGCCTATAGGAGCGCAACCTTAAAAGTATATTTGATAACTTCAGGTAATAGAAAAGTGGATTTTTCACATAGAAATAATGTTCAATTTCAATTCAATGTAGTTATGTAAAGCCTTAAATCACAGCAGTTGTCAGACAAACTAAACCTCTCGTTGATTTCCTGCAGGTGTCATGGATTTGGGAGCCCATTGACGGACAGCGAGACAACATCGCGGTGTACCATCCCATCTACGGCGAGAGCTTCCCCAATCCGGAGTTCAAGAACCGCGTGTCCTTTCTGCACAACAGCCTGCAAAACCCGTCCATCCGCATCTCGGACCTCAAGATGGCCGACGCGGGACGATACACCTGCGAGTACGCCACATACCCCACCGGCAACGAGCAGGGCACCACCACCTTGATCATGCTGGGTGAGTCCAGGCTGCTTCTATGTTTGCTCAAGATTGGTTGGTTGATTGTTATTGGGATGTTTGTCATTCACGTAAAGTCCTGAATAATGACAGAAAGAACAAGATGGCAAATACTCTGAAAGTTGCTAGACACTGTAAACAATGATGAAATATGTGGTAATAACTGCTAGAATCGAGTGTTTTTCATCTTTATTTGTCTCATTTACCGATGGGACAAAGCCATTTAGTCTTATTTCAAGAACTGCTTTCTTTTCTCATTCCAATGGGGACATTTATTGTAAAAAAATATATGATTTTGCTTTGTCCCATTTGCAAATCTTGCAAATCATTTGCTCAATTAAGAGACATTCTGCCAAAAGTTTGACTTATTTGTCATCACTTTCTGCAGAGATAGAGATTCTGAGTAGCGTAACTACTGTATGTCTCTTACCTAGCTTGGGATTTCTGTGTCCAATCACAAATGAATTAATTAGGTTTAATAGATAAGGCAGAGGTGTCAAACTGGCTTGAGAGAGGGCAGGTGTGGCTGCAGGATTTCATTCCAACCTAACAGGAGCACAACAGACTCTGTGCTATACAATCAATGTGCACATATACATATATATTTGTTTAGAGTCTGCTGGTGTCTTTCTAATAATTTAATTTAGGACAGTCTCCTCATCCAATAGGGACCACAGTTTTACTCAATTTAACCAATCGAAACATGTCACCACAAGAAGAATTCTGTCACCCAACAAATGACGTAAACAAGTCCTTGTTTCTGTTGGTCTGAAGGTCCAGCTCTTGTTGCATTCTCGGCCTGAGTTTGTACATGTTTGACCTCTGAATGACTGCCTGGATTATGACTCTCTGCAAGAAGCCAATTGGTGTAGACCTCACAAAATCAGAAAGCTCCTCAGTCTCAGTAATCAGCAGCTGTTTCAGAGGTACATCTGGATGGGCCGCACCACGCACCCTCTGGTGAGATGAGAAATATAGGACACAATATACAACACTGCAACAAACACATATGAGGTCTGACTCACAGCTGTTCCACAATGCAATGCAAGTTAGATATTTTAAAGCCCCAAAGCATAATTTTTTTCTGTTGACCTAAAGATCAAAAATCTAAGTTCACATGCAGCCCATTCTAAGCTCCAAGATCAGTTTAGATTAGCATAATAAAGTATAAAGTCTCTAGCTTTAGCAATTGAAAGAAGCAAGTATAAAATCTTTAAGTTTAGCACAATAAAGAAGCTAAAGTGAAATTTCTAACTTTTGCATAATACTAGCCTGGTCGTACCACACCATCATACAAACTATTTCATACCAAGGTCTGGAGGTGCTCCATTGAGCTCCGTTTACAGGTGGGAGGGGTTAACTACTTTTGCAGATTGAAACGATTGGATCTGATTTTACCTTGATGTACGTAATGCGGCAGAGTGAGTGGGCCATTGAGCCTAGTTTTAGCATTTAGCCTAGCTTGAGCCATCTCCTTTGCCACTAAAGGCGCCCGTGGGAAGTAGCACCGTACAATTTTTGCCAGCAATGACATTTGCTAAACAACCTCCTCAATTTCTTGTTTGAACCAAAACGGATTACTTTACTATCGCATTCTTCGCCGTTGCCAAACTCCAACCTGCTCATTTGGCTTAAACACTTGTCGTCATTCACATCTAACTAAAACACAGGCCTCCCGCGCTCTCTGATTGGTCGGATGGGATTCAACCGATGTAATTGCAGACACTGGGACTAGACCCAGACGTTGCATGCAGGGAAATTATAATTGACGCTGTTAGTACTGCTGCGCATATTTTATATGCATTTACACTACTAAGAAAATCACACAGATTTGTAACTTATAAGTACCAAAACTAAAAAATATGCTTTTTATGATGGTGAAATGTTAGTAAAGCAGTTTGGCACAATTTGGCACACATTTTGGCAAATTGGTTCCGAATGGCACTACTTGATAAAAAAGAGAAACTGAATAAAAACTATAAAACTTAGAAGTGTGAAACTTTACACAGTTGTTGTCAACAACACAATAAACAAATTAGCGTTGAAAATTTTCTTCTTCCAATTAAGTAGGCTTTTTTAGGGCATTTATACATTGAATTGTTTTTTTCCCAAACTTCAAAGGATGCAGAGTAAAATAGGAATGACATACATTATTTCAGTGTATATTTACATAAACTAGAAGGGCCTAGCTTTAAAATGATGCATCACACAAGCATGTGAGATGTAAGATGTGTTTTTAAATAAGCAAAGACATTTGGGTATGCCAAACTTTTGTTTACATCTAACTAAAACACAGGCCTCCCGCGCTCTCTGATTGGTCGGATGGGATTCAACCGATGTAATTGCAGACACTGGGACTAGACCCAGACGTTGCATGCAGGGAAATTATAATTGACCAGAGTTTAGATTGCTAAGGCCAGTCTAGTGTAATAAAGAAGCAAGTACAAAATGTTTCTGGAAAATGTTTGTCAAAACCACAACAAACCTTGAGTTTCCTTGTGGATGAATTGTGCAATACAAATAAACTCGCCTTGACAAGTGCATCCTGAGCCTGCTGCTTATCACTTCTGCACATATTAGGGAGTCTTCCCGCGGGGGCAGAAGCAGGAGAAGGGCCAATGGAAAGCCTCAGAAAAATAGTCTCGGTAAAAGAGCCGACCAAAGTGCTTGGAGAAGACGGATGACGAGATTTGAGATTGGAAGAATGCTCGCACTTGATTTGATGATGGTGATAAGGTTGAAGAAGCAAATAGTTGTTGTGATGTTATTCAGAGGGAGGTAGAAACGAAAAGTGGGCAGATTGAACAGAGCAAAGCCAAGTTGCGATGTGTAGTTTGAGATTAGCGTGTGCAGAATGCTGGCTTTAAGCACTTATGAACTGTGCTTTATGGATACATTTGTTTTCATTCTTCTCTTTATCCCATGTTTGCAGCAGCAGCCTCAAACATTCTCACATTTACTCTATTCGGGTTTGATTTGAAGAGTTAGATATGTATGGCCATTTCAAAAATGTTCTTGCAAGTTCAGGACGGACCTTGACATTAAACTTTGGAAAAACTAAACTTTTGGAAACTAATGTATTCTTTTGTGACTCTGTGCTTTGTTGCTCCGCCCCCGACTTAAACGAGTGCGACACCCCTGGACCAGACAGATTACATAGTTACATTTATTTGAGTTGGAAAGTCAGGTACCCCAGCTTTACAAGGCTGTGCAACATCTTCTAAAACGACTCACTTATTTATTGACTTTCTCTTAATCAGCTTCTTTCCATCTCCCTGCCCCAGCATCATACTCTGAGGAGCGTTTTCTTTGTAGAGATCCATCCATCCATCCATCCAATTTCTACCCTTTCATCCATTTCTGGGTCAGGGGGGTGGCAATCAGAGATGCCACCCAAGTCTCATAGCACCACAAAGAAGAGAATTATCTCTTCTTTGTAGAGATAATTTAACAAACTTGTTTTCCGTCGAACTCGCTAACGCCGTTATCTGGTTCTTCCCAAAACACCGCATCACTTTTGTCCCACACAAACGGCTCGGCTCTAATTAACACCTCTCTCCGACGCTGAAAACATGACCCAGAATGCAAATGCGGGTGGAACTTTTTTGTTAAATTATAATGGTTTGAGAGAAAGTGGAACAAGAGGATGTTTCCTGGTGCGGTGTTTCCAGCTGGTGTTGTTCATTTACACGGTGGATTCAGATTCACTTTAATAGAGTCACTGGAGTCTCTCTCTTATCTCTCTCTCTAATCTCTCTCACTCTCCTTGGTCTCTCTGGTCCCTCTCCCTGGTCTTTCTCTCCAGTCTCTCCCTAAATTCTCTCTCTGGTCTCTCCCGCAGTTGTCTCTGGTCTCTCTTTGTCTCTCTTTGGTCTCTCTCTGGTCTCTCTCTGGTCTGTCTCTGGTCTGTCCCTGGTCTCTCCCTGGTCTCTCTCTGGTCTCTCCCTGGTCTCTCTCTTGCCTCTCTCTTGCCTCTCTCTGGTCTCTCTCCGGTCTCTCTCTGGTCTCTCTCTGGTCTCTCTCTTGTCTCTCCCTGGTCTCTCCCTGGTCTCTCTCTTGCCTCTCTCTTGCCTCTCTCTGGTCTCTCTCCGGTCTCTCTCCGGTCTCTCTCCGGTCTCCCTTTGGACTGTTTATCGCAGCTTTTCCACCATGTGACTAAAGTGGAGGTGCGCTTTGAGCCTTCTCCCCGTTGGTTTTCTTCTGACATATTACCTGCTTTTATCCGCTTTGTTTTTGTCGGGGCATAAAACCTTTTGTTGTTTAGTTCGAGATCTCTTTCATGGCGGCTTTTTCCACCTCATAGATCTGTGTTTTGAGTCGACTTAAAAGCGTTCGCTCTGAGGGAAAGAGGAGAAATATTCAAAAACAGTGAAGGTATTTTATAAAAATTTTAGTCATTTACCATGGATTCACAAGTGTTTCACCAGTGGGAGCCGAGTTTGAGTCCTGAGCCATGGGTTATTTTTTTATTTAATTTTTATTAGATTAACACAAGAACTATCCCAGAGCAGTCAATATGACGGGTTTAAGTTTTGGAACCGTAATTACCTAACGTGTGTACCTTTTTGATCCGCCTAAATTCTTGACTTTTTCTGTTTTGATAGTTTCGGTTGCCTTTAACACATTTTTTTTTCTATTTCCAGTTATATTCAACAGTTTCAGCACTTATTAAAAGTTAGTGAAGTTTATTTATGACTTAAAGACTTAACCCTAACGCTTTTTTGGGGGAATTCCAGATTACCATTGGTTTGAATGAAAGCAGTCAAAATGACGGCTCTGGAAGTCCTAGTAGTTTCACATTTCTGGGAGTCCTGGTGTTAAGGACAATGACAATCAGGATGGACAAAAGATTAAAACAAAAAACCAAGGGATGGCATCACTTTGATATCATACAGAGGCACAAACTATTTACCTTTTCACCTTTTCACTAAGATTTTATACTTTTCTCGAGCTCAGAACATCTTTTGGACTACCAGCGTATCTTTCAATGGGGCTAAACTGTGGAACTCTCTCCTCACTGGACTAAAACTACAGACTCACATGACCAGTGGTTAAGATTCAGACACAGTTGTTCTTCTCACGTGTAAAATATATTGTAATTTTTTGAAATGTATTTACAGGTAATTGTTTGTAAGCTTAAAGGCCCCTGTGGACTAGAGTTGAAAATGAGCAGCTGTCCTACAACACATCTGGTTGGTCCAATGTTACTTTAATGTCCATCTTAAATACATCCCCAAATACATATTCATATAGTCCTTTGACAGAGATATTGTGAAAAACATGTCCATTTATCCGCTGACCTACTGCCAACAACAGATACAGAGTTCTGTTTTTGAATCAGGTGTTCAGGATTAGTTATTAAAGGCACCACGGGACAGGACCAGGATCATTTGTGATTAAAGTTAATGTTATCTTATCTGAGGATTCAACATCAGTTTGGCATCAGTCTGAACACTCCAGGCCATAGGTGTCTGCCACAAATGAATTATCTTGGCCCCGAGATGATATTTGATTAGTATCTTAACCAGCCGCACTGAGATTAAGGAACATATCAGAATAATGTTTAATGTTCAGGACGTGTGTTTTGACTTTGACAGAAGTTTGTTTTTGTCTGTGACATCTTTGAGAAATGTCATGACCAGGATTGACTGGAGCCGTACAGAAATATTAGATTATTCATTTAATCATGAAATAAAATGCGGTACACTGTGTTAGGTCTTGGTTCAATAGGTTTTATGCAATCTTTCTAATACGTTTGAATACATACAGGTATTTTCCCAGTCCGGCCCACTGCTTGTACCAAATTTGTTTTTTGGCCCTCTGCTGTATTTGACTTTGACATCCTTGACCCAGACCCATTTCTTTGCAGAGGGAAGTTTGTACAGAATTTTGATTTGAAAAACTCTGGTTAGTGAGTCTGTAGAGGTGTGATGGGCCATGGGTTCTCATGGTTTGCACGTTCTCTCTGTGTCTGCGTGTGTGTGACTGTGAGGAGTGAGTGTTGACAATCCGTGCTTCTCCAGGTGTTCTGCGACTCGCACCTGGTTTTCTTCGTCACCATGTGCAGAGGGAAATTACACTAAATGGCAGAGCGCTTTGTGTGACCTTTGTCTGTGAAATGTGTTTACTTCACTTAAACTCGCTTGTTTTATGTGAAAAGACCCGTTTCAAAGAGTATAGTTCTATTGGTTTTAGGACTGTAACGATGCATCACTTTGATCGCAACTTCCAGACTTATGAACCTGCCAGAACTCCGAGAGCCGATATTTTGACTGCCCCCATTCAAATCAATAGAATTCTGAAAGATATCCCCCCAAAAAGATTAAATTTTCTACAAAACGGAAACTTTTTCTTTACCTCACTCAATTTAAAAAGTGCTAAAACAAGTCAATATAACTACAACACTGCGACAACTGTTTGCATATGTATTATCTATTTAACTTGAAGTTAAATAGATAAACACCATCCAGTCACTCATTGCATCCAGACCTATTGTACGTGGTTTTAGTGGTAAACAGCACTGGAGGAAACCTTCACAGACACAGGAAGAACATGCAAACTCCATGTAGAAAGGCCCTGGGCTGACCGGGATTTGAACCCAGGCCCACACTCTCCGTCCGTCTTAGAGTCTGGGAGTATTTCAGGTGACTTTAAATTAGTAGCAGCTCATTAAAACAGATTAAAAAGCATATGTTGCTTTGAATTTGTACATTGTAATGGTATATTTGTATGTAGACCATGTGTCACTACAATTGTATAGACTTGAATAGACTACAATTGTATCGCGACTGCTAAAGGAGTAGCTCTAGGAGTAGCTCTAACCCAAACCCTATCCCTAACCCTAACCCTCATCTAATAGACATCCTCAAGTAGCTAGTTGTAAGTAACTGAAAGTAAATAAGTAAGTAACCCTTATCTATGTTGCGCCTTTTTACAGACCAAGGCGCTTTACAATGTTCAGAGTTCATATATTGTTCCATTCTCTCCAAACGGTGACGACAGAAGCGAGACGTCGAACACACTGGGCCATCAAAGCCTCTGACCCAACACCATCCAGTCACTCATTACATTCAGACCTATTGGACGTGATTTTAGTGGTAGACGGCACTGGAGGAAACCTTCACAGACACAGGAAGAACATGCAAACTCCATGTAGAAAGGCCCTGGGCTGACCGGGATTTGAACCCAGGCCCACACTCTCCGTCCGTCTTAGAGTCCGGGAGTATTTCAGGTGATTTTAAATTAGTAGCAGCTCATTAAAACAGATTAAAAAGCACTAGATGAAAAACATATGATACAAAAACGTAATCATAACCAAAGTTAGGTTTAGACAGATGATTTTTCCATATGTTGCTTTGAATTTACCGTCAGGCACTTGGGGCTGTTTTTGCCGTCTCTCTCTCCCATCTTTAGAACTTCCGTTTTCAAACAGAATCAAATCCCATTGTAGTGTTATGTAAGACCAAATTTAGAACATTTCTCCCAGAACAATGCACCAATGAACAGGTGTAAGCGTGTGAGTTCGACTGAAAAGCATCGCCCCGGAGACAGTCCAATAAACCACTGCTCAAACCGCAATCATCACAACGCTTTCATTAGGCCGGGCGCCATTTGTGTCTCTTTAATGTGCCGCAACGCCGGGCCAACCGCTATTCTCCTCATCCGTGTTCCTGGAAGTAAACCTCCACAAAAAAAACAATGGCAAATCCAGTGCATGCGGCTCACCAGGGAGGCTCAACCTGGCAACGAGCTCCGAAAGCAGGCAGAGGGGGGAGAGGTATCCAACCTGGCAACGCGTGTGCTAAGCCTGCTAAACTGCTGCTTTCCCGGCTCTGAGGCGAGAGAGACTGGGGATTTCCTTTGTGGAGCTGTATACATCTCCAGGTGTCAAATAAATATGTTTTTTATCTCATTATTCCAGTCTGTAGGCCATTTTACACAGGCTGGGGACAAGCCATTAAGCTTTGTGGAATCATTTACTGCAATTATTTTTCATTCTTCACATCACAGCTTGATGATACATTGTGAAAAATGTGCATGTTTTTGTTTCTTTGAAGAAAATCACTGGTGGAAGTTTAAAACATAGGTGGAATGGAGAGAAATGGCTGAATGGTTGCCTGAATAACATATGACAACATTACACTACATACCTGTGACCACTTATACTTGTTTATTTAAAAGTGTGATATTTTAAATAAATATGTTGTTAATCATTTAACTGCGGTTTACTGCCCACAGAAAAAATCTATCATTATTTTCTATTTGCGTTTTTTTTTCTTTTCTTCATATCTTCATTTATTTTCTTTTTTTTTGACTTTCCGTTTTATTATTTCAAGATGCATTATTATTTCTCGTATTTTGCAAATCAATGCAAATGAAGGGAACTGGTATAAGGTGCAATACAGAGTTACAGTACAGTATTTAGCAGCAATTTTTCGTCAGTGGAAAACTTCATCCACGGAAGAAACTGAAACTGAAGAAACGGCTGTAATGAGATCGACCTCAACGGCTTCAGCTTCGGCCCAATAAGTCTAAACACGATGAGCCGTCAGTGGAACGAGCTGTGATGTGATTGGGGCGCTGGAGGGGCTGTATTCAATAAAGTCTAATGCGATTGGCTGCAGGCGGTTGAAGGCTCTAATGTGATTGGCTCATATAGTTTTCATACTAAATAAGGTAACGTGTCACTACAGCTTCCTGTGGCGGAAACTTAGCAGAAATACTATACAGACAAAGAAAGCAGATCGAGTCCACGGTTTAAAGCTGCTGCTCCACATGAATGCAACGGAGAAGCAAGCATAAGTGGCTGAAGATCTGTATTTCACATTTAACAATTATATTAGTCCTACATTTGGTTTTATCTCAATCCTCACTAATGTCAGGAATTTCTGTCACAAAATGTCCCCCTGTCCCAGTTGTCCAAATCAGAGCCCTGCACTGGAGCCCTTGGCTCGGGGGCCCCGACAGCCCAAGGGCCGGGCTTCGGGCCGATGACCGTATAATGATCTCGGACACGGGCCGGGCTCGGGCTTGCGCACTTTCAGAGCGGCAGATTACATTTACGAACGCACCCACTGAATATAGTGTTCTATCACGCTGTAGTGTTTGTGGTTCTGTGTAGTGTTGTCATTGACGACATAGCGTTACTTACAGGTGTGTTGCAGCATCTGGGCATCATACAGCTGCAGCCGCTACCATGTATAACTCCACCCTCTGGCCAAGCCTGTGTTCATATCAGTGCGCGGCACTATATACTACGCTAAAACATTGTTATGGGAGGTTACAAAAAATTTAAAAAAAAAAAAAGTCGGGCTTGATTCGGGTTTTGGACCTGAAAATTCAGAAACCATATCGGGCCGGGCTGGGGCGCTACCCCCTCGGGCCAGGGCCGGGCTCGGGCCCAGATAATAGACCCTACAGGGCTCTAGTCCAAATGCTCCTTTTTTAAATTTGGTAATTAGAGTTGATTCAAGAGCACTCAGTGGTATTGGGATTCCCAGGATTGATAAATGGAGTAAGAGATGATCAACAATCTCCTCTAATAATATAATTTTTAAACGATTCTGCTCAACTCGAGTCTAAATTGAAGAATATGCTGTCTGGACTGAAGATCAAACTACTTATGATGCAATATTATTTTAAAAAGGTAGAAAATAAATAAGGGTTTGAAACAGGAGCATTTGGACAGCTGGGACGGGGGGACGTTCCCATGTTAGAAGTTCCTGATGGGATGATAAAAACAACTTCAGGACGTCCACTGTGAAATATAATTGTTAGCCTATTGCCTTAGCTACCTAGTGCTAACTGTCCTTTTTGAGATGTTCAAGTTCAATCAGTTTTCTGGTTAATTTCAATTCAATTTTATTTCAGTTTATTTTGCATTACCCTAAATTTTGAATGAGCTGGAAATGGCAGCAAGTCCTAAGTAGCTCTAAGGCTGAGTTTACACGGAGACAATGTGGCAGTAAAACGGTATAGTTGGATGTCGGTTGCTACCAACCGTTCATACAAAGACTGTGTTCCAGGGGGGTGAAAACGTAAGTGTTCAGATCCAGCCTGCAGAGTGGGACAACTCAGAAACGTTGCACAGCAGGGAGCTTTTTCACACCCGCGAGAGGGGAAAGGTGTGAAATCCCCCTCTGCTCTGACCCCCACCTCCGCGCTGCTCCCCGCACGTACATTTGGACATGCGCAGTAGCGGAGATCAAACAAAAACAAAAATGGCGCTGCGCACACTAACTAACTACGTGGGCTTCCAGCGCGGGACAGAGGATAATTCTACTCCTTCGTTCGTCCAAACGAGACCACGCGAAGCTCTAGGTTCAGTTCCCATTTTCACAGCTGCTGTTAAAATGCAGATAGATGTTGGTACGTTCTGAGGGTCTGGTACAGGAAGTGAGTACACTGCCGATATGGGGGCTGGGCACGGGGCTGGGGGTCGTGTGTCGTGTTGTAAAGTTTCTCTGCCCACTACTGGCCGGGCGCTAGAACTACATCGTTTTTCAACCTCATGTGAACGCTGAGAAATTTGCATTAGGAGCCAGGTCGTTTCTGTTAATAGCCTGGAAACGTCTGCGCAGCGTCTCAGTATAAACAGGGCCTAAAACAGTTGTTGTTTTGTGCTGTACAATAGTTATTTTTGTTGCTTTTTTTCTGCCTGAGATGTTGCTGCAGCACAGTGTTCATGGTTTTACACTGGTCCAAACCAGAGCAGAGAGGATTCATGGTACGAACCAAGTGGATCAGACGAAAATCCACTCGAGGAATGATAACTTTTTGAAAAATGCTAATGGGGCATTTAGCATTTTACTTTGGACCAGAGCAGAGAAAATGGTCCGAACCAAGCGGCTACTCCACCTTGGGACCTGTCCCGCTCCACCCAGAGGCTACTCCACCTCTGCTGCTGTGACCTGAAGCTGATTGTTGCTATTGTTTGCTTTTTGGAATTATCAATATTTTTTCTTTTTTTTTTTTGCTGCTACTGAACACCTGAATTTCTCCGACGGGCTCAATAAAGTATCTATCTATCTATCTAAATGACAACAGTGGTTTATTCAGAGGACTAAACAAAACCGTTGAATTCGCCAAAACAGAGAATCAAACTGTTCAACCACAAGAAATCCCAAAACACCATCCATTACTCACTCATTACATTCAGATAATTATTGTGCATGTTTATAGAGGTAGGGTAAACCGTAGCACCCGCAGGAAACCTACGCAAACCCCACACCGAAAGGCCTGGAGGTGGAATCGAACCCAGGACCTTCTCGCTGTGAAACACAAGCTCACTCTAATTCTCGTCCGTTTTCTTTTAGTCGTTCCAACAAACAGTGAGAGGCATTTCAACAAAGCTCTTGAACTCAAATTAGTCTCGTTAGTCTCTGGTTTAAATTAATGCATTTTGTCAACAGTCCCTGGCGCCAGTAATGACTTGTCAAAACAACACAGAACGACGAGTAATTGCACCATAAAGCGTCGCTCGCCGTTTTTGCTGAATATTCATGTGTTTGAGTGAAGCTAGTGAGCTGAGAATAACAGATGTTCTTTTTCCTGTCCCAGAAAATCTGCAGCATCACTCTCACTTTTTTACAAACAGGATTCAGAGCAGTCATTGATTACTGCGAAAGGCAAAGGCAAGGTTATTTGTATAGCACAGGTGATACACAAGGAAACTCAAAGTGCTGGACCAAAAAGATAAAAACAAAACCAGGCTTTCAAATCTTAAATAATCACAGTATTATAAAAAGAGTGAAGATAATTCCTCCAGTTGTATTTATGCACAGATAAACAGAACTGTTTTTAACCTGGATTTGAACATGTTCAGAGAAGAAGCCTGTCTCTCATTTTCAGGGAGACTGTTCCAGATTTTTGCTGCATATACTGGACATGTGTTTGAATGAGACGTTTTAAACCTAGGAAACTTATTTGACAGTGGCTCTGTTGTAGCCTGGTCGTACCACACCATAGTACAAATTACATTTCATACTAAGGTCTGGATGTGCTCCATTGAGCTTCGTTTACAGGTGGGAGGGGTTAACTCCTTTTGCAGATTGAAACGATTGGATGGATTTAGCCATTTCCTTTGCGGCTAACGGAGCCCGTGGGGAGTAGCGCCACAATCTTTGCCAGCAACAACTTTTTCTATACATTCCTCTTGCTCCGGCTTCAATTTCTTGATAGAACCAGACCAGATTACTTTACTATCGCATTCTTCGCCATTGCCAAACTACAACCTGCCCCGTTCGGCGCAAACTCTTGACGTCAAGCACAACTAACTCTTGCGCTCGCTGAATGGTCGGTCAAAATTCAACCTATGTAATTGGAAACACAGGGACCAGACCCAGACGTAACATAGGGGGAAATGATGATTGACCGGAGTGTACGGATGGCTAAGGCCAGGCTAGCTCAGTTGGTAGAGCCTTGGCCTTTGAGCCTGAAGGTCGTGGTTTTGGGCCCACCGCAAGACCTTCTCCGCCAACTCCCACTGATGTCTGCTGTCGTTGTGTCCAGACACGTAACCTCTGGAATTACCAGCAATTACTTTGCCTATAAGGAGTATGTGTATTCATCCAAACTGAAATTTCCCCAAAGTGGGACGAATAAAGTACCTTCTTCTAAACAAAGACATGGGAAGAACATTACCTTGTGCTATCTTTGGGTCAAATTGAAAAAATATACAAATATATATTAAACTGAATTATGATGAGCTTGACCAGCCCTGGTTAATTTGGACCAGGGGTGTCCAAACTTTTTAGTACGAGGGCCACTTTAGTTCATCAGACTTGACTTGGGGCCGACAAACTAGATTTACAAAACTGGATTTGAGCTGGATTGACTGGGTTGTATGTAGAATGTTGTGACACAATGATAAAACAAATGTCAGTGTATAACAATAGAGTCAACGAGTGGATCCCAGAGAGTCGCCTCAACGGTGACTTTGTGTTAGCGGCAGAGGGCTACATAAAATGCTACAGTGGGCCGCAATTGGCCCACGGGCCTGAGTTTGGACATGCCTGTTTCTAGACCCTTTTCGATCCTAATATAGGGTCTTTTTCTTCGACTTTTATTCCCTGTGGCGTGTAATTACGACTCGAAGGTAGCACAAGTGGCCCTATCTCCTGTCTCTTATTGCCAATGTAAAGAATATGGTTGTGTATTTTCTAAACTGTTTTGCTGACCCCTTAATATCTCTGACCCCTGGAGGCCGTAGCTGCCCCTCCACCGCTGTATTTTTCCCCCGCTGCTGTCACATCCCTGTCTGACCCACTTAGCCCCTCATCTTAAACAAACATGGCCCAGAACGGCTCCACGTATCTGGGTTAGATGTCGCTGTGTGGCCCCCGAGAGCTTTTGGGACCAATCTGCTGTAGCATGTCGCACACAGAGAAAAATCAGCTTTGCATCGTCCAAAAAGAGAAATGGAGCAGAAGGGAGCGTCTGCCTGTGCCATTTATCATCACAAATCTGCTTTAGAGTCGTCCTCCGAAAGATCTCGCCACCGACGCGGACGCACCAGATAAAGAGAAAGCCATATTGGAGACGAGATTAACCTTGAGACTTCAGACACAATAAAAAGAACGTCTTATCGCGATTCAAGACAGAAAGGTGCAGCAGTGACTCATGCCGATGTGATTTAGAACGAGATCTGATGCTAGGAAATGTGTGGAGAAGTAATATACTTTATTTAAACTTGTTTGGCTTTGAGGTGAGCTGGACCTTTTTCCATCTTTCACTTTCTTTGTCTTGGACAAAGAAAATGCATATGAATGTGAAAACTAATGATAGAACCGTACTGTTTTGATCCATCTAACTGGTCTCTCGGCCTCAAAACGTTCCGCTTTTTTGTGGGGTTTAGAAGTTAGATCCACGAAGGAATGCAAACTAATCTTTGAATCATAGGAGTAATGGCTTTCCACATATTCAATCTATGGATCTTTTATTAAATAATTGATCAAACTGAGCTGGTCATCAGTTTTTTTGGTCTGAAAGTCGAAGAAGACTAATCTACTGATGCTGTGGTTGATGTTCTGTATTTTATGTGAACGCTGTAAAAACTTGTTTTGTGGTTTATGCGGTTAACTGACAAAAAAAATGCTTCTTCTGCTAAACCATGAAAAAAAAAATCTTTGGTTTTGTCTATAGTCTGAACATAAGGAGTGGACTGACCCAGGGACGTCGTCATAGTGTTAGCTTTATGTGGAATGCAAGGATAATGCCATGCAGCTTTGAACAGAAGCTACACAAATACACTTGCCTGCATTAAATAGAAAGGTGCTCGGTTAAAGCTGGGGTCCTAACCTTATAAAAAAGATATACAGTACAGACCAAAAGTTTGGACACACTTTCTCATTCAATGAGGTTCCTTTCTTTTAATGACTATTGACTGTAGATTCACACCAGGCTGTGTAAGGGCTATTTGACCAATAAGGAGAGTGGTGCATGCTGGGCCAGCTGACCCGCCCTCCACAGTCACCGGACCTGAACCATATCCAGATTGTTTTGGGGTGAGCTGGACCACAGAGTGAAGGCGAAAGGGCCAACAAGTGCTAAGCATCTCTGGGAACTCTTTCAAGACTCTTGAAGACCATTTCAGGTCACTACCTCTTGAAGCTCATCAAGAGAATGCCAAAAGGTGCTACTTTAAAGAACCCAGAATATAAGACATATTTTCAGTTGTTTCATACTTTTTCTTTTTAGGTATACGCACACAATTCCACATGAGTTAATTCATAGTTTTGAGGTCTTCAGTGTGAATCTACAATTTTGATAGTCATGAAGATAAAAAACTCTTGAGATGGGTGGATGTGTCCAAACTTTTGATCTGCACTGTATATTAAACACTATTACACAATATTCTGAGTAGTAGATACTGTGTAGTATTTTGTCAAACACAAATGTTAGTGAACCAAGCATAAGTTCATGAGGTAAAGATTCAGAAATAGAAGCAGGTGGCAGACTGAGGTGGTGCTAAGTTTTGGAGAAACACTTCCTTCTCACCCTCCATCCTTCACCTCCGCCGCCTCTGGCTTTTTACAGCTGTCTGTTCACTTCAGACCTCGACATCGTGTAGTTTTGTGTTTCTTCAGATTTAACACAGGGAGTATCTGGGAATGTGTCCCATTAGCTATAAAGAAACAATTAGGGCCATTTGACAATTTCTTGTCAAAAACCTTGTTCTTCTCTTTTGGAAGAACAAACTGATGCGGCTTAGAAACAGTAACAGAACCAGCCCAGAACCAGCACAGTGGAGAAAGGGGCTTTATCGGTCATAGAAAGTTGGTTACCAAACTTAAGAAAGTTTGGTAACCAACTACAGCAAAACGTGAAAGTATAGACTAGAGCAGTTCACTTAATTTCAGTGTATCTATCTAATCCCACCGTTATATTTTTGTCCTCATACAGGCAGAAGTCATTACTTGTCATTAATATAATTGTTCTTGTTTCAAGAAATCTTGACAAGTGGAAAAATGATGATCTACTGGCTGTTACTTTTGCTCAAAACTCGTTAATTTCATCTCATAGTAGTTTTGTTTCTTGAGGTTTTCTAGCCACTTTTTCCAGTGCATTTAGTAAAAAACGGTAGAACTCACATTTCAAAGATAAAAGATAATTTAATACAAATAATGACATGGAAATTATGAGTAATGTGTCACGTGGTGGAAAAGAGGAAGGATTCATAATGCAGAAATGCAGGAAAAATTATGATTTAATGTTGATAATAGTCCAGAGATAAACAACCTGAAAAAACCAAACAGGAACCAGGAAAACAAAAGACAATACTTGACAAACATTGACAATACAATGGACCAGCAACAAGGAGAGAGAAGCACAGGTACATATAGACACAGACACAGGTGAGACACATCAGGGCGGGGCCGACCATCAAGACAGGGGACCAGGACAGGAAGTCAAACTAAAAACAAACCTTAGAGAACAGATGTCAAAATAAAACCAAAGTATAAAATAACAAAATCTGTCTTCGTCCCACGGTGGGGTAATGTCAGTGTTGCATCTCCAGTTACCCGTTAAAATCTGCTCTGGGGATTCTAAGTAAGTAAGTAATCTTTATTCATATAGCGCCTTTCACAGACCAGAGTCTTAAAGCGCTTCACAACTGTTGTTTTTAAGGAATTTTGTCTCTCTCTCCACACAGAGATGGGAGTAAGGTCGCCAGTACAGGAGTAGTGGTAGGGGAAACCTGAGCACCTGGAGGAACCCTATGGAGACACGGGGAAAACATGCAAACGCCACTCAGAAAGGCCCCGTTCTGACCCACCTCTACTGCTACATACTGTATTTAAGGAATCAGACGTTTAAAGAAGAATGCAAAAGCTGCCTCCGCCAACACGGTTCACACATTTCCTCGGATGTCATTATTGTGCTAATATATTCGCACTTCTTTATCGGAGGGAGACTATTTATTGCGCTCTTCATCTTTACAATGCAGCGCGACAATAAATGTTGTTTTGAGCTTTCCAGATAACGACCTCGCTTATTATTCAGGTTCTGTTGTTTTTGCTGCGATGGCGTCGACGCGATCAAGGATGCTGCTCATGTGTCGAGGAGAGAGAGAAGCAGAGAGAAAAGTTCTCACTGAAACCGACAGAAAGGGAACAAATGTGTGTGTTAATCTAAAGAGAGCGTTGTGTATCTCTGACCCAAACTTCAGTCACCAGACTTAAAGCTGGGGAACCTAACTTTCAAATCACTAAACAATTGAACTGCAGGACGTTTATTGATTATTATGGACAGTGGTCGTTTTCTTTGACTCTACTGCTGTTTGTGATGGTGCTGAGAGAAGATACAGAGGAGGAGGTGGAGTATGAGGAGGAGGAGTATGGGGTGGAGGGGGAGGTGGAGGAGAAGGAGGACCATGGGGAGAGTAGGTGGAGGAGAAGGAGGAGTATGAGGAGGAGTAGATGGAGGAATATGAGGAGGGGGAGGATGAGGTGGACGAGGAGCAGGAAGAATATGAGGGGAAGGAGATGGAGGTGAAAGTGAAGAAGGAGGTGGAGGAGTATGAGGAGGAATAGGAGGTGGAGAAGGAGGAGGAGTATGAGGAGGTGTAGATGAAGGAATATGAGATGGAAAAGGAGGAGGATTATGAGGAGGTGTAGATGGAGGAATATGAGGAGGATAAGGAGGACGAAGAGGGAGTATGAGGAGTAGATGGAGGAATATGAGGAGGGGGAGGAGGAGGTGGAGGAGGAGCAGGACGAATATAAGGGGAAGGAGATGGATGGTGAGGTTGAAAGTGAAGGAGGAGGTGGAGGAGTATGAGGAGGAATAGGAGGTGGAGTAGATGGAGGAATATGAGGAGGAGTAGGTGGGAGGAGTAGATGTAGGTTTATGAGGGGGAGGAGGTGGAGGAGGAAGTAAAGGAGGAGGTGGAGGAGTATGAGGAGGAATAGGAGGTGGAGAAGGAGGAGTAAGAGGAGTAGATGGAGGAATATGAGGAGGGGGAGGAGGAGGTGGGGGAGGAGCAGGAAGAATATAAGGGCAAGGAGATGGAGGTGAAAGTGAAGGAGGAGGTGGAGGAGTATGATGAGGAGTAAGTGGAGGAATATGAGGTGAAGGAGGTGGAGGAGTATGAGGTAGAGAAGGAGGAGGAGCATGAGGAGGAGTAGACAGAGGAATATGATGGGGAGGTCGACAAGGAGAATGAAGAATATAAGGGGGAGGAGGTAGAGGAGAAGGAGATGTATGAGGAGTCGAAGGAGGAGGTGGAGGAGAAACACAGCAAGCATGTTTGTTTTTAACCAGTTTCTGCTCATTACAAGATCCATCCACACTGATATTAGGAGCTTCAAATTGAGGCAACGGGGAGGAGGAGGGTGGCTGCACGAACCGAAGCTTGGGCTGTGTAGCAGAGGCAGAGACCATATATCTCTCAGTCTGAAATTCTGCTTTATTTAAGTTTTTCCAGTGAAGGAACTAGAATCTTCCGGAAGTCGACAACACAGATTCTACAACACAGGAAGTTTTTGAGCCGATTGTGTTGGAGCTGAAGTTGGCTGGATGACATTACCCGTGTTTATGATCTCAGCAGCTGCTTTAGATTTGAAAGACAGCGAGACTCATGACGCGATGACGTGAGTATTGAGCTCAAAAGCCGTCGGCAGAAGTAAAAAATGCTAAACGCTCATGAGTCTGAGGGTCTGGTCTAAAGTCTGAAACTCTCCAGACTTTGGAACAACAACGCCTCCTTGAGAATGTTTTTTTTTTTTTTAACATTCTGTCTGTGGCAGTGAATGATTGGTATTTTTGCTTGAATGGTTGGTCCACCGTCTGGAAGGAAAAAAACATTTAGAATAGTCCATAAATAACTGATTGAAGGAGACGTGCTTTTGTCGGCGGCAGAGACTCCGAGGAGACTGACGTGAATCATTCTGTTTGTTGTTCTGCTTCCATGTTTAGTCCCTGGTTTCACTGTTTGTCATGGTTCAGCTTATTTTGGAGATAGGTGTGACTATGTCCATTAGTATTCAGTCTATGGTGTTAACCCCTGTGTTGATTACCTGCCCTCATGTGTATCACCTGTGTCTTGTATTCAAGCCCTGTGTGTTCCGTCTCTATCAGTCTACACAGTCCCAGTCCCATAGTCCCTGCTGTCCTTGTGAGGTCTATGGAGAAGTGTAGAGGACAGTCCGGGCCAAAGAACTACAGCGCCGCGTTAGAGTGAGGTCAACTTAACTGCACAGGCTCATATCAAATTTGTCACGGGAACCGGCTGCAACTAATTTGACCAAATAAATCATTGTATTTATTTTTACCAACCGTAATCGACATGGCCAAGCCAAAGTAGCCCTATATACTCCCTGGGTCAACTGTTCAGAATATTCTAATTGTAATCAAAGGTCACTGAGCCTGAATGCAGGTCTTGACCGAAATTAAACTCTAATTGAGTTGTTTCTCAATCTGAGAGTTATAAGAGTTCAGGACCTTAAGACTAATATAAGTGTCAAATGAGCTTATATTCTTAAGGTCATGGCAGTTATAAAACTAAAACAGTACAAATAATGTGTAAGTTAGTCTGTGAGCTAACTTACACAGTCATAAAGACTGTTTAATGAACTTATATTGTTATGTTTATGGTATTCATAAAACTAATCTGTATCGAGGGAACGAGTTTCTTTAAGAAACATTAGTTAGTTGTCCGTTATTACTTTATGTGTCATTTTAAGTTATTTTGTACTTTGGTTTTTATTTTAAAATCTGTTCTGTGGGTTTGGGTTTAGTTTTACTGTCCTGCTCCCCTGTGTTGATTGTCTGCCCTGCCCTGATGTGTTTCCCCCATGTCTTTTTTACCAGTTTCAGTTTTTACTTATTGTGGCATTTCTTTATTATTTTAGCATTGCTGAATTTTTCCTTTACACCACATGACAATATGTGAAAATATAGTCATCTACAGACATTGCTCATCTTGTGTCAATGCGCTGCAAGTATCACGGTGGTGGGGGCTTTAATTAACATTAGTGTACCCAGTTTTGGTTGCTCTATATTGATTGCTAGGCAGCAGAAGGTACTCAGATGGGACTATCAGGAGTACAGGTACTGGACTCCTGCTGGGACTATGAGGAGCACAGGGACTGGCCTCCTGCTGGTCCCAGAGTCAGGACTAAACATGGGGAGACTGCGTTTCAGATATGCACTGCAAATAGAGAAGAAAAATAAGTGAAGAATTACTAAAATCCTAATTTGGACATTTAGTCATTTAGTCTGCCTTAAAACAAGATTTGCTAATGGGACAAAGCAAAATGATCTTGGAATGAGAAACTAAAGCAACACTTGAACTCAGACTAATTGGCTTCTCCCATTGCCAAATCTTGTTGTAAGACAGTAAGAATGTACTCAAATTAAGTAATTCATGCAATTTTACGTCATATTTTATAATTTTTTGCAGTATATGCAGCTAAAACCTGGAACAGTCTTCTTGAAAATATGAGACAGGCTCTGATACAATACTAAACTCTAAAACAGTTTAGTATTGTATCTTTAATCTTTTTAACGTACTGTGATTATTTATGCCATGTGTCATTGTTTGTATCTTGTTTTGCTCATCACTTTGAGTGGCCTTGTGCATGAACTGTGCCATACAAATAACCTTGTCTTGCCTTGTGTTTTGGCGGGTGAGTGTGTGTTTAGTCGCTGAAGTGTGGTGACAGAGGGCGGCTGGCTCCTGTCACCGCCGCAGAGAGGTCCGACGGCTCTGACCTGAATATGAATCAAAAGAGTCGGTGCAAAAACAAACACACAAACCCAGGTGCTCCGGCTGTGTTCCGTAAAAAAAACCAGCCAGAAACTGTGAAATGGTGTTTTGAGTGAAGGGGCGAGCGAGTGTGCAGCGTAAACAAACCCACGGGGAGTGGACTCGGAATGCGGCACGGTGGTAACGAGGCAGACTGAGGGGGAAGTGGCTGCCCGAGTGTCGGAGTGAGGTGTGAGAATAGACTGTGTACTTTGTCTCTTGTCTGTATGGACCTCTAGAGTCTGGGATGAAGCTAAATTGACTAGATACAGGCGGTGCTAACTCGCTACCTCATCCGTCCACATCGGTTTCAAATACTTTCTTTTTATCCTGGATGCCTGTATTCAAATTCATCTGTGTCCTACTTGCTGTATTATTGATCAGAGCTGTCATCTTGGACCTCATTCTGTTGATCCCAGAGTGACTCCACTGTCGTCACCGTAGCAGTCGCTTAATCCTCCTCATTCTTGGAAAAAATTGACTCATTCAAACTCGTACACTGCATTGATAATACTTTTCGCTCAAAATAAGCCATACTAAGCCGTGAAAAGCTCTCATGTCTGGGTTTTCCCGTATCGCCCATTCTATCTAATAGTAGAAAAATACTTCCTGTCCTACGGCCCCATGCCACGCCCCCTTTTGGTCACAACCCAGCAATACATATAGTGGCTGACTGATGTGTGAGAATAGACTGTGTACTCTGTGTTTTGTCTGTATGTTTTAAATTGGACCTGTAGAGTCTGTTAGAAAGTTGAATTGAATATAAGCAGACAGTGCTAACTCGCTACAGTAGCTCCTCCGTCCATATTGATTTCAGATAATCATTTGCTTAATGTATTGCTGGATGTATTAAAATTATTTTCAGGCGCATCTCTATCAATCTCAACATTCTTGGCCTGTTTTTGAAATAAAGTTGTAGGGGACAACAACAAGGAAGGAGTCAAAGGTACTGCAACTGCTACTGCAATATCCGGTCTTACTATGTATGTTTGGTCATGAGAATCAAAAACACTGAAGTAGCCAAAAGCATACACAAGACTTTATGGTTATGTCTCTGGCTGCTCCGATACCGCTCTTATTACTATTTTTCCCTCCAGATCTTACTTTTATTCACAGTGTAGTTATTACAGATCATTGGGGATAGAAACAAAGTCAGATTTATGGACATTGGTCTGTGCCCCATATGGACCAACGGCTCTATGTGCTCATTATCACTGCATTTCTTGTGTTTGAACTGGTTGATTCTCCGATGTCCGTCCGTCCATCCATTCATCCATTCATCCATTTTCTTCCCCTTAATCCATTTCTGGGTCGGGGGGGTGGCAGTCAGAGCTGCACCCAGTACACAGAGCACCAGCCCCTCACTGATCCTCCTGCAGGTGGTGAGTCCACAGGAGCTGAGATCTTTCAGTTGGAGCTTCAGGCAAAGTGTGGTTAAGTGTCTTGCCCAAGGACACAACAACAGCAGACATCAGTGGGAGTCGTGAAGTAGGTCTTACGGTGGGATTGAACCCACGACCTTCAGGCTCTAAGGCCAATGCTCTACCAACTGAGCTACTGTCGCCCCGCATTCTCCGATGTGTGTTTGTGAATCGACGAGTTTTAGAATCACAATTATTTCTATTGCCATTGTCACACTGACAAACTCGGACATTTCTTTGGCTCTCGCTGCAAAAAATGTATAAGTGTAAAAATAGAATAAGGCGTGTATGAAAAATAAATACAAAATCTACTGAGGGACATGGATGTGGCTCATGTCTATACAGCCTCGATACAGCCTCCGGTACCAGTGTACATGTTTTTAGTGGAAGGGGAAACCTAAACAGACTCAAGGAGAACATGCAAACTCCACTCAGAAAGTAAGAGCCCACAAGAAGCACACAAAATATACAATACAAGTAGCTGTAATGCTTCCTCTCTATCTAATACACGTAGGTTTACATTTGTACTGATGCAAAATTGTTGTTACTTACAGGATACACAAATATCTTCGAGGCGTGAAGGTTGACACCATGTTGTCTCCACTGGTGCCGGATCAAAGCTGCAGACTCTAGTCCCACCCCTGACGCTCTGAAGGCCAGGACAAGAAGCTCAGATTGAAGTTTGGTTTAAACAAATCTGGTCCTGATACGATCCGTGACGGCGCATCAAAATGAGTTACCGTGGTTACACCTCAGACTATGCGTATGGTACATGTTTTTAATGGTAGGGAGACACAAGGAGAACGTGCAAACTCCACTGAGAAAGGCCCTGTCTTTAGGTTCACTGCAAAAAATTGTAAAATATGACTTAATAATTGCTTGAACCGAGTGTTTTTCAATTTGAATACATTTAGTCGTAAAACAAGATTTGCCAATGGGACACAGCCATTTATTTCAAGAACTTTTGCTTTATTTTCTCATTCCAAGGAGATTATTGTCAAATCTGTGGAATCGAACCCAGCACCTTCGAGTGCCTCTAACGTATGCCTTTTGTCTGAACCTGTATCTCCCGTCCGGTTCGTGGAGCGTCTGGTGGACTCAGCCGAACCTGGTCCTCCGTCTTTCCCTTCCCACCTCCGCACAACACACTGGCTCCACAACAGCCAGGATTTAAATGGAGAGTGACTTCAAAGCCAATTATGGCCAAGAACAAGTCTGCAAAGCACCCGCAAACAAACAAAACTAATGAGTGGAGAAAGAACAAGAACAGCAGCAGAAATGAGATCCGCGATTTGCCAAAGATCACAGCGAGCAGAGAAAACGAGGTGAACAGAAGTGCACGTGTGACGCCTCGGTCTGTCCGTGTGGAGGGGGAGCTGAGGCAACTCTGGGAACTTTCATCTTGCACTGTACTTTAAAACTTCATTAGAATCTTGTCCAAACGTATTTTGAGGCAAGGATAGTACAACAAAATAAGATTCATTCATAAAATGCATTTAAATTATAAAGATTTACATCAAAAAGATGGAAGAGACGGTGGGTCAGGACTGTTTTAACCCAGGCTGGGGCAGTGGTTTGCGCCTGATCTACATGGCAAGAAGGTCCCGGGTTCGAGTTCACCACAAGACAAGGGTCTTTCTGTTTGGGGTTTGCATGTTCTGCCCGTGTCTGCGGTGACGCTACTGCAGCTGACAAAAGCCGGGCATACACTGTAAAAGGCAGCTGCAGGGGACACCGCTCCGAAAGGCAGGAAGACCACAGAGGGAGCAGAGAGAGAGACCAGAGAGAGCACAGAGAGAGCAGAGAAAGAGCAGAGATAGAATCCATCCATTTTCTTCCCCTTAATCCATTTCTGGGTTGGGGGGTGGCAGTCAGAGCTGCAGCCAGTCCACTTAGCACCAACCCCTCACTAATCCTCCTGCAGGTGGTGAGTCCACAGGAGCTGAGATCTTTCAGAGGGAGCTTCAGGCAAAGTGGAGTTAAGTGTCTTGCCCAAGGACACAACGACAGCAGTCATCAGTGGGAGTCGAGAAGTAGGTCTTATGGTGGGCTTGAACCCACGACCTTCAGGCCCAAAGGCCAATGCTCTACCAACTGAGCTACTGTTGCCCCTAGATAGAAACCAGAGAGAGAAAACAGAGGGAGACCAAAGAGAGCAGAGAGAGAGATTGGAGAGAGACAGCAGAGAGAGAGCAGAGAGAGAGCAGAGAGAGAGCAGAGAAGGAGCAGAGAGAGAGAGCGAGAGAGAGAAAAAAAGGCTAGAGATAGGGACAAGCATGCACAAAATTAAAATTCCATGTTAAGGTAATGACAACTTAATAACCTGCTAAGAAAGCCAGATTACCTCCATAAACTATCCCACAATAGTCTGGGAATACAGTTAATAATATGCATCAATGTTGTGTTTCGAACCACGTCGGCACTGAGGATAATAAAATATTGATTTGCGCTGTCAGCAAAGAAACAATATGTAATCGATGGCCGGCATTAGAATCCGGCGTCCGTCGGGTTGGATCCTGGTCTGCCCTGTGATCTCACACAACACAATGCGCTCTCGTGAACCAACGGCGCTTGCTATTCTCGGCTCATTTGTCGTGTAGAGTAGAAGTTGTTGATTAAACGTTGACAGAGCAGCCTCCGCGCTCGCCGGAGCAGTGGAGCAGACATATATTTGTTTTCAGTAATTGCCTCGAGTTTCACTTCTCTTCATATCAATGCAGCTGCGTGTGCCTCCCAGGAAATAGTCCAGCACCTTATTGATTGTGTGTTAATTGGTTGGAAGCATCACAGCAAAAAAGGATCAAATATGAGGTAATAATTGGTGAATCGAGTGGTTTTTATCTTCATTTGTGCACATTCTGACTGTCGTAAAACAAGATTCTCCAATAGGACAAAGCCATTTAGTCTTATTTCAAGAAGGTTTGCTGTATTTTCTTTTTCCAACACTGCAAAAAATGATCAAATATGAGATCATAATTGCTAGAATCAAGTTTTTTTAACTTGACTTAAGTTCATTCTGACTGTCTTAAAATGAGATTTGCCAATGAGACAGGCAATTTTGACTTGATTCAAGAACTATTGCTTTATTTTGTCATTCCAAGAGAGAAATATCTTGTATCTTTTTAAAACAATATCATTTTTCTTGTTCCACTGGCAAATCTTGTTTTAAGGCAGTCAAAATGTGCTCATATTTAGATACATTTAGCCAAATTTGAGCATTTTTTGTCTTTAATTCTGTCATCTTTTGCAGTGAAGGGAGACATTACTTGTATCTTTTCAAAACAAGATCATTTTGCTTTGTCCCAATCCTGGCAAATCTTGTTTAAAGCCTCAGTCATAAACATACAATTTGCCAAATTTGAGCGATTGTTGACTTATTTTTCGCCTTCTCTACGACTCCCACTGAAGTTTGCTGTTGTTGTGTCTTTAGGCAAGCGCAAGACACTTAACCCCATTTTTCCTGAAGCCCCCACTGAAAGATCAAGGCTGTGATGTCACTGACAGAGATAATAGAAATAAAAATTAGAATAAGGAGAAGAAAATGGATGGATGCATTTTCACCACTTTTTATAGCACTAGTTACAGTTCATTACATAGCCACATCCACCAAATTAGCATGTATTTACAGTGGGGCTATAAAGTATTTAGACAGCCCCAAATTGCTCAAGTTCTTCCGCTTAGATAAGAAAACTCGCCCTTGCTGCTTATGGAAGGAGATTTTCCCTTCAAATCTCTCGACACATGTTTCCATTCATTCTTTCCTCAACACAGATCTCTTATCCTGGTGTCTTTGCAGAAAAAACAGCCCCGAGCATGATGTTTCCACCCCCATGCTTCACAGTAGATATTGTGTTTGCATTTGTTCTCCTCCAAACACAAGAAGCATAATGATGTCTTGTCTGTGATAAAGTCCTGTGTCCTGAATGTTCAAGGATAACGTTTTTGCACTTCCCTCTTCAGTTCATGTGCAGACCATAATAAATGTTACATGTGACTCTTTATTTTCCTTCAATAACATCAGGGGCTTTGTTTTGACATAGTCCTATATATAAAGTATTGTATCTTGGCAATTAAATAGAATGAGGCGTTTTCTTTTATCTGTGGTATTTCGTCATTAATGAAACTCAGGATAAATATGTCTTTATCGCCTTCAAACTTCTTCACACTTTTGTGCCTAAGTTTCTTCAGAGCCTGGTTTTTCTCTCTCTGCTGTTGAGGGCGATTAGAAAACAAAGTGAAACTAATGTGGATGTCATTGTGGATGGGGAAAGTTGGTGGTTTGGCACACACAAAGGTCTGTTTGCAACACTCCGTGGCCCAAAATAATGGGATTCAGTGACATTTCCGGATTGATTGATCGAGTGTCTGCGTCTCCGCTTCCCCTTTAAAAGCGAAGGACATTTTTCATGGAACAACGGCACTTTATTGAATAAGTCCAGTCGCATTTAATAAACCTGATGTCGCAGAAGAAAAACAAGGGTTAGGGTAAAATTAGAAAGATGATTCTGAGCCAAGGAACCCTCAGAGCAGTTGCAATAAAAAACAATTTAGCTAGGGGCAGAGATAGAGGTCGCACCTGGGTGAGGCTGGTCTGCATAAAGAGATGTTATAATAATAATAATAACCACAATGCATCTGTTCTATGTATAGCGCATTTCAAGACACTCAAAGACGCTTAACATGTCATTATTCATTCACTCAAAAAAACTGTGGAGATAAACGTTTTGTAGCCACAGCTGCCCTGGGGCACACTGACAGAAGCAAGGCATCAAGTATATGCCATTGGCACCTCCCACCACCACCAACCGTTCACACACACACACACCAAACTCATTCTATTGTGGGTGAAGTGTCTTGCCTAAGGACGCAACAACAGATTGGCACTTTTCAGCCACAGCCACCCCACTTTAGCACCTGGTGTTTCCAGAGGTCTCCCATCACAGTACTAACCAGCCCCTGCCCCACTTAGCTTCTGATGTCTGCTGGGATCTGGTAGAGGAAAACAACAATGCCATTGAATCCAGTGTTTATATTTCCTCGTCCATTAGTGTTTATATGAAGACATGGTACATACTGTGGTAGTCTTGCACAGTTTTTCCAAAGTGGTTTTACTGCAAACGGCAAATAAATCTTGAATTCTTGAGTTTTGAATTATTTTTTCTGGTATTTTTCTGTGCAGTTGCTTGGATTGTTGCTTATTTTAACCTTTTTGCAGTGACTAATTATTGCACTAACAGTTCAGTGTTCATAGTAAACTAAATGGTGTGTTACAGTTGTGTGTTGGATCAAAAATGATTTAATTCCAAAATACAAAAACAAGCAGGAAGTGAAAAGGGCCGGATGTTTGGACACAGGACTAAATACTGTGAGCAAAAGCACAAAAGGAAAAGTTGGATAAAAACTCACCATCTGACTGAGACATGGGATTATCTGAGAAGTTGAGTCTGAACCAGAGTATGGGTGACAGGGAGACCAGGGACCGTTGTGAGACAGGTTTGTTTTACTCTACTGATGATGTGCATCTTTGAATGTCCGGAAAAGCGCTACACGAAACAGTATTATTATTATTATTATTATTATGGATTTAGTTGATGACGTAAAGCTCTGTACCTTTGGATCTGACACTTAAAAAGTATTAGTTTGTAACATAGTGTAGAAAATCATTCTTTACGCACCAGAGCCACCAGGAAGTTTATTCTCAGTTTCTTTCAGTTTTTTTTTAGACAGAAAAAAGTCAGGACAAGCTTTATATAGTCAATGTTACGTCACACATGGAACGACATACGTGTCACATCAAAACACAATCAGAACATATTAGAGTCATAACACAGGTGACAGTGGCTCAGTTGGTAGAGCAGTGTCTCCCAAAGTGGGGTCCGCGGCCCCCTGGTGGGCCGCGAGGGTACTGCAGGGGGGCCGCGGGAGGTCATAAAAAAAAAAAAAAAAAATTTAATGTTAAATTTATAATCTTTTGTTTGTAATATTGAAATATTTGTGTTCATTATTTGACTTGAATAATCCACTGTAATCATTTTTGTATTACAATGTTTGTAGCAGAGGCTATTTCCCCAAAATAAAATAACCAGAAGAGCCTATTCTTAATGTTGTCTTCTTGGTTATTATTCTGGGGGGCCACGCAGACCCGTCAGATTTTTAAGGGGGCCTCGGTGTTACTGAGTTTGGGAATGGCTGTGGTAGAGCATTGGCCTTTGGGCCTGAAGGTTGTGGGTTCGAGGCCACCACAGAACCTTCTCCACCGACTCCCACTGTATGTTGTCGTTGTGTCCTTTGGCAAGACACTTAACCTCTGGGAACACCTGATGCCACAGTGGGGCGGCTGTAAAGTGCCAAACTGCTGTTGTGTCTTTAGGCGAATTGCCTTGAATGAGTCTGGTGTGTCTGTGAATGGTTGACACAGACTGTCACAGACTGTTTGCCTTGCTTCCGTCAGTGTGCTCCAGGGCAGCTGTGGCTACAGTAGGAATTTGTCACCACTGTGTATGGAGTGAAAGAATAATGATGGAGTGTCCAAAAAGCGCTATAAAAACCGATGCATTATTTTAACATGGATACACAATCAGAGTGGACGCACAATCGGAGTCCTTGTCTATCTTTTTCCCATAATAGCTACCATTTCTCCATTCATATTTCTGCTCTTCCTGCTCTTGTAAGATTTGTTGATGTTATTTCTCCATGGTTAACAATGCTGCTAAACCACAAAGCCTTCACAAACGTGTATTGAATCGTCGAGAGGCCTGGAACAAAGTGGACAATAATTGGCCGGTCTCCTCCAGCCTCGTTCACACAAACCGTCGAGTTTTGAGGTTCGCTTACGGGCAGTTTCCTTCTACAGACGCTAGAGCTTTGTGTTGAAACATAAGAGTTCTGTTCTGTGTCTCTGTGATGTGGGCTCCTGGGGGCCTCTCCCTGTGGGTGTCATTACAGCCGCAGTCGGCCTCCACAGACCTCGGGGTTCAGTGAATGTGCAGCTCTGACCCGGGCGGCTTTTATGTCCGACAAACTGACTGTGGATATTTCCCCTCCTGCTGTATCACTGATGGGTGTTCAAGATTGAAGATGTTTTGGTTTGTTTGTTGTTTGCAGTAAAACCACATTAGAAAAACTGTGC
This sequence comes from Knipowitschia caucasica, assembly GCA_964034765.1. NCBI lineage: Eukaryota > Metazoa > Chordata > Actinopteri > Gobiiformes > Gobiidae > Knipowitschia > Knipowitschia caucasica. Next base: position 6,012,066 of record OZ035838.1, on the reverse strand, counting down.
AAGGCAAGCCCAGTGTGCGCCCCACAGAGAAGATAGTACACACCAGAGCTCCACGAGTGACGGAATGAAAAAAAGATGACGACCAGATGAACATAAGTAAATACAAGTCCAGGGTAAAAACAAACCAAAAATCCAAACAAACTCAGAAACATAGACAGACAAAGAGAAAGATAATGGACCAGCAACACGTGGAGACGAGCACAGGTACATACAGTATAGAGTTTCGTTCGGGCCTGAAAAATGAAGCCCGACCCGGCCCGAGCCCGCTAATGTTAAGCCCGAGCCCGTATAAGCCCGACCAATGAACGCTGTATAACAGGCCCGAGCCCGACAGAACCCGACACATCTGATTTCCCGTTGTACGCACTCACCTTCCAATTGCAAGTTTAGTCTCCAGTTTTGAATTTGTTTTGTCTCCACTTGATCCATTTCTACTATTGTTCCTGTTCGCTGTTGACCACAGCAGCAGGAGACACGGGGATGATGCGTTCACGGCTCGCTGCTGCTGTAGGACACGCTGGTTACGGTGTCATTAATATATTAACTATTTTTAATAACTTGTTGTCAATCAACGGACATTGTTATTAATATATATATATATATATATATATATATATATATAATCATTATGTATAAAAATCATTTAAAAATAATTATAATAATAATAAAAAAGAAACATATATTTAAAAAAAGAAGCCCGAGCCCGGAACGAACCCGACAGCTGAGCGCCAAATGAGGCCCGAGCCCGGCCCGAACTCAGGTCGTGCCTCGGGCCTGCTCGGGCTCGGGCTGAAAAGCGAAACTCTAATACAGTATAGACACACAGAGACACAGGTACATATGGACACAGAGACACAGGTACACATATAGACACACAAAGACACAGGTACATACAGTATAGACACACACAGGTACACATAGATACGCAGAGACACAGGTACATATATACACACAGGTACATATAGATACACAGAGACACAGGTACATATAATAATCTTTATTTGTATAGCACTTTTAAAAAACACACAGGTACATATAGACACACAGAGACACAGGTACATATATACACACAGGTACATGTATACACACAGGTACATATAGATACACAGAGACACAGGTACACATAGATACACAGAGACACAGGTACATATAGATACGCAGAGACACAGGTACATATAGATACGCAGAGACACAGGTACATATAGATACGCAGAGACACAGGTACATATAGATACGCAGAGACACAGGTACATATAGATACGCAGAGACACAGGTACATATATACACACAGGTACATGTATACACACAGGTACATATAGATACACAGAGACACAGGTACACATAGATACACAGAGACACAGGTACATATAGATACGCAGAGACACAGGTACATATAGATACGCAGAGACACAGGTACATATAGATACGCAGAGACACAGGTACATATAGATACGCAGAGACACAGGTACATATAGATACGCAGAGACACAGGTACATATAGATACGCAGAGACACAGGTATATGTCACAGGTTAAAAAGTGTCTGTTGAGGGGGTGTGATCAATAATACAGGAAGAGGATAAAAAGGGGATAAAATGTAATAAAATATTTACAAAAGGTCCATTAAAATCGTGATAAAACCCGTAGTCCGCGGGACACCGGTGTCCTCCCTGGCCTTGGTTCCCTCCAGGCCCTTCTCCGTCCCGGGACCGGGCTGCAGTCCCGCCAGCCCCTTGCAGACCACGGGTTGCCACCGGGCACCTGCGGGGAAGAGCCGGCACATCCCGGTTTTCGGTGGGCCTAGCCCGGGCGCGCACGCGGCTCCACGCACTATCAATGCGCGCCCCCTCACCGGTGCCGCTCTCCCCGCTGGCCTCAGTCCCCCGTGGTCTCTGGCTAGCGGTCCTCGTCCTTGGCCCGGTCCCGTGGCCTCTTCCTCTCTCGTGCTCTGTTGTCTCCCTCGTGCTCTGTCCTCCCGCCTGTAGTGCCCGCCCCCAATTTAAGATAGTCTTGATTAGAAGCAGGTGTGGGTGATTAGGGGAAGTGTCCAAGGAACTGATTAAAATCCATGCAATAAAAATATAAAAAACACACAAAACACATCACACAAATAAAAGCAGTTAAAAGTCCTTGTTAAAAGTTCACTTTCCCACACATATAGACACACAGAGACACAGGTACATATAGACACACAGAGACACAGGTACATATAGACACACAGAGACGTTGGTGATAACACATTCGGGCGGGGCAGACAATCAACAGGGAACCAGACAGGAGGTAAAACTAAACTAAAGCCATAGAGAAACTAACACAAAATAAAACCACAAAATCTACGCTATTACAGATATTGAAAGGAGCCAGTTGACTTTTTTAATCTTTACCTTTAAACATTGCATTATACAGAAACAATAATTACCATTGTTTTTTTGTGTGTGTGCGTGTGCGTTTGCGCCTGCGTGTGTGCGTGCGTGTGTGTGTGCATATATGTAGGTCACTGTTATTTCTGGATATTGCCATAAAGTTAGTAAATGTAGTTATTGATTGTAACAATGTGAGGACGTAGTGTGACCTCTCTGTCCTCTCTCTCTGCAGCAAAACCCGTGAACAATGCTCGGGTGCTGACGGTGCAGGCGGGCTCCAAGGCCGTGGTGGTGGCTCAGTGCGAGGCCCTGGAAGGGAAGCCTGCGGCCAGCATCAACTGGCTGGGCTCCGTGGGAGGTAACCACTCCACCAGCAGCAGCAGCGGTCCAGACGGGACGGTGACAGTGAAGAGCGAGTACAAACTGGTCCCCACACCGGCGGACAACGGGCGCGAGCTGACCTGCCTCGTGGACCAGAGGACCCAAGACCAGACCTGGGTCTACCCCGTCAAGCTGTCCGTGGAATGTAAGTGACGGAACTTTCGATTCAACGTATTTCTCTAAAGCCCTAAATCACAACAGCAGTTATCTTCAGAGAACTTCAGAGATTTAGATTTAGAGTATTTGCCATTAGCAGCAAAACCACATTGGAATACATGTGCAATGATACAGCTTGTGGAAAGAAACTTATAGCATATCCAGATGTTCTGCATCTCAGCGAACAAGATCTTCTGCCAGAGGGAACATGGCTGGAACATGGCTTTTCCCGGCTGCTAGAAGAGGTCTGACGGGATCTGAAAAAATCTCTTTTGTGTTTTAAGAGTCTTGATTCATAAATAACCTCCAGAACAAACTGCTCTTTCAGAGCGGAGCACCTCTCTCTGGTCTCTCTCTGGTCTCTCTCTCTGGTCTCTCTCTCTGTTCCCTCTCTCTGGTCTCTCTCTGGTCTCTCTCTGATGCCTCTCTGATGCCTCTCTCTGGTCTCTCTCTGGTCTCTCTCTCTGTTCCCTCTCTCTGGTCTCTCTCTGGTCTCTCTCTGTTTCCTCTCTCTGGTCTCTCTCTCTGGTCTCTCTCTGGTCTCTCTCTCTGTTCCCTCTCTCTGGTCTCTCTCTGGTCTCTCTCTGATGCCTCTCTGATGCCTCTGTCTGGTCTCTCTCTGGTCTCTCTCTGATGCCTCTCTGATGCCTCTCTCTGGTCTCTCTCTGGTCTCTCTCTGGTCTCTCTCTGATGCCTCTCTGATGCCTCTCTGGTCTCTCTCTGGTCTCTCTCTGGTCTCTCTCTGATGCCTCTCTCTGGTCTCTCTCTCGTCTCTCTCTGATGCCTCTCTGATGCCTCTCTGGTCTCTCTCTGGTCTCTCTCTGGTCTCTCTCTGATGCCTCTTTCTGATGCCTCTCTCTGGTGTCTCTCTGGTCTCTCTCTGGTCTCTCTCTGGTCTTGATATTGAGAGCTTTGACTTGTTTGTGAATAAGTCCAATATAGTCCTAGATGAAACACGGGCATCCACTAGATGGGGTACATTCTGGTTATCTTTCACTCAAAAGGTCACGTTTATCTATATATTCATTACTGGAGAAATGCCAAACATAATATGGAGTGAGCACGCGGTGGAGTGAGCACGCGTTTTGACGTCTCTGCTCTGTTTACCCTTTTTAAGCCTTTTAAAGCCTTTTAAACACGTTTTTACGGTGTATTAGTGTCTTTGGTACACTCTAGTGTTTTATTACCTTAAATGCAATGGTTCCAGAGCATCACGTCTTTTAACACAAAGACCCAATCGAAACGCGCTAGCTCGGAGGCTACCACGAGCGCACCACAGACATGGAAAGTGACACTGCAATGACCACGAACGACATAAGTCGCCTCACATTGGAGCTTCGTGAGAGGGACCGTGCCACTATTGCAGACCTCCGTAAAGAAGTCCTTCGCCTCACTGCAGAGCTGCAGGATAAACAGTCACTCGTGTCCAAACTTTTTGATGTCGCTGGCGGGCAGCACTCACGGCTTATGTCACTGAGCGCTGCATACTGTGACACTGTCGTGTGGGAGAGATCTGTCAGCTCTGGGCCCTCTTGTTCTACACCTAAGTGCCCCGTTCGGAATAAAGAGCCTGCGGACTGCGAGGAGCCATCCAGCGCCGTGGCCCATGTCCTGAGCCTGTCAAACCGCTATGCAGCCCTCTCCGCTGACATCCCAGCCCCCTCAGCAGAACCCCTGGACTCTGCAGCAAACTCTACTGCTGTCCGTGGATCCAGGTCCACTGCGAGAAAGACACTCCTAAAGGAAGCTGTCCTCAGACGAAAGAGTGGTCATTCCCCTTCTCTGACCCCAGTGCATCACCACCACTTACCTTCACCGGGTCAGCAGCAGCGACCCGAGCCTGCTCCTCTCGCTGCTCCAGCGTCTCCGTGCACACAGCGTGGGTTGCCCGGAGCTGGGAATCAACATCCCCACTCCTCTCCATGTGTTCAGCAGCGCCCTGGTTCGGACCCATCCCTGGATGAGCCCGCTGGTTCTGGCCATGGACACAGAGCGCCCTCTCCGCGGCCGCGTCCACTCTTCGCCCCGACTACTCTGATTGTTGGAAATTCCATCGTGAGGCACGTCCGCTTTTTTAACGCGGTCACTCACTGCATTACCGGAGCTACTGTCCCAGATCTGCTCATCCGACTCCCTCCTCTGCTTCACTCCCTGCCCGATACCATATCCAAGGTAATCGTGCATGTGGGTATAAATGATATGAAGCTGCAGCAGTCAGAGGTCACAAAGAAGCACTTTATGGATCTGTTCCGCCTCCTCCAGTCCTCCGGGTTATCCGTTTTTATTTCTGGTCCAGTCCCGACTGTAAACCGGGGAGACTGCTTGTACAGTCGCGTTGTGGCGCTCAACATGTGGCTCCAGGCTACATGCAGCACTTTTAACTTTATTTTTGTGAACAACTTTGGCCTGTTCTGGAAGCGTAACGTGGCCTATCGTCCAGATGGTCTGCACCCGAACAGATACGGCACCAGTTTGTTGACGGACTTCTTACGCCATGTTGTTCAGTGCTCCCCGAGGGGGGCGTGACTGTTTACATCTGAGGCTTCTCGGCCCCCACCACCCCCCTCCTCCTCCTTACCAGCACCGGGTGAGTACTGTGGTGCAAACACTGACCCCTGTCCGTCTGGCAGTGTAACGACAGTCCTGCCACTGAACTGTGCTGACTCAGTTATGCATCTGGAACTTAACAAAGTACAACAGAGTTCACTTTTTAAACCAATAGAGACTGTGTGTGTTCCTCGCACCAGCTCAGAAATGTGTTTTAACTTGAATAAACACAAATTTAAAAGAAGGACAGCAGTTAGACGGTCCAACTCTGGAAATCTAATTCCAGTTCTTTGTAATCAATCAACTAAACCCACTGACACTGATATTAATTTTAACCTTGCTCTACTTAATGTCAGATCACTATGCAACAAATCATTTTTAATTAATAATTTTATCTGTTCGTATGATCTTGATTTAATGTTTATGACTGAAACATGGCTTGACCATAATACAGGAGATGCAGTTTTAATAGAAGCCTCACCACCAAATTTCAAATTTGAATATGAAACACGAGAAAATAAAAGGGGGGGGGGGCATAGCAGCAGTTTTTAAAGATCGTATTGTCTCCCATAGAGTGTCTCTTGGGAAATTTTCATCATTTGAGTATGTTTCTTTTAAAATAGAACAAAAGAAATCTTCTTCCATTCTTATTATTGTTGTGTACAAGCCGCCACAGTCATGCCATAGTTTCACTGATCATTTCACTGAGTTGCTTTCAGTTGTGTGCACAGATTTTGATGGTTTAGTCATTATAGGTGATTTCAATATACATGTAGATAATGCTAATGATAGATATGCAATAGAGCTGAGCTCTGTGCTGGAAACCTTTGGTCTCACTCAGCATGTGAGTGGCCCCACCCACAGCAGAGGACACACTCTCGATCTGTTAATTACCAAGGGGGTTAATATTTCAAATGTAAATGTGGTCAATGTTGCTCTGTCTGATCATTTCTGTGTATTTTTTGACATGTGTCTCGATTGTAAACCACCAGCTGAATCTTCGGTTGTTAGAAGAAGACACATAAATGATAATACAGGCGAACTGTTCATGGGGAGGGTAAACTTTAGAGAACACGTTGTGTGTTACTGTAGATGAATTACTTGACTCTGTCACCACCACTGTTTTGAATGTTCTGGATACAATTGCTCCTGTAAAGGTTAAAATAGTTACAAACAAGCAAAAAGCGCCATGGACTAAAGCAGACTCGGTCAGGGCACAGAAGAGAGAGTGCCGGAAGGCCGAGCGGAAGTGGCGAAAGTCAAATCTCAAAGTTGACCATAAGATCTTCAAAGATGCGTTGTGCAATTTTAACAGGGAACTACGTAGAACAAGGGAAATGTACTTTTCTGAAACTATTGAAGGCTGTAGCAACAATCTACGTGTTCTGTTTTCAGCAGTAAATAGATTGACGAATCCCCCTGTTAAGATGCCATCAGAACTTACTTCCAAATCTAAATGTAATGAGTTTGCTCAGTTCTTTAATGACAAAGTCCAAGGTATCAAAAACGCCATCACCTCCACGATAGAAATAATAATCCAACCGCCAGTGAGGCTTTTTGGGCTGACGCACTTTACACCAGTACAAATTGAAACTGTCCAGGAGATAATCACTAGTCTGAGTTCCTCCACATGCAGCCTGGATGTATTACCTCCTAGATTTCTCAAGTCAGTTCTGAGCAGTCTTTTACCTTCACTTACACAAATAGTTAATATGTCTCTTGAATCTGGAACATTCCCAATGGCCTTGAAAACGCCGGTCATCAGGCCCCTCCTAAAAAAGAGGAGTCTGGAAGCCCTGGCACTCAAAAATTATCGGCCCATTTCAAATCTGCCTTTCATGGGAAAAATTCTAGAAAAAGTTGCCTATCAACAACTTACAGAATTTTTAATAATCAATAACGCTTATGATATGTTCCAGTCAGGGTTTAGACCCCACCACAGCACTGAGACCGCGCTAATAAAGGTAACAAATGACATCAAACTAAACACTGACGCAGGAAAAGTCTCAGTCCTTTTTCTGTTAGATTTAAGTGCTGCTTTTGACACTATTGATCATGGCATCCTCATTCAGAGACTTGAGGACTGGGTTGGTGTTGCTGGCACCGCCCTAAGCTGGTTTAGGTCCTATTTACAAGACAGAAAGTTTTTTGTGGAGATCGAAAACTGTACCTCAGACCACTTGGCCCTGACCTGCGGAGTGCCACAGGGGTCAATCCTGGGTCCTCTTCTGTTTAATATTTACATGTTGCCTCTAGGTCAGTTGATTCACAGTAATAATGTCTCTTATCACAATTACGCTGACGATACTCAGGTCTATGTGTCCCTGACAGCAGGAGAGCATGAACCAGTGGACTCGCTCCTTCACTGTGTCCAGCAAATCGGTGATTGGATGCAAAATAACTTTCTCCAACTAAACACCGACAAAACTGAAATAATTGTTTTCGGACCCCAGAAACAAAGAGAGAGCGTTATTTGTCACCTCCAGGCTCTCTCTCTACAACCCTCAAATCAGGTCAGAAATCTAGGAGTGATAATGGACTCAGACTTAAATTTCAAAAGCCACATAAAATCTGTAACATCAGCAGCTTATTACCACCTAAAAAACATTGCTAAAATTAAAAACATAGTGTCTAAGGCAGACTTGGAGACTCTTATACACGCTTTTGTCTCCAGTCGGTTAGACTATTGCAATGGCTTGTTCACAGGTCTCTCCAAACAGGCTGTAAAACAGCTGCAGTACATTCAACATGCAGCAGCTCGAGTCCTGACCAGAACTAGGAAGTGCAACCACATTAGTCCAGTTCTCAGGTCTCTGCACTGGCTTCCTGTTCCTCAGAGAATAGACTTCAAAGCAGCTTTACTTGTGTACAAGTCTCTCCATGGTCTCGCGCCAAGGTCCATCCACGACATGTTTGTGCCATATGAACCGACCCGGACTCTGAGGAGCACAGGGACTGGACTCCTGTTAGTGCCCAGAGTCGGTACTAGACATGGGCAAACTGCATTTCAGATTCATGCGGCTAGAGTCTGGAACCGTCTTCCTGAGAATGTGAGACAGGCGTCTACTCTGGCATCCTTCAAATCTAGGCTCAAAACAATTCTGTTTAGCTGCGCATATACAACTGAATGATTTTATCTTTTCATCTTTGTTTTTATCTTTAATCTTTTTAATGCACTGTGACTATTTATGATTTTAGTCCCATCTGTGATTTTAATGTTTAAAGGTTTTTAATTTTTGTGATTTTATTTTTAATGTTTTTAATATATCTTGTGCTCTTAATGTGTTTGATTTATGCATGATGTGATAGGGGATGTGAAGCGATTTGCGTTGCCTTGTGTAGGAAAGGCGCTATACAAATAAACGTTGATTGATTGATTGATTGAATATGCTCAAAATCATGTTGAAGATTAGGAGATTGAGACATCCTTTATACTTGTCACAGTGGGAGACTTTTCAGTGCTGCATAAAGTTTCAGAACAAAAGAATGGGCACATATATTGCATAATTGAAAATCATTGAGGAAAATGTATAAAATGCTTGTCTTAGATCACATTGTTTATAATTTCCTCTATTTCTTCAGCTGGGAATAGTCCTGTACACCAAATGTCATGTTTGTAAAGTGGACCATAAATTCAAATAATCTTCACATGAATTCCCAAAATAGCAGCGCAAATCGGTGTTATAAAGGTCACCTGTTTGTCTTGTGGAAATGTTAATGCTTTGGTCGGATCGTTCGGCGGTGTGGAATAAGCATATATGTCTTTCATTGATTGGATTACAAGCTTTTTGTTTTGCCTCGTTTGGGAGAGTCGCACGCTTTCTGCTCTGGATTATCTCTGTGTAGAAACTAAGGCCTCAGTCTCTTCTCATAAACACTGAAAAACTATTGTAACACAAGTGCAGATGATTGGAATGAGACTCAAATTAATCCTAATATATAACCGATTTACCAGCTTTTAATATTTAATTATGTTTACATTGTATTTTAACAACATTTTTCCTTCATCACCTTGAGTTGTAGAATATATCATTTTTTAACCCTAACTGCCCAAATGCTTCTATTTCAAACTTCCTCAGATTATGATGAAAAGGACAGTTTTCTGCCTTAAAGAAAAAATAGTGTCCAAGAAGTAAGTGATATTTTATAGAAAGTGCTTGACAAGCGCTTTATAATTAGGTTCGACCTATAACACACCACCAGAATGTATTTTCCAAGCATCGGAAGGAATCATAACCCTTTAATTTTCACAAACCCTAACCCTACTAAATGGTTGAGATGCAGTCGCCTAAAACCAAGTGAGATTCCCCAAAGAGGTGGATTTCAGTTCCAAGCTTAAAGTCGCCATAGTGACTCAAAAGTGATCTACCAAATGTTTGAGGAAACCATTAGAGGAGACGCGGAGCCAGATAAGTGACGCCAGCACAGGGGTGATGTGCTCTTTATAACGTTTCCCCGTGAGCCAGTGATCCTGGACCTGCTGACGACACTTAGCTGAGCTTTGGTCCAGCCCACAGTACAATGAGTTACAATAATCTAACCTTTAAGAATTAAGACTCAGTGGGCGGAATATAAGCCTTCTCTTTGCTATAGACTCTGTGCTGTAAGAATATTGCTAATTATGGTAGAATTAAATTAAAATGTATTTTTAAAGTATTTTTATTGAAACAACCCAATGAAGCTTTGTTTTGGTCAAATCTATAGAAAATGCCACGTCCTCCGGTCTTTCGGGACCTCAACAACAAATAGATGATCTTTATTATGGCTAATTACAGCTCTAGTTTGTTATATCTACACAATACTTGAACCCACACTTTAGTCTCTGCCATAAACACGTCTGTGTACGTCGAGCAGCGCTTCTTTACAGCCACCTTTAAACCTTTGTGCATCATCTCCTCTCATTACAGCGAGACTGAAGCTGAGCAGCGTCAAGCTAATAGTGAGCACTTAAAGCAGCCCTTTAGCTTTTTTAACAGTCACTTGTTTAACGACAAAGACGACAAAACAACATCTGCTGTGTCGACCGTAGCATCAGACGAGGAAGACTCGTATACTACATATAGTGTCACCGCTAAACATTTGGGCAATAATGTTTACTGCAGTTAAAACAGGAAAGTGGATATTTCTGGCGTATAGAGAGACACCTGCGGCTCATTATCATACATTTAGTTTGATTCTCAAAACAGATATAAATCTATGTACGAAAGAAAGAGGAACCAGGGGTATGTAATGCCGAAATGGATGTTAACAAGCTTCCGAATGGTTGGTTTAGTTTCGAAAAGCTGGCCAGCCGGGTCGACGGGCAAGACCAAAGTTATCTGTGTGTTTTGTGAGTGTGAAACAGTTCATCACCGTAACAAATCCACTTTAAAATACCACCTGATTCCAAACACACGGCTACATATTCCTTGAACCGTAGTTAGATTAGGTAACTGAGGTTCCTCCGCCACGTTCTGGTCAAGACACATAGATCTATAATAACAACGTATGGATCGCGAAACTAAGAACAAACTATTAGACACTTTTCCACTTTATCTTGTATCACTCTGTTTTTATCCCTTAGAAGGGAAGATGAAGCGGCTTTTTTGTCCCCAATTATACATGTTATGCATCTCTGTATTGACAGCATTAAATTATTTTTGCATAGGACTGACAGTCAGAATGTACTCAAACTGAGATAAAAGCCACTTGATTCAAGCAGTTATTACCTCAAATGTTATCATTAGTGTAATAATTGCTACTGCAGTTGGTATTGCTACAGAGTAATAGTTGGAAGCAAGTCAAGTACATTGATTTTTATTGATATTTAGCTGTTGTAGAAGGAGATAAGCAGGGTTTTAAAGAAAAGTTACTGCCTTAAATCTGGGGTACCCAACATATTTTTTAACATATCATATGTATTTGATTTATGTTCCAACAGAAATATGATTTTAAAGTACAATGATGTCTTCATCTTATTAGACTGTCACTGTTTGCATAATTTGTGAGTAATAATTTGGCACTTTGGACTGAGAGCTGATTGGCCGAGTGGTGGTGGTCCTCTCTTTCTAACCTTTCTGTCTGTAAAAGCTGATCTAAAAATGGGACTGATGCCAAATAAATACTCACCTGAGAAAACTTTCTCTAGAACCAAACTAAAGCAAGGAACCATGGTATGGTATGGTTTTAATTTTTACAGGGATATTGTACAATAAACATTAGCCAGAAGGAGAGATGCATTGTACCAGGTTATAGCAGCAGTGCTAATTTACACCTGTAGTCCCTGAGACTACAGGTGTAAATTAGCCATGAAACCAGTTACATGGATTTGATCGAATAGTTCCATTTTTGTGGTTTGAAAACAGTGAGTTGGTTCAATTTGTATCTCTCCCTGACCAGTGCCTCAAGGGTCAGTCCTGGGACGTCTGCTTGCTTCACTTTGGCCAAATAATAGTTCCGTGTGCGAACCTTACTATGTACTGTTTACAGATGAATCAGACCTATGTCTCACTGACAGCAGCTCAACATGGGCCGTGTGTTTGGCTGCAACAGATTGAGATGAGGATGAAAAACAGCTTATATGAGCAAGGCAAGGCCAGTTTAGTTGTATAGCACAGTTCACACACAAGGCGACTCAAAGTGCTGAGCAGAAACAAGATGTGCCTGAGTGGATAGCACTCTCGCCTCTCAGCAAGAAGCTCCTGGGTTCGAATCCTGGTCGGAACATGGTCTTTCTGAGTGGAGTTTGCATGTTCTCCCCGTGCCTGCGTAGGTTTCTTCTGAGTTCTCCGGTTTCCCCTACCACTAAAAACATGCTCATTAGGTTCAATCCTCCAGCTCTGGTAGTCCTGACCAAGCCGAGCATCAACATCTGGAGATGGGTTCCTGGGCGCTGTTACTACGGCGACTTCTGCTCCTGGCGTAAACCTTCGTGGCATCAGGATGGGTCAAATGCAGAGAATTGAATTTTATACATCTTAATGTATGGCTATGATACATGAATATATGATTATGTATCGTCCGATTCCAAAATTATTCTTTCTCACCTCTTGCTACTACTGTCACTACTACTGCTTCTGCTTCCCCACCACCTCCAACATATTATTCGGAGTTTTCTTTCCAGTTTTTTGAAAAATACATGCCCTAATCCCACTGGACGAACCACTCCTGCTTCTTGTATCACGCTGCGTTGCTTCAGATCTGTTTGTGGGTCACTCGTCTTTGTCGTCGAGGCTCCACGGACCGCTCTCCGCTCTCTCGTCCTCGTCCGGGGCTCTGCGTGGGCTCCGTCCTCATGAAAAGCAGGTGGATCCAAACACGGTTTAGCACTCTGCACGCGTCACATGGCTTCAGAGGCGAGCACTGATTCTGAACCGTTTCTGTGAGTGAACGCCAGAGCTCAGGGATCTGCGGCACATCCAGGTTTATTCTCCCCGTTCGCTCTCAGCCGTGTGTTTTATGGATGAAGGCGTTTGAAACTGCTCCGCTGGGATTCTTCTGACATCACAGCGTCAGGACAGAGCTTCCTTCCACATAAACGCACCGACTCCGGCCTGTGACATTTTGATAAAAGCTCATAAAACACTGAACCCTATTGTGGAGTTGTTTTCAGTGAAATAGAAATGCATCAGTTTGTTATATAGAACTTTTTTGGACATTCAGGGACGTTTTAATTCAAATCAATACATTTTTGTATACCCCTAAATAATCTCAGAGGACTTTACAAGGTGTCAATTTGCCAATACAGATCAGAAAATCAAACAGTTTAAACAGAGGATTGATAAAAAAAAACACATTGGTCCATAAGGGGCAGATGACCAATGTCCATAAATAAGATAAATAAAATTAATGCATTGGTTTTATACAGAGCTTTCATGGACTCTCAAAGACGCTTCATATGTTCGGATTCTTTCACTTCATACACGGGGGTGATAAACTACGACTGAAGCCACAGCTGCCCTGAGGCACACTGACAGAAGTGAGGCAACCTGTATGTACCACCAGACTGATTCTAATGTGGATGACGTGTCTTGCCTAAGGACACAACCACTGTTTAGCACTTTACAGCTGCAGCCTCCCCCCACTGTGGCACCTGGTGTTCCCAGAGGTCTCCCATCACAGTACTAACCAATCCCTGCCCTGCTTAGCTTCCGATGTCTGACCAAAACTGGCTTTCACATGCAGAAAGGACTCAGAGGAAGCAATTATTGACACATTCTTTGTTATAATGTAGTCCTTTTTTGTGAAAATGTTTTTGAACATATTTTGATGATGAATTTTGATGTATTTTTGCCCCAAACGTGTAATTATCGTTGTATTCTCTCCAGTTCTGTGAGGCTGAAATCCCCCACTGTGGAACCAGAAAGCTTTTTTACACTGTGAATAAACAACTGTTCACCAAATCAGATTAAAATAGTAGTTTAGTATTTTGACAGGTGTAATTGTTTGTCTACACAACTTTTCACAGCTGGGGCAGTGTGAAAAATGTTTTGAAATAAATATGTCGGTAAAAGTCACTCATATCATCAAGTCTTTGGAGTTGTCGATGCAGGACGGCATTGACAACTCCAAAGACTTATTGGACATTGGTCTCTGTCCCTTATGGACCAATGGCTCTCGATGTGTTTGAACTCTTTCCTTCTCTGATCTCTGTCGGTGAATCGACAGCTTTCTAAAGTCGTCCGAGATACCTGCTTTTGCGATTTAGGGCTGTACACAAATAAATTGAATTGAATTGAAGAAGAAGAGAATAATGGGGTTTTATCTCAATAAAAACTACAAAAACTCAAAAATGGCCACACAGCTGTCAACCTAAAGCAGCTAATAATTACACCTATGGTTCTTTCTAAAAAGTGTATACATAGTCAACATTTTCTGTCTAATTTGTTTCAAAGGCGAATGAATGTTGGGTACACCAGTGTGGTTTTGGGAACAGTAATTGCCTAAAATATGTGTGTACAAATATGTAGTAGTATTTACCATTAAAGCAGATTGGGCAGAAAACTCTTTTTAATACATTAAGAAAAAAGCACAAACAGGTTTTGCCTCCACAGAATCCTAAACTCAGGATTCCACATAAGGATTGTCCATATCTCCACTGAACCAGGCCTGTTCAAAGGCAAAAACTGCAATATTGTGAGAATCTTTCAGCATTTGGTACCTTGAGTTAATCATGAGTTATGGAGGGTACACGAGGAAATGCAGTAGGGACCATCAACGCAATTGCAGGAAGTTATTTGAATTTTCTGTGGCTTTATTTTCCCAGAAGTGAAATTGGGAGTTAAGTCGTTTGGTGGCGTCATTGTTTACACAGCAGCGTCCTCGAAAACCCTCCACACTTCTGATTCAGTATGTTTGCCATTTGCAGCAAAACCACGTTGGAATACATGCGCAAAAGTTCCCAGAGTGCACCAGACAAGTACAGGAATAAAACAAGCTAAAAAAAAAAGTGCTGGAAACATTTGTCACTGTGAAATCGATAAACAAAAACAGTTTCAATACAAGTGCAAGAATGGTGATGATCCAGGACACTCGACATTTTTAAAAACGTATCAACATTTTTGGACATTGGTAATCCGCCCCTTATGGACCTACAGTATGGCTTTTGAATTATTTTATCCCAGATGTGAGACAAGGAGACACACAGACAGGTTGCGTAGTTGACTTAGGGCTTATGGGTAGAAGGTTTGAGCAAGGTCCGTCAGGTCCAAAGCAGATCCTGTAGAAGTCTGGTTGTGACAGTGAAGGATGGACGTCTTATAAAGGTCTTGGACATATACAGTATACAGTACGTGACACAGACGGAAACATGACCCTGCAGAATGAATGTTTGGCTTCAATGGCACGGCGCATGGCAAGAGCTCTGGTGTATGCTCTGGTTCACACTGAGGTATTCATGAACAGTTTTTCCAGTGTGTTTTTTCTGTAAATGGCAAATAAATTCTTGAATCAATGTACAGACCACATATGCACAGGATGGCGCGACTGTGAACTAAACATGATGCTTTTGTCACGGACCAATTTCCAATGTAAACAAGATAGTACACTCAAAAAAAATATAAACGCAACACTTTAGTTTTTGCTCCATTTTACATGCTCGACAGTCTAAGGCACACCTCTGCACTATCATGACCTCTGAGGTGGGATGGTTTATCTCAACAAAGCAGAAGTGCTCACTATCACACATTTAGACAGATTTGTGAACAATGTTTAAGAGATGGTAATATTGTGTATCTGGATTGAATTTTAGATCTTTAAGTCCATCTCATGGAAAATGGGAGCAAGAACAAAAGTGTTGCGTTTATATTTTTGATGGGTATATATATCTAAATCGACTGAACGTGGATGCCTGGTAATATTTTTTTTAGTAAAGCTTTAAGCATATTTTAAATGAACATATGGAACAGTTTTCTTTATTGATTAGCAAGCAAAGATATTTCGATATTCACAGTGTTTTTTGTATCATTGTATTTCCTGTGTTTGAACCATAGACTGTAATTATTAACGGACGTAGAAATTAATGTGCCACCACTTTCTATGGGCCCCTTAAAAATGGCCGCGGGGCAGCCCCTCCTGCAGAAAAATGTGAAAACACACATTTGCGCATACGTCAGCCAGCACCAGCGCCATTCATTTAACAAACGTCCACAGAGCCTAAACTAGACGGGTCCAAAAATAAATTCTCTGGAACGTAGCTTCGGGACAAGAGCCGACTTTTGGACCATCCTGTAAATGCGTTTTTGAGAGGATAGAAGATGCCATTCAAAAGCATTGGATAATTCTCTTTCTGGGTACACCCCCACAGGCCCGGGGGCGCACGTGCTCATGAACGGTTTAATTCTCTGATTTGTGTTGGTGGATTTAACGGTTGTGTAAAGTCTTCTGAGATAACTTCTTATCGTTGTGATTCAGGGCTTTACATGGATAAACTAAACTGAAGAACTTTGTAGTTTTCTCAATATTGCTCCACCTTATTCACGCGTGTCATTTCTCTCCAGATCCTCCGTCAGTGTCCATCGAGGACTACGACCACAACTGGTACATGGGCCGATCAAACGCCGTTCTGACCTGTCTGTCCAACGCCAACCCGCCTCCCACCACCGTCACATGGACAGCGTGAGTACCAGCACTTTCTTATGGCTCATTCTTGTTCAAACATGGAGGTTTTTAAAAGGGTTTTTATTAGTATAGTGTGTATAAACTGCACAAGGAAACATCAATACATCCCACAGGCAAGACAAGGCAAGGCAAAGTTTATTTGTACAGCACACTTCGTACACAAGGCAACTCAAAGTGCTGAACAAAACAAGAATCAATCACCCGAGACATTCAAATCATAAATAATCCCAAGCTAAATTCCCTCAGTCTAAATAGAACAGATAATGTGTGTGTGCGCGCCTGGATTAGACATGTTTTTAGATAGATAGATATATACTTTCTTGATCCCAAAGGAAACTGTGCATTGGCCCTTTGCTCGCAATCGTACAAAGATAGGAAAGGGTTAAAAAATAAAAACATAATAAAAAATAACAATAAAATATATTAAAATAATTAAAATAAAGAATTTAAGCCCCACACCCCCTGCTTCTTCCTGAAGTGGCTTTGTTCTAGAGCCTGATGGCGTTGTTTTTGAGCCTTTTTTAACCTTCATTTAGGGCGTAAGATTAAGAGATTATTTTTTTGTCTCACAGTGGGGACATTTCAGAATTCAATATTGCAATTGTATTTACTGTATTGTTTTCTTTGAGTGTTAAGATTGGGTTTTAAATACGATTCTGTCTTCATCTATACACCTGTTCTAGAATTAAATGATCTTTACATTTACATATCTTTCAGTTAGGAATGACAGAGAAAGGAGCTCTAAACTAAGACAAGAAGTTAATTATCAAGAAAAAATTCTCAACCACCCTCCACCACAAACTCTCAGGTCTTTGGAATGCTGTGATGTCACATGATCACTTTTCTCCTATACAGAGTCTCGCTTCTTTTAATGACTTGCACAGTTTCCAACGCCCAAATCTGATCGTTGATAATAATAATTAGGTCCCAGTTTGCGATCAAAACAGTGTGAGTCTTCCGCATCCCGCCCCTTCCGTCTTCCTGCTGTGAGTCCCGGCATCTCTAATGACATTTTAGTTCTAAGGCTCTGGCCGTCGCTGACAGTGGCTACGCATTAATGCTGGCTTTGATTATCGCAAAAAAAACTCAAGCTTTACTGCGTGGCTTCATTTAATCTGCCGGGTTCAAAACTGCTTTTAAATCCATATATTAATATGTCTTTTCATCCTAGACTAGTGTATTGGGAGTTGACTGGGCGAGTGACTGATTAGCCTTCATGCAGTAGAAGCCGTTTTGAACTTAAGCTAGCTGGAGCCAATTTCCATATATAGGCATTATTCTCCAATAGAACTCCCATCTCTGTGTGGAGGGACAACAGTTGTAAGGCGCTATATTTATATATATTTGTTTGTCTGTATTCTCATCTATACAAACAAAAAATAACGAAGCAAGGAAGAAATAAATTAGCAGCAGATATAAAAAACAAAAAGTCACATGTATCACAAACAACAAAAACTAAGTCCCATTGTGACTTCCCAGTCTTCCTTGCGGTTGTGTGTGTGATAATGTCTGCGGCTGTTGTGTTGCAGAGTGTCCGGGCCTCTCCCAGACTCGGTGGTGGTGGACGGCAACAAGCTGACGGTGCGGAAAGTGGACGAAGCGGTCAACACCACGTTCGTCTGCGAAGTCAAGAACAAACTGGGATCCACCAAGAACCAGATCACCACCGTCGTCATCGGTGAGTCCAGAGACACGGAGCCGAGATGTTTGTGTGTCGCGTTTGTGGGCCACGTTCAGACTGAAACCAATGGAAAAACAACAGATTCCCCTCTCTTAAAGACCTGCTTTTCTGTTCAAACGAGCGAGAGTGAGATCTGTGGAACAAACACTTAATGCTGGGGTACTTTGTTTTTGAGAAATCATGTTTTGATTGATTTTATTAATTTGAGCAGAAACTTTACATTCATAAGTATTTACAATATTTACACTCATTAGTTTATGGATATACTTTATTTTTCTGTTACCTACTGCTTTTACTGTAAACACATACACATATACAGTACAGTATATATATGCACACATACATATACAATAAAGTAACAATATTTGCATTAGTTTGGTATATTTACAACCTCAGTATGCATTTCTATTTACAATGTTTCAGCTTGACACGGAATGGGAAAGAAGTAAAAACTTGTCGACTCCCATGAACATAATTAAAATACAATAATAGATTTAGCATCTATGACATGTTCTTCTCTATCAAACTTGTAGGTCAGTCATTGCAAAGGACTTCAGAAAATGTGTTATTTGGCATTAGCAGATTAGAAACCCAATAGAGACTTTACCATAAGAAAGACGCAAGTATACAATCTCTAACTTTACCATAATAAAGAAACAAGTACAACATCTATAGCTGTAACATAATAGAGAAATCTCTAACTTTAGTATTGATCCGATTGTCTTTTTTGACCAACAGACACTCTGATCTATCATGGAGGGACAGGAATTAAGAGAATGGATGCATTTCAATCAATCAAATGTTATTTATACTGCACTTTTCATACAGAAAAAGCAACACAAAGTTTGGTAAAAAATCTGACCAACCAACAGACACACACAAACAAACACACACACACACGCACACGCACACACATATGCATTCACATCAGATGACAAGATTCAGGTCCTTCTTTGCCAACGGATCAAACTCGCCTTTGAGACGGGAACAAGTTTGATAGACGTATCTCTTGGCCGTTCAGAAATAAAGTACCCCAGCTTTAAGATTAGCTGTGTTTCAGTTTCATTGCCATTGGTTGAAATGATTGGACAGCGTTTCCTAAATATCACCCATGCATTTGAGTGGTTTGCTGCAAGCTGAAGTGACGTTGTTGGACCCCAGATTGATTCCTGGTCTGGTGGAGGCTCGTGATTGTCTTGCTAACGTCTCGGAGTCGTCTTTGTGGAAAGGATCGGTGTCAGGATGGTTAATTATGAGGAAACAAAGGGGGACATTGATTGACTCCTCTGGCTGTGTGTGTGGCTATTTCAGTGTGTGTCTTCAAGAGGGGCTGAGTCTGTATTTCCAATTACCCAACCCAATCAATCGTCCAATTTCTCCAGGAAGAATCTATACACACCATGAAAAAAACCGCTTGATTATAAATGCCGATTTAATACAAACTGGAAATTAAAGATTTATATTTTACAGATACAGTACATTTCTTCACGATCGTATGTTTATGAGAATGGATAGAAAGTTTAAAGCCATAGCCAAAGTTATAACACATAATAAAACTGACTGAAGATAAAGAGATATTTTGTTCGTCCCACAGTGGGGGAAATGCCAGTGCTGTATCGTCAAGTTACAGAACAGTAGGAATGAGATGCATACAGCACAAGATAAGTAAAAAATAACTCCATACAAAATATCATAAAATCAGTAGCTTTAGCATACTCAATAAGCAAGTGTAAAATATCTAGCTTTAGCATGATTAAGAAGCAAGTACAAAATCGCTAGCTTTAGCATAATAAAGAAGCAAGTATAAAATCTCTAGCTTTAGCATAATAACAAAGCAGATGTAAAATACTGTATATTTAGTGCAAGAAATATATAGTTGTGTGTTTACATCCGTACATGTTAGCGTAGGTGAAGTGATAGAAGACACCTGTGGTTCGATGATACACATTCTGACATGATTCAAAGTATAATTGCACAGATGAGAAAAGTGACAGTGGAGGATGTGATGTCATCAAACATGAAATGAAACACTTCTCTCTCTTCAGAATCCTTGCGAGAAAACTCTCCAATCCATACTTCAGCCTGAACGTGGCCCGACCAGAACCGCACACGCAGTCTTGCATCACAACTTTGATCTTTCGCAAACACGCTATATGCAACAAGGCTTTTTTTTTTGGCTTTCGACGCGGCTTTTCGAAACAAGCATGTCCGCAGCCTCTTGGAATCACATGAAAACACATCTGCATACACTTACATCTAACACACACACACACACACACACAAATCTCTCCTCACCTGCTGGGACCAGACCTGATTTTGGTGCTGTCTTCCTCCTGCTGCTTTACACCTAATCTTACACACATTTTTTGGGATCCAGCCCACGTTTTTCACTTGTCCTTGGTGAGAGGATTTAAGCGAGAATTTCTTATGGACCCTTTCCACTTCGCAGCAGGGGCCAAATCGCCGCAGAATCGCCAAGAAAGACAGGTTTTTTATGACTCTGGAACACGTCGTCGTTGGCAACAGATGTAGTGAATTGGAAGGGACTTGTGGGTTTTGGTCGCGGCGATCTGGTCCCTGTGCCGCTGTGGTTATGGTTGTTCTGGGATCTGTCTGGGTTTCCAAGTTGGTGTGAGCTAGTTTGCCCTGATGTATAACTTTTTATCCCGCCTTTTTATTTCCTTTCCAACCACTTTCCCCTTCCATGAACTAACCCCCTCTGAACTTAAACACCGAGATCGCAGCCTCGTCTTCACGCTGTGTTTATTTAAGAGCTGACATTTTCTCGGCTGGTGACGAGATTTAGCATTTATTCTGGGATTTTCTGGAACATTTCTTCCTCCTGCTGTTTACAAAAATGGATGCACATAAACATATACATTACCCAGGCTCCGGCAACGCAATTCAAAGCAAATCGTCACTCGTCTATTGGAAACGATAGGTTGTATTGAAGCGATGGTATTTGCACAAAATTGCATTGCATCTGCGTTTGCTTTGTATATAAAGAAATGTGTTTGGTTGTGCTGGTTTTTATGTGAGCCGAGACTTGGATTTTAGCTGTAGCCGTTGGTGGTAATTCTATTGTTTTCAATTGCATTTAAGAATAGATAGATAGAGTTTGACAGCAAAAAATATATTTATACTGTATTGTTTGGTAATGATCATCCTATCCTAATATTTTTGAAACTCTAGTGATGTATTTTGCCAAAGAGACATTGATCTTCCTCAACATACATAACATAATTTTGTTTTGTGTAACATGTGTATATATATAGGACTCAACAAACTAGGACTCAAGAAACTCCTAAAACTCCCAGAGCCATCATTTTGACTGCTCCCAATAAAACCAATTTAGTTTAACCCCCAAAAAATTTATTTTTTCACCAGACTGAGGCAGGGTTAGGGTTATGACGACAAAGCAATACGTTACATTGCTTTTAGAAACGGAAAAAGTCATTAAGTTATGAAGACCAAAAAGCTACATACACTGATAAATTAAGCTTCCAAAACTAAAAGCTGTCAAATTGACTGTTCTGGGTGTTCTGCTGTTAACAAAGATAATATTTCTGCTTCCACATTTAGTGACTTCCACATTTAGAGTAGATGCCTTGACAGAAATCGCTCAAATATCCTCTTTTTCGCTTCACTTTACCATATTCCTATTCAGACAGTCGCCTCAAGTCTCTGAGGACTTTTTCAACATTGTCAAAAACGATTGTATTTAGCATCAAGCGACGGCGGAGTTTAGTCTCTGTGGTGTGAGCTCTGAAGCCTCGTTTGTAGCCTGTAGCCGGTGCTTTCGGGAGCGGCGTGGGCGTGAGCTGTTGCCGCGCTCTGCATTGTGACTAAGTATCATGGAGGGTACTTAACTGTGTTCAAACAGCGGAGATCCTATAGGCACAAAGAGACTCCACACAGAGGTGTCTGCAGCCGCGCCAACGCACAAATCAAACACACTCTTTATAGTTGCTCCAATGTGAGACTGGCCCGGGCACAGGGACAATGGGGAGACTGTATGTGCGTGTGGGTGTGCGTGTACGTGTACGCGTGTGCATGTGCGTGTGCGTGTGTGTGTGTGTGTGTGTGTGTGTGTGTGCATGTGTGTGTGTGGAGGAGATAAAAGATAAACGTGAAAGAAAGCAGTAGTTTTTTGTGGGGTCTGGCCTGATACAGTACATAATTCCTGTTTCTTCCAGGCTACTCTACTCTACATTTATGCATTTATTTACATTTCTGAACATTGGTCATCCCGATCTCTTTGGACCAATGACTTCTAATTCAGATTAATTCTATTTGCTATTTACAGTAAAACCACATTGGAATACAGTTGTAAAAGTCCCCAGTGTGCACAAGACCAGTACGTACAGTAGGTCCCATTCCGTTTTGTCGTCTTCATTCACGCTTCTCGGGAATCACGCAGCTGCGTGAAAAATAGTACATCTTATCGCCACAAGGTGGCAGGCTAAGTCCGCTTTAGCTCTGCCAGCGACTTAGACGCTCAGGTATAAGACTGCGTGCAAACCTGTCTAGCCCAGAGGTGCTTTGTTGGCCCAATGGATAGCATTAAATACAGGGCCCTGGAGAACCCAGGTTCTATTCTTGTCTGAGGCACATCTTTTGGTTGCTTGTGGCAAAATTGTTTTTTCATTAAACAATTATTATATAACATCTTGTCTTTAATGTCTGAAAAAATCTAGGTGAAATTCACTAGTGTTATACGTTAAATATTGTGATATGTTTTGATAAACCGAACGTTACGTTACATCCTCCGCTCTGGCCCCGAGAGCAGCTGCTGTGACCCCCGCTCTGACAGCTCAGTGAACGCACTGCCGTCTGGGCTCCGAGCGCGGACCATAGACACGCGGACTCACGTCTCTCTCTCTCTGCTCGCGTCTCTCTCTCTCTGCTCGCATCTCTCTCTCTCTGCTCGCATCTCTCTCTCTGCTCGCATCTCTCTCTCTCTGCTCGCATCTCTCTCTGCTCACGTCTCTCTCTTTCTGCTCACGTCTCTCTCTCTGCTCTCTCTCTCTGCTCGCGTCTCTCTCTCTCTGCTCACGTCTCTCTCTGCTCTCTCTCTCTGCTCGCGTCTCTCTCTCTCTGCTCACGTCTCTCTCTCTGCTCACCTCTCTCTCTCTGCTCACGCCTCTCTCTCTCTGCTCACGTCTCTCTCTGCTCGCGTCTCTCTCTGCTCGCGTCTCTCTCTCTCTGCTCACGTCTCTCTCTGCTCTCTCTCTCTCTCTCTGCTCACGTCTCTCTCTGCTCGCGTCTCTCTCTCTGCTCACGTCTCTCTCTGCTCTCTCTCTCTGCTCTCTCTTCTCTCTCTCTCTCTCTCTCTCACGTCTCTCTCTCTCTCTCTACCTCTCTCTCTCTCTCTCTGCTCACGTCTCTCTCTGCTCACGTCTCTCTCTCTCTGCTCACGTCTCTCTCTGCTCACCTCTCTCTCTCTCTCTCTGCTCACGTCTCTCTCTGCTCACGTCTCTCTCTCTCTGCTCACGTCTCTCTCTCGCTCACGTCTCTCTCTGCTCACGTCTCTCTCTGCTCTCTCTCTCTGCTCACGTCTCTCTCTCTCTCTGCTCACGTCTCTCTCTGCTCGCGTCTCTCTCTCTCTGCTCGCGTCTTTCTCTGCTCGCGTCTCTCTCTCTCTGCTCACGTCTCTCTCTGCTCGCGTCTCTCTCTCTCTGCTCACGTCTCTCTCTGCTCTCTCTCTCTGCTCGCGTCTCTCTCTCTCTGCTCACGTCTCTCTCTGCTCTCTCTCTCTGCTCAGTCTCTCTCTCTCTGCTCACGTCTCTCTCTGCTCGCGTCTCTCTCTCTCTGCTCACGTCTCTCTCTGCTCGCGTCTCTCTCTTCTCTCTGCTCTCTCTCTCTGCTCGCGTCTCTCTCTCTCTGCTCACGTCTCTCTCTGCTCGCGTCTCTCTCTCTCTGCTCACGTCTCTCTCTGCTCTCTCTCTCTGCTCGCGTCTCTCTCTCTCTGCTCACGTCTCTCTCTGCTCTCTCTCTCTGCTCACGTCTCTCTCTGCTCGCGTCTCTCTCTCTCTGCTCACGTCTCTCTCTGCTCTCTCTCTCTGCTCACGTCTCTCTCTGCTCGCGTCTCTCTCTCTCTGCTCACGTCTCTCTCTGCTCTCTCTCTCTGCTCGCGTCTCTCTCTCTCTGCTCACGTCTCTCTCTGCTCTCTCTCTCTGCTCACGTCTCTCTCTGCTCGCGTCTCTCTCTCTCTGCTCACGTCTCTCTCTGCTCTCTCTCTCTGCTCACGTCTCTCTCTGCTCACGAGCGCGGACCATAGACACGCGAACAGAACCACAGACAGACATTTACATTTACATTTACACATACGCAGACAGAACCCAGACAGGCGGAGACACGCGAGACACGCGGATCATAGACACCTGGACAGAACCAGAGACACACAAAGCATAGACACTCGAGTCGGACAGGTCCATTTGTTTTATTTGTGTTTAAAGTTACCTAAGTTTCTCCTTGCATTAAAAATGCTTGGTGGTTGTGGATATTTAGACTGCGTGATTTGATAGAATAATACTGGCAATGTCTAATACATATCTAATTTTCAGTAAATTATAAAGAGAAAGAAAAAGAAGAGGAGGTCAAAATTCAATCCATTGAATATTGAAAGAATCAATACATTCTTGATTTTCGACTAATTCATGAGTGTTGTGTGTTTAATTGGTGCCAAAGTAACATCTTTTTAATCTTCTACAACATAGTGACTAAAACAAGTGTGCCATAACAGAGTAATTCAAAATTTACATGTTATATGTGACTGTGATAATTATGTTTGGAATGTCGATCTTTAAACCTGTTTTTCTCAGAATTCTGTTTCATAAAACCATGTAAATACGCCGACTTCAGATTATGAGAACTTTTGTTACAGACATGCTATGGAGAAAAGGAAAACAGATTTGAAAAGATATTGAAAGCAGCTTTAACACTAGCACTCGCATGGAGGTGTCATTTGGCACTTATACCTATCATCCCCTCCACGGTGTCAAATGACCCCAAGGATTTTAGCTAACAAACGAAATCACCTGTGAACGGCCAACTTTGTTATGTAAATAGGGCCGTTATCACAGGCTGAGCTTCACTTTGCCATCTTAGGGGGAGGGGGAGGATCTGAATAGTTAGTTTTTCTCCAGTGGCTTTAGTGCATTTCTCACATCACATAACATTATCATGAGCTTCAGTCAGAATGAAACATACTGTTTTATAACATTATCATGTGCTTCAGTCAGAATGAAACATACTGTTTTATAACATTATCATGTGCTTCAGTCAGAATGAAACATACTGTTTTATAACATTATCATGTGCTTCAGTCAGAATGAAACATACTGTGTTAAAAATGTTATTACAAAATATATACAGTATATTAATTCTCAGGGTTCACAGTCTGGAAGTCACTCATTCGCAGCCCTTCGGCCCCGTCCCAACACTCGCACTTCCACCCTCGCGCCCCTCATTTGCGCGTTCCCGATAAAGGGTGCGAGTGCGTAGGGTGTCCCAATTCTCCAGGGAGGTCTTTGGCCCCGCCCCCTTTGCGCCCCTGATCCACACTTCGCCGTAGCCTGCATCTATGCGCACTCTGGCGAAGGATATTGCCCATAATTCTTTGCGGTACACACCAAAACGTCGGGAAAATGCATTTAAATATACATTTTGAAATATATATGCAGTATGTGTGTAAATAAGTTTTGCAATGTTACTTGGAAAGAAGCATAAACGTCTGATGAAGAATTACGGACATTGTGTTTTAACAATTTAATAACTTTTTAAACCAAGCGTTTATATAACATTCAATTTAAACTTTACACTTAGTACAATAATCTTAGAATGTATAAAAACTGACCAGATAACAGTTAGTTACCCACATTTAACTTAAAATTATACAGCTATCTCTAATTAGAAACCACTAATATACATGTATTTTAACGTGTGTGAAGCAATTCATTTAGTTTCCCAAAGGATCAGACAAAATTACCTTTAATTTGTATAAAGTTTAGGTCTGAAAATGACCATCTCTTGACGAGTCGATGACGTAAACTGCACTCAGTGTGCACTGTCCCAATTCTGCCTTTTGTGCACGCTTGTAACCTGCGCACTCAAACCCTTGCGCGCACTTCAAACAAATGCACACTTCATAGGAGGGCGTAGGGTGCAGTGTGGGTATTGGGACTGGGCCTTCCTCCCCCAGACGAATAAACAAAGCCCACCCTAGCCCCCTGTTGTTTCGGTCATCACCTCATTTGACATGCAAATGTCTTCTGTTCTCTAGATGTTACAGACAAGGCCCGCATCCTTCCACCACCTGAAGAAGATGTGCCAAGTCTGGGATCGCGTCTTAAATTCAGACAGAAGACATGTTTTATTGTCGATGGTAGAGACAGCACGAACAACAGATACAACAGAATGCAAGTGTATTATACAGAGCGGAGGCATGGAGACCTCCAATCAGCAGCTTCCACGTTGTACTTGTAGCTTGGCCTTCAGATAGACAAAACATGAAGTGGAAAAGTACAGGCTTCTGCACATTGATAGAATGATGAGTTTAACTTTAACAAAAGTTGC
Organism: Knipowitschia caucasica; assembly: GCA_964034765.1. Taxonomy (NCBI): domain Eukaryota; kingdom Metazoa; phylum Chordata; class Actinopteri; order Gobiiformes; family Gobiidae; genus Knipowitschia; species Knipowitschia caucasica. The sequence goes on along the minus strand of OZ035838.1, from coordinate 5,985,265 downwards.
TTAAAAGTGTTATGAAATCTCACATTCCCCCCCTCTGGTCACACATTCACGTGTGACCATCAGGATCGATAAACAGCAACATAACATCATAACTCAATACTTAAACTCGGTACTTCAAAAAACTCAGAAAACTCATAAAACATTTTCAAGAATGTCAGCTCTGATAAAAAATTACATGACTTTAAAATAAACATTTATACCAATATGCTTGTGTTCTGAAAAAATAAAACCTTTTAAAGCTTTTCCACGTCAACATTTATTTTTCAATATGTACACTTAAATGTAACTATATATTCAATATTACATTTTGAAACATTAATATTTATCTTCCAACAGAACTCTGTACCATTTTTCCTTACCACTCCAGTTTTAACAACAAAAAAAAGTAAAAAGATGAGTAGACATTTTTTTTAAAGATTTCTAAAAACTTTCTTGAAGGACTTTGGTTTTAATCATGTTCTAGTCGTTTACGTCTCATTCAAATTCTGAAGTTGTATTTAGAGGGAGTCTGATCAAATACATATATATATATATATATATATATATATATATAAAACAATTCCTTGTGATATACAATATTCTAAAAAGGAAACAACTACCAATAAAAAGGGCAATGTGAAATGAATATTTTCATCCAAATTTTGATTTTGTTTTCCTGCCTTTAAAAGTTTCAGAACCCCTGTCCTACACAATGTGTAAAATTACTAAATCATAGTGAGTGAACAGATAATTCCCAAATGAACAATCCACATCCCTAGGACAAAAAAAAAAATGGCTACATCTACTGCAGAGGGAATTACAAAGGTGTCTGCTGCAACACACAAACATGCAGTTGCAGTTCACAAAACTGATACATTGTGCTTCTAAGCCTCTATAACTCACCATTTTGAATTTTCAAACACTTTTTATATTTGAACAATGTTAGAACAGGGTCAAAAGTGAGGATTCCTTAATTCAAACTTTAAGACAGCTTTTTAAGGAGTGAACTGTATCTCACAGATGCTCTTGGTTTCACAGGACTGAGACCAATCAGTAATCTCTGAAAAGTTTCAAATGTGTGCTGAAGCTTGGGTGGGTATTTCAAGTCCAATGCGTATATAACGCCAACAAGAATACAGGAGGCCTTGGCTACAGTGCCCAAACCTGTAATGCATTGAAGGCCATCAATGCTGATCTCGTACGTGTCACCAACTTTGACAATCTTCACTGGATAGGCAATATTCTGCCGAGTGTCTTCAGTTTCCTCCAGACTCTATTTGAGAGGGAAAAATACATTAGACATTGATATGTTTTGATAGTCAATGCAATAGGTTGTGTTCACGTGTTCATTTAAAACTGAGGTGGAGGGCAAGTGAAAATTCCATGGCGTTAACTATGGTAACTGGCAAACTGCATATTTTTTGTCTTAGTTTTTGGTTAATGAGTAGTAGTACTCCTAGTATTGACTGAGATCATTACTAGGAGAATCCACATGAAAAAAAACTGTCTCAAAGTTCATTGTCTCCTCTTTCAGCACATAATGATTTCAAAAATTGTCATTGGTTTATATTATAAACCAATGACAATTTTTGAAATGATGAGCGTGATGTTGGTCAGTAGAAAGGACTTTCAGCCATACAAATAATAAAGTGGGTTAGTAAATCTAATCACTGTCAAATACTGAAGAGGAAAAACATTTGTCAATTTTTGTTTGAGAGTTCGTACAAAAACTGTATTTCTCCCATAGAGTTGTATTGACAACTGCCCATCATCACATTCTAAAACGTGAACGCAACCTATTCAGAGAAACTGACGGCTGATGAGCTGTGCAGACATTTTCAAGTCGATTATATCTGTTTAATTTTGAGATTTGTCACTAAATTACATAATTTGTGTCTAAATGCATCAGTAACAGCTTAAATATATTTGATACAACACATAAATTCAGCCATTATGTATGTTATAATGTTGCAGGAATTATTTGACGGTACAAATATATATTGTTTGTTCAATTAATGTTTAGAAAAAGTGAGCACACTGTGTGGAATTTCTCACATTTCTGCCTAAATTAGTTTGACAGTAACATTAGACAATATTTGAAGAAAGAAAAGAACTTCCACAAGGAGACGGCGACATGAGGTGCCAAACACATACGCACATACTTTCCCTTTTGACGAGCTGCCATTTAGTGAGTACTAAAGAGCAAAATAAGACAGGACAATGACCCCTGCCTCTGATTGTAGTTTCACGTGCGTTTCAGATAGCACAGTTTTGTGTTAAATATCCTGTGGTATCACTTACGGAGCGCGCATGTGAAGTCATGCGGTAGTTGCAAATGTAAATAATGGTACATGGCAAATCATCTCCTTTACCTACTATTAGAAGTACCAGACGCTGATATTTTATTGTCACAAACTCATGTTTTTGTCTTAAAGCATAGCGATAGCGGGTTAGCTCAAGCTTCATCATTGTTTTGTTTAGTTACACTGCAGTCTGGAAAGAGGAGAGCCGACATGCGCAGAGGGATACAGCCGAGCATTTCATCCAGAGCGGTTTTGTAGCCACAAATTACATTTAAAACTCGGTTTAGAGCGGCGCTATACTGTGGAGTTTTCACCAGATTATCTACTGTAAGAAAGTCTGAAATCTACGTTTGATCGGCCCCTCTGATCGGCGCATTTCACCAATCACCGATCACAAAAATTAGGCCGTGATCGACCAATCATGATTGGTGACAGATCAGATCGGTGCACCTTTAATTCATACCATACAGGTCCAGCTGCTTTAGCCAGCTCATGTTCATTCATGTCCAACTGAAGTTTTCCAGTGACCATTCCATCCAGAGGGCTGGGGGAATGTCATATGGTCAGATGTTTGTGAAGGCTCTCATTCATCCAGGGAGTGTCCATCTTATAAAAAGGTTAAATCATCGCCAGGACTGGGTTTTGGTAAAGTTGAGTGATATTGAAAACAATTTGAATAGACATTTTTGGCAGTTTTGGTTCTCTCCTTCTGGAAGGAACCTGGGTCTTTTTAGTTTTTAGTCCAGTTTGGGTAAAAGTGTTCTTTTATGACTTTAAGAGCTCTGAAGAAGCTTGTGTCACTAAAAGCGAAACATCCTCAACTTTACCAAAACCCAGTCCAGTAGATGATTTAACCTTTTCTACATGATTGTAGATTATTCTATGGTCAAATGAGACCAAAATGTTTTTTAAATAATCTGCATATGCTGACTTTTAGCATATGCAGAGGATGAAGAGGATTTGGTGATACTACTACTCTTAATGATAGACATATCAGCATAAGGTACGGTACTTTTTTTATACCCTGAAAAAGAAAAGATTGGAAATTTTACCTGTAGATCTGAAATCAAGTCTCCTGGCTTCTCCCCCATGTATTCAATTAGGCCTCGGATTACGACTTCCCTCCTCTTTTCTATAGCAGCGGTTGGATCCTACGAAACAACATAGAAATAAAAAACACCACGAATTAGGAAGTATTCAGCACTTCTTATCTTGAATATGTTTTCATATTTCTGATTGTGTTCATTTAGATATAAAAACGTATATAATGACAAATGATGGAAAATCTCCTCTCTTGTTGCCAAGGACTCACCGCAAATCTTGCAGGGCACACTCATTTATGCTCTAAATTACAGAAACAAAATCAGTGTGGCCCATACCAAACAGTATCACATGCAAGTATTGTAATGTATTGTAAATACAAGGGATGCAAGAAGACCGAAGATAATTTGTTTGAAGTGTATCAAGCGAATAAAAATATCTAAGATCGCTTGACAGCCCTTATTCATATTCAAAATATTATTTAACAATGAGCATTACAGTAAAAAAAACTCCAGACCCAAAAACGTTTACACCATTGAGTCACTTTAAAGCAGTTAAGATAAAATGTTTTACATTACAAAAAGCAGAAACAAGTCTGGAGCAGGATCCAACCAATTATAATGCCCCCCCCCCAAAAAACTATTGCATCCCTAGCGAGTACATTACATTCACTTAATTTATTAACAGTTCTTTTTGTATCACACTTACCTCCTGCTGTAGCTTTCCTCCATCAATTGGCAGCAGTGAAAGGAAACATCTAAAATAAAATAAAATAAAATTAATAAACATGCTTAAAAATACTCTTCATTGGACAAATATCATAAGCATTTAAACAGGCGGTGCTGCTTTTTACATATAAAAAATGCATTAGATTAGTACAAACAAAGTGCTTTGTGCATTTTGCGTTACTACATGTGATTCCACAAAAAACATGCTATACCACAACATGTACCTGTCTTTAGCTGAATGTATTACCTTGTCAGGACTTGACATTAAGTGCTTTGAGGTACTTGAAGTGGCAGGTATTTTTTACTTGCCCGGAAACAAAACCTACTTGTCCAGCAAAATATCGTTTATTTCAAAATTAACATGCCAAAATGTTGTTCATATGAAATGCGAATGTAAGTCACATTAGATTTTTAACATTTCCACTCTAATTTTGTGACTGCAATAGGCTATAGCAGTCACCCTCAGTATGTTCTTTTAAAAATGCATGTTTATAATGTATCACTTATACTTTGTTTGGGTTTTTTAAATGTGCTGCAGATTTCTGAATTTATTTGAACTTATCATAACTAACCATATAGCTGCACATTGGCTAAAACAGACAGGCCTTGATATAATACAGTGATGCTGATGCGGACGGGTCATAACATTAACAACATGCAGTAGCTGTTAACTTAACGTTAGTTTTCTGCTGAAACAAGCTACTTTCTGACCGCGAGGAAATCAGAGCGATCTCAGATAGCAATAAACATGTTTTCTGCCTCCGCACCATGCTCTGCACCTGTCTCCTCCTTGAGAGTTGCTCCGCTGAGCTAATGTAACTAGGGACTTCTGCGGGAAAATGAACTGTCCCCAAGAGTAGAAAATAATAGAAGATTAATAAATGTCACGTGGCTTCTGTTGCCAACTGTATTTTCCACTTGCACCTCCGGCAACAAGACAGAGCAGGACAGTAGCGACTTTGGTCTACTTATGTTAGCTGCGTACCGTTAGCAACAGCTAGCTAGAAGCTAGCAGCTCCAAACTGCGAAAACTACGCCTGTTATTATGGTTCAGAACATTTAAGGGGTAGTTGGTAATGTTACGAGTCTTAACACAAATCACTTTGCTAAACAACGAAATTGTAGGACCATTATACTGGCACAGTTTTATGCTAACAACATGTTTGGGGCTAGAGTAGACAGTTAACATGAAGTAATTTTGGACACGAACTGCCAAGAAAATAAAACGACGATTTGACCACAGATTGTATATATTTGATCAAATACGCGACAAACCTTACAGAGAAAGCACCATATATTTAAAAAATCTTACTTTGAGTTGGATCTCACGGGAAACCACACGACCGTGTCCAAGGCTGGCTCAGCGCCCATCACCAACAACAAGCTCGCGGAAACGGTCCGAACCGGAAGCAAACTCCCGCCCAGTAGAAATTACTTTGTCTGAACACTTATTGATAGCGTCAGATTTAAGAAGCACTGCACTGCCAACAATATTTTTTCAAAATTTAGTTAAATACACACACAAAACGTATTTGTGGGTATATTGTTTTTGTTTTAGTAAATGGAAATTATTTTTCTAATATTAAAACCATAAGAATAAATTTTAAGTCCGAAATTGCAAATACAAGTACTTAGGTTCAAAGTTGCGCTTGCAACACTTTTCTCAGTGTGCAGTAGTTTTAATGTCTGCGGGTTATTCCAGAGACTGGCCAATGTAACCCTGCTCACAAGTGCCACCTGGTGGTTGTTTTGGTCATTGCAACGTCACTGGGAGGGGGGGAAATAAAAGACGCGTGAATCACACGAGACTCACGTGTGATTCACGCGTGAAAGGCGACAAAACGGAATGGGACCTACTGTAGGCCTGTCGCGATAGTCAATAAATCAATTAATCGCACGATAAATAAAATTTGCTCAATAACTTTTCTGGCTGCGATAAATCCCATTTGCATGCTTGTTTGTTTCGTTTCCCCCGTCTCTCTCGTCAGAGAGCCGCAAAGTGGTCACGGGAACACTAGCGGTCTAGCAAGCAGACGGAAATTACTCAAAAATACAAAATACAGCCAAAACAGGACCTAAACCAGGACTTAACCAGGATTGACAATGGGGGACACAGTAGTTGTGAACATATGCCGGCAGCTGAGTTCTCATTCAGGCTTGATTAGTGACTATACTAGCGCAGCTAGCGTTAGCGTGTTCGCCGATGCAGAAGTACCATACCAATGAAATAAACTTATGGCGCACCTCCGTGAACACATACTGCTGTTATATAAAGTCTCTAGAAGGTCTCTGAACACAGAGATGCTGCAGACTTGCATTCTTGGAGTAGAACTTTACACAAAAAACCCGCTAGCTTAGCTGTTAGCATCAAAGCCCGCCCCGCTACTTCCGGTGGGCGCTACCGCAGCAGGACTTCTGTACGCCCCATTGGTGAACCCACATGTCAGTCACTTGTCATTCGCCTGGTGTGTGGGGAGGTGGGACTACTCCTGAGAGATCCTGTCTTAAGCCACACAAAGTCAACATGTTGGTATTTCTTTCTCGTAATCTGCCATAAAGTCTGAGAAATTATTGACATTTGAGGCATCTGTTTCATATTTTCTTTACAAAGGTCCTGGTAGTTTTATTCCTGGTCATTTTTTGTTAAGAGACTGAGTCTATTTTATTTATTGTTTTTGGTTGTTTGTTAATTTATTGTGTTCTAGCGTTGAATATTCGTTAAAAATAAAAGTTTATTTCTCTTTGAAAAAGTGTACCTGCATTATCATTGTAATCGATGCAAATGATCTCAGAACGACAATATAATCGCTTATCGCAATAATTTCTGAGACAATTAATCGTCCAGCAAAATTTGTTATCGTGACAGGCCTACCAGTACGTAAACAAAAAGTAGAACAGGAATAAAACACATTTGTAAAAAGTGCAGGAAAGAACAGAGTTATTGATCAGCTAAAAGAGTTTCAATACAAGATCGTAAAGTGCTCTGTTTAAGCTGAAAACAGGTTGTGGAAAGAAGCTGTTAGCGAAACAAGACCTGACAATATCTTCTGATGTCTTTGTTTGATTGTCTGATCTGATGTTGATGAATCGACAACTTCCTTCAAGACGACCTCCTAGATGACTGCTGTTGTGATGAAGGGCCTCACAAAAATACATTGAATTGATTAGATATACACTAAGAATAATTGTGATTAGCTTGATTGAGATACAACAACCATATCATTATAGGCAAGGCAAGTTTATCTGTATAGCACGCTTCATATGCAAGGCAACTCAAAGTGCTGAACAAAACCAGATAGAAACAATAGTTTGTGTAAATATGAACGCTAGAATACTACTGTTGGGATTGCAGCTGTTTAACTGGATTAAATCGTCTCTTTGCTGAGTCTGCTCTGTGCCGAGGCCTTAATCCCGAGTGAGTTTGAAAACGAGGACATTTCCAACGCGCGGCTCGTGACTAAATTGTCATTGACATTGAAGCTTGATGTGCAATTTGTCTCGCTCTGTCAACCGAAAATTACTACAAAGCATTTGAGATCAACAGTCACAATATTGAGGCTACGGTTTGAAGCAGTGACAGGTTCTAAGGCGTTCCTATTGTCCTTGGGCGCAAACATAATAACGGCTTTGAAAAATCTCCTTGAACAAAATTTCACACAGACACGATGATGCCAAGTTGGAAAAAACAGACTCAAATGGTTATTTTTGGTAATTTTGAGAATAATATTTTTTCTATTTCATTATCTGATATAAGTATAGAATGTATGGATAAACATGGCTAATGCAGTGTGATGACTAGAATGACCAATGCTGCCATCTGGTGGTAGAATTGGCACATTACATGACGCAATAATTACCTACCAATGTGCTCTTGTCTATAACGTCAGAAAGTTGAGGATTATTAAAGCATAGCGAGTTTGTAAGGGGAGAGATTGAAGAGAAGGGGTGGGTGGCTATGTTTTGAACAATGGATAAATTAAGTTATTGGTCATTTTTGTGGTTATTTTTGCATTTAAGATAGATAAATCAATCAAGTCTTTGGCCAGGTCTTTCTTAAAAAAATAGATTGTTTGTCTAAAGGGATCTCCTGGTTAAAAAGAACACTAATATCCAACATGGTGTGGTCTAAGCGTTTTTAAAAAGTTGTTTGACTGGATGGATTTTTAAAGCTTTGTCCATAACGTAATCGATTCAGCATGTTTGTAACAGGGGGTTTTTGGTGGCTATTTTTGTGCCAAGTATAATAGAACAGATATAATTAATAATTTATGGTAATTCTAGTTGTAGAAAATATTCTTATTAATTTTATTTGTGTCTTTTAGAATGATGATAAGAATGACCATCACTGTCGCCTGGTGGTAGAAGTGGGACATTACAGCCGACGTTTGCGTATCAAGGTGCAAGAGTACGATCAATCAAAGTCTTTGTCCAGGTCTTTTTTTGTCTAAAAGGACCTCCTGGTAAAATAAAAACAACAAAAATAAATCAATAAACAAAACTTTATAATCCAAAATGGCGTAGTCCAAACAGTGTTAAAGAGCTGTTTGACTGGATTAATTTTTAGAACATTGTCTATAACGTCATAGATTCAGGATTCATTATAGCATAGCGAGTTTGTAAGAGGACCGTTTGAACAGAAGGGGTGGGTGGACGTGTTTGTGTCAGCAGGTCCTGAAAAAACTCAAAACATTTAGCATAATATTCGTGAAGATAAAAGGTTTGCTATTATTTAATGATCTTTATTCCTACAACAGTAAACAGTAAATCCATTCGCCCTGGCTTCACCGTTCTCTTTAATTGGATGCTTTGTATGACTGTAAGTGTGCAATTTATTTAATTACTAACGGACAGGGATCTGGTATTATACTTAATTGCATGGGAATATGTTCAACCTTTCAGCCAAGGGAGCGTGACAACTGCACATTACAGGTATTAAGGTTTCAATCTATGTTATTGTTTCCATCATGTTACAAATGTGTAACTCGCACGATCAGAATATCAATTCAATTCAACTTTATCATTCAAAACATACAGACAGTTTGTCAGTTAAAGTAAACAAACAGTTATGACTTTAAAAGACAGCCATACCAGTGTCTCCATCAACAGTTAATTTATTCACGTAAAAACCAATATATGATACAGACTCGTTTTTGGGTTCGACAGCTGTGAACCAATAATTAGATAATGAAAAAAAAAACATTATTACGAATAAAGGTTAGAGATATCAATTAAATGTTTTTGTTTTGCCCTAAACCACAATAGCAGTCATCTTGGAGGATTTTACAAAGCTGTCGATTCTTCAACAACAAATTAGAGAATCAAACGGTTCAAATACAAGAAAATGCAATGGTAATGAACACATAGGAGCCATCGGTGCACGGGGAGAGGGATGACCAATGTCCATTAATGTTAATAAATGTCCTTATCACTGTCCTTAGAAAAAATGTCAAAACAAAATAAAATGGGGAGGCCCACATTGTAAGACATTAAGATCCATGACACTGTAGAACGAGTACTGTAATTCATATGCATGGTAAGGTGAATCACGGGATATAGCAGTAATTTCAACAAATGATATGTAGATTTGTATTTATTTTCATAACTTGTTTGCACCGAGAGGCAAAGCAATTTCCTGACTAACAATAGCAATGAAAAGAGTTCTGGTTCTGAGAAGTAAATAGATCGGCGTTAGTAATAACTCAGTCGATTGTAAAGACAGTGTCCGGTCGTCCATATGGTCCGTCTCACAGAGGGAATGATTCACTGGAGGAAGTCTTGTCTGCGATCGATGACTCACGGTGCAGGAGTCTGGACCCGGTTCCAGTCTCACGTAAATCTCTTCCACCATTTGTTTGTGACTCATTCTCTTTGGATCATAGTGTAATGGTGTTAGACTGTGTGTTTTTATTGTTTAAAAGGGGTTATAACCTTGTTCTGTTCCCGATAATACGATCATCTATGACCCCTGTGGCTCTTTTTCCAATGACAAATGTTTAGATTGAGCTAAACATGTCATAAATCCAACATTGAATTCTAACAACCATATCTAGTTCACTATCATCCATATACAGTATGCTTGTGGAGCAGTGGAATTTGTTTCATGATTAGATATAAGTCCAGCTGTTTGCGGCGTTGTCGTTGTCTGCTGTAACTAGCTATGTGCCGTGTGTTTGAATAATAGAAAAATAGTGGTTGTCAAGAGCATTTGTTTACCCCTCTGTAACTCTGGAAATGAAAAGGTGCAGTATATAGAAGAAGCAAGTCACGCCTCTCCTTCTTCAGTCTTCTCTTATGCCTTAGCCCCACCCCTTTGAGGAAGCGTCTGGGAAATTGCACAAGCTTTCAAAATCTAGGCATTTCGTCCCGCAACAAGCTAACCCTAATCTGATTATGACTGAGTAAAGAAATGGCAACAAAATGTGAATATTTACGTTACCTCGGAACGGGACGTAATACCAAGATTTGAATGAGTCCAGGCCATGCACACATCTCGACAGACAGAGATGGGAATGTGTTTTTTCTTCGAGCAAAATTGACCCAATCCTCAATATATCAAAGATTCAGCAAAAGGTAGGATTTTAACATTGTCAGAGTAGAAACGTCTAAAATGTTCAACTGAACTGCATTTTAGCTGCATAAATCTGAAACGCTGCCTCCCCATGTTTGTTTCTGACACTGGGCATCAGCAGGAGGCCAGTCCCTGTGCTACTCAGAGTCCTAGTTGGTTCATTTGGCACATAAAGAAAAGAACATCACCAAAGAAAGCAATCAAAACCCGGAAGAGGGGCTGTCAGAGGACATGAAGGGAGAGCAATGGCGGTGCACTTGTACGCATGAATTGAGCTACAGTATAAAAAGCTTTGCATGAAAATGACAAGGTGAGGCAACCATAACACAACCTAAAGCTGAGAAAAGTTGATTTTTAGTTAATATTCTTGTTCTTTAAAAGTTCCTTGAAGGTCTTCTCTCTGCTAATTAACGCACGTACAACACAGAATCTCATCTATTCAACAGCTTATTCTGAAAAGTTGAACTTTTGCACTTACCGCGGCCACTAAACAGCTTCCAATGTAATTAAAGCCATTCCCATTATACATACATTCAAGCACATAATAGTAGTACAGCAACTAGCGGCAGAGTGGTTAGCAAGTGGCCGTCGATCAGAAAATAATTTAAAGACTGGAGCCTGGTGCTTAATTTGGAATTAGAAGAGGCGGGAAATATAGAAGGAAATTACAAGTGTGATTTTCTTCAGAATTTCTGTTAATGTCGGGTTTCTTCACAGTTCAAGCTGAGTGTGTGTCTTTATATAAACTTTAAAATGGTAAAATAGTTAATTCCATCTACATTTTGCTCCATCAAAAAGCGAGAGGTAAAAAGAAATTATGTATAGGAAAAAGAGCTGCATTCATGTAATTATGAATGGATTGGACAATTTCACAAACGTTGCATACTGAATTAAAGAGGGATTGGATTTTGCTCTTAATGGACATTGAGTTTTTTAAAGTACTGCTGGTAGAAACTTGTGATGCCTCAGGCCAAAGGATTTTCTCTCAATGTAGAAAAAAAATGAATCTGCACCTTTGACAAGTTTTTTGTGTGAAAAAATAATGATTACTCAAGCATAGACATTATAAACCTGGATAATGTTAACCCGGTTGTTCAATCAAGTCCAATAGGGAAGTGTTCATGGACTAAGTTTTGCTCTCACTTGCTCTGCCTCTTAGTGACTTACATATGAAAATAAAGTTCTCTAGCTCAGTAACCAGTGCGCTCTATGATCTGGTGATTATATATTTTTTTGTCTTTATAAATCCAGACATGAGCCACACGAGGACTAACCAATCAGATGGCTTCATCCACTCACATTAGTGCCATATGAACCAACTCGGGCCCTGAGGAGCACAGGGACTGGAATCCTGCTGGGACTCAGAGTCAGGACAATACATTTGAGATTTATTCAGCAAAAATGCAGAATAACTCTGGTGTGTGTTTGAAAGGTTGGTGGTGGTCGGAAGGGCCAATGGCACACACTGGCTGCCCTGCCCCTGTCAGTGAGCCCCAGGGCAGCCGTGGCCACAGTAGTAGTCCATCACTACCGTGTATGGAGTGAAAAAACAATGACATTTGAAGCGTCGTTGAGTGTCCAAAAAAGCGCTGTATAAACCATTGCATTATTATTATTATCAAAATCTGGAACAGTCTTCTTGAAAATGTGAAACAGGCCTTTTCTCTGACTGTTATTTATGATTTTGAAGCCTTGTGTAATAGTTTCCATCTTGTTTTGTGAAGCACTTTGAGTTTGCCTTGTGTGTGAACTGTGCTATACTATTGAACTTACCGTTACGGGGACATTTCTTGACCTGTGTGGGGCCTCAGAGGACAGACTGGGTCACATCTGCTTTGGACGAGCAGCGAGAACGTGCTGTAGAATCTCGGCATCAGGCTGGAGTCCGCGGCGGTGCCATAAACCTCTGGCTAACCTCTGCTCCAGTTGCGCTCTATGTTCCGTGCTCCATTACCGATGTGAGAATGTTTACACTGTGGGGCGGGATATCAGCAGCTAATTAAAACTGCCTCTTAATGTGAGAGTTTTTGAGTTTCCATGGCGTTTGGAGACATGTTGAACTGGTGAAAGCTGTTAGCACCGGTCAGATAAGGTCATTACAAACGACGAAGGTGCTTAAAGATGATGTGTTTACGATAATTGGACCTGTACCCTTTTGTTTAACTTCTGCTTCACCATGAAATAACCCTAACCTAAGTCTACACAGTTTTAGTTCAAGTTTAAGGCAAAGTTTACACACAGTGCATTTAAAAGAGTGAAGATACAATCCTTCAGTTGTTTTGCAGCTAAGCAGAACTGGTTTAACCTGGATTTGAACCCTGTCAGAGAAGAAGCCTCACATTTTCAGAAAGACTATTCCAGATTTTAGCAGCATGAATCTGAAACGCTGCCTCCCCATGTTTAGTCCTGACTCTGGGCACCAGCTGGAGTCCAGTCCCTGTGCTTCTCTGAATCCCAGTTGGTTCAAATTTAATGTTATACTACCACTACCAGTAGTAATACTATTACTATTAGTAGCTAGTTTTATAATGATCTATTTTTTGTTGTTGTTGTTCTGTATGGATGATGTGTTTTGGCTGCAACTGGACACCTGCATTTTTCCTACTGGATCAATAAAGTATCCATCTATCTATCTATCTATCTATCTATCTATCTATCTATGTATCTATGTATCTATGTATCTATCTACAGTATCTATCTAGGCAAGGCAAGTTTATTTATATAGCACAATTCATACACAAGGCAATTCTAAGTGCTGAACAAAACAAGAAAGCATTAAAATCATAAATAATCACAGAACATTAAAAAGAAAGATACAAATATAAAATCCCTCAGTTGTATGCACAGCTAAACAGAACTGTCTTTAACCTGGTTTTAAACATTGTCAGAGAGGAGGCCTGTCTCACATCTTCAGGAAGACTGTTCCAGATTTTAGCAGCATGAATCTGAAAAGCAGCCTCCCCATGTTTAGTTCTGACTCTGGGCACTAACAGGAGTCCAGTCCCTGTGCTCCTCAGAGTCCGGGCTGGTTCATATGGGACTAACATGTCACTAATATATTTTGGTGCGAGGCCATGGAGAGACTTGTACACAAGCAGAGCTGTCTATCTATCTATCTATGGCATTAATTAATTATTTAAAGTATCTCTGTAGCTATGTGACTAAACATGCATGTGAAAAATAAAGAGAGGGAGAAAAAAACTATAGATATACATTAATACATAGATTTTTTTTATAGTTTGAAATTGCAGCTATCCCAGAAGTCCCAAGCACCCCAACATATATGGCTTTAAGAGCTCTCGAAAAAAGCCTTGTTTCTTGTTTTTTTTTTGTTCAATTACATGTCGATGAAGATGTTCACTCCAGCAGCAAGTTAAAGTGCACTTTTAACCTTTGCCTCTGTGGATGCTCTCTCTCTGTCTCTCTCTGCTCCCGTCAGCGCCAGTCTTTCAAACTGGACTTTTTCGACAAACTTTATAAACTGCTGCGAACAACTTTTTTTGTCCAGATTTTTTTGCAGAATGTCGGTCAAAGTTTCCTCGGCTCTTCCATCTCTAGTAGATTTCAGTATCAGCCCCTGCACATCTCTCTACCACCTCTCTCTCTTTTGCTCTCTTTGCCTCGCTTCCAGCTGGCAGAATGGCATCACATCGCAGCCACGCAACACTGGAAGAGCTTGTGTGATTGTGGGGGAGGAGGGGAAGGACAAGGAGAGGGGGGGTGTCTGCTAGCGGAGATAGTAAAGAAGCAATGTCGAAACTGTGTCTCCACCAGAAGAGGCAGATTCCAATTGAAATGTGATTGACTTTACCTCACGCATAACTTAAAAACCTCTAAAGTCAACTACACCATTTCTGTCTCGGTTTTATCAGACCTTCATTTAGAGCCTTTTGTGCTCCTTCTTTATCTGCTGGTTCCCTAATCTTTTGCACAAAGACAAAAATGGTCTTGATCGAAATTGTGCACATCTGTTCAGAAGTCATTTGGAGTTCAGATTCAGTATGTTTGCCCTTTGCAGTAAAACCACGTTGGAAAAAGTCCCCAGTGTGCACCAGACAGGTACATGATTAAAACAAGCAAGAAAGTGTTTGGGTTAAATCTATGTTAAAAAAAAACTTTCCACGTATCTTATGATATATATAAATATCACTGTATTTACATTTATACGAACCGCGTTGACGGAGAGGATTGATGTGGGTCAATACTGCGTCCAAACAAACATATAAGTGTGTGTGTGTGTGTGCATGCGTGCAAAGCTACATATACTGTTGTCAGCAGATGTGGAGAGAAGGTCTTAGAGACGTCCAGAGAGATTAGAGTCCAGGGGAATCTTTTCCAAATGCTGCAACTGCTGTCCAAGCTGCTGCAATACGGGAGCTTTTTCATGTGTCTGATGTGGGTCTGCTGCTGTGGACTCAGAAAAATGTTATTCTGCTGTTTTTAAATCACACCTCCATCCATCCATCCATTTTCTTCCCCTTAATCCATTTCTGGGTTGGGGGGGTGGCAGTCAGAGCTGCACCCAGTACAAATAGCACCTGCCCCTCACTGATCCTCCTGCAGGTGGTGAGTCCGCAAAAGCTGAGATCTTTCAGAGGGGGCTTCAGGCAAAGTGGGGTTAAGTGTCTTGCCCAAGGACACAACGACAGCAGTCATCAGTGGGAGTCGTGAGGTAGGTGTTACGGTGGGCTCAAACCCACAACCTTCAGGCTCAAAGGCCAATGCTCTACCAACTGAGCCACACCTTTCTCACACCTTTCTCTCATTATTGTGTTAACGTCACGGCTGCAATGATTGATTAGACTTAGTATGAGTATTTCATTATTTATTTATTATATTTTATTTAACACTAGGACCGCCGTGCTCTAAACATACCTTGCACCGCCCCCTGCGGTCAGTTGACCGCTATGTATTTTGGGCTGATAGAGCCTTTTGCCAAATTGATTGTTCACTAAACCAGAACTTGATGTTGCAAGGAAATCGTGATCATAATGAAACTGTGTAAATTATTTGTCTAAATATGCTAAGTTATTGTAATTCTAGCCGAAATAAAAGGCTAAGACGACACATTGTGCGTGTACTAATCCATCAAAATTAGGCTAGATTTATTTTGTTACTTTGGAAACACCTAAAAGGTTGGTCACTATATGTAACAATATGTAAATTCAAACAATATAAATGATAGTTTAGAAAAGCACGGGACCATAACGTCTTCACGCTGCTATATGCGTCTACTTCTTACGTCATCTCCAGACTGTTTTCTCTTTCCAGCCGAAGTCACCGTGGGAAATATTATCTAGATAATAATAATGGTATTCGTATTGACACATGATCATCAGCGAGGCTTCCATCGTCAGTGTAAAATCTTCAATTTTACACGGGACACGTTAGAAAGACAAATATATATATATATATTTGTATTTATTTGAGACAAGCAGTGGTCTTTATGATCAGAACAACATTATAATCATTGCCTTGCAGTGCGCTCTGTGCAGAGGAACACACAGTGTTATCTGGATGAAACAAGAATGATATCCTTATTGGTATGATATGAGGGCTGCTTCTGCCTCACAGCGCTCTCTCTCTGTCTTGATAGTTCATCTAATTGTTCTATTTTATTACGATATTGTATTCTGCTTTATTGCCTTCTTCTATATATAAATATAATAATGTAATTGATGATGAATGAAAAGGCAGAATGGAGCGACAGGCGCACACAGACACCTGCGTATGGCTGGCATTACGCGGGTCATGTGCGTTATTGCTTCTGGACTTGTTACAACACTGCTGCCCGTGCCGTGAATGCACTATGGGTTTACGTTCAGATTTAGAATATTATAGGTGTTCTCCCCGCTGTCACTTTCCACCTCAAAATGTGACATCTCACCTCCGTCAGACTGTTCTCATTCAATGCATTCTAAGCAGAGACGCCCAGACTTCCCTATCCACACACACTTCCTCCAGCTCGTCCGGGGGGACCCCAAGGCGTTCCCAGGCCAGCTGAGAGACATAGTCCCTCCAGCGTGTCCTGGGTCTTCCGCGGGGCCTCCTCCCGGTGGGACGTGCCCGGAACAACTCCCCAGGGAGGCGTCCAGGAGGCATCCGGAACAGATGCCCGAGCCACCTCAACTGGTTCCTCTCAACGTGGAGAAGCAGCGGTTCTACTCCGAGCTCCTCCCGTGTGACTGAGCTCCTCACCCTATCTCTAAGGGAGCGCCCAGCCACTCTGCGGAGGAAGCTCATTTCGACCGCTTGTATCCGCGATCTCGTTCTTTCGGTCATTACCCAAAGCTCATGACCATAGGTGTGGGAGGGAACGAAGATTGACCGGTAAATCGAGAGCTTTGCCTTTCGGCTCAGCTCCCTCTTTACCACAACGGTCCGATACAGCGACCGCATCACTGCGCACGCTGCACCGATCCGCCTGTCAATCTCACGCTCCATTCTTCCCTCACTCGTGAACAAGACCCCGAGATACTTGAACTCCTCCACTTGAGGAAGGACCTCTCCACCCACCTGCAGAGGGCAAGGCACCTTTTTCCGGTCTGTGGTTTAGAAAAGTTAAAATGCGTGTAAATCTTGTTTTCTTTACTTTTTCCAAAACCAAAACACACCAAAATATAAACAACAAGTACCCAGTAAAAGTCATAAAGTTTCAACTTCTGGCGTTTTGTTTTGAATACACTAATTAGCATATTAAAGTGAGTGACGGTCAGTTGACCGCTAGGGGCGCTCCTAGTGTTAAGGACAATACAAATGAAGACAGACAAACAACAGAAATATAAGCATATCAAGAAAATAAACAAAAGGGACAAACATAAATGTATTATTGTGTTTTATTAGCTATAGGACACTGGTTTATTGTCATAATAGATTTACGTGAAGCTAACGGTGAAGAAATCACGTAAATCATGTCTGTTAAAAGCTGTGAAGACTAGGAAATCTCTTTGGCTCTCGGTGCAAGTCAAAATAGAGAGTATAAAAAGGCATATAAAAATCTACATATATTTCTAAAATATAAACATTTGAATATACATCACACCCTGATAACCTGCAGCTTATATTTAAGGGTAGTCTATATGTGGACACTACTTACTCTCTTTTCAAAAGTAGGTGGTGCGGCTTATATACTGTTCAGGTGTGTCTTATAGTCCAGAGAGTACTGTAATAATAAGTTCTGTCCGTATGGCCCCCCTCCCCCTCGCTGTAAGACTACTTCCTAAGTAAGTTATGTGAGTTTAAGCTGGTGCTATGTATGTTTTTAAATGATTGTTTTGTTTTCAACAGTTCATAGATTAGCAAACTCTGTCATTAGAGCAAACTTCCAAACGTAAATATAATGAGTTTGCTTTTTTTCAATGACGAGGTTCAAGGCATCAAAAACGCCATTGTCTCCAATCCACAGATAACAACCCAACAGCAGCAAGGCTCTTTGAACTGACTCACTTTGCATCAGTAGATGATAAAACTGTCTGAGCTCCTCCACATGCAGCCTGGATGTACTTTACTACCCACTAGATTTCTAAAGTCTGTTCTGAGCAGTCTGTTACTTTCACTCAAACGGATAGTAAACATGTCCCTTCATTCTGGAACATTCCCAAAGGCCTCTGGAAACCACGGTACTTAAAAACTATTGTCCCTTCTCAAATCTGCCATTTATGGGGAAAGTCCTATAACAGCATACATTATTTCTTATAATCAACAACTCAGCAGTCAGAAAACAGTTCTGTTTAGTTGTGCATTCAACTGAGGGATTTTATCTTTCTTTTTAATGTACTTTATTCTGTATATTGTTCATTTTTTGTGTGACTGTTCCTATCCGGTTTTGTTCAGCATTCTGAGGAATTGTGCTATACAAATACACTTGCCTTCCTCTCCATAGCCTCACACCTGAAGTACATCCGAGACATGTTAATGCCTTATGAACCAACTCAGACCATAAACGAATAAACATGTCTTGCCTTGCTCCTCTCTCTGGCTTCGGCCTCTCCTCGGCAGACTCCCGGGACCAGACCACGACACAGACAAGAGACAGTGCGAGTCTTTCATCTGCAGTTTAAGGCAACACAGAGGCTGAAACCGCGGCCGTTAGCTAACGTCTTCAGGGAAATCAGCGCGCCGTGTTGGACCTCTCTTTGCACACAGAGGCATTAGCGGCTACATGATACCGACAGCTCCCATCGCCGTGCGCTCCCTGGAACCTGGAGTCTGTCAAAAGACTGATTTTTTGTCAGTTTGATAATCTTTATTTAAAAGCCGCAAGCAAGGAAGGGATAGATTGCACTATACAGAAAGAATGCTATATGCTAAATGCTATCAATATTCACATTACATTCTGACAGACATGGAATGAAAGAAAGTAGGGAGGAGAGGGGGGGATTCTGGCCCTATGCATTTTGGGGTGTTTGTGTGTGTGTGTGTGTGTGTTGTTGTCAGCTTAATAATCATTATTTGGTGGCATCAAGCAAGGAAGTGGTAGATTGCACCATACAGGAACAATACTAATCAATATTTACATAAGATTCTTACAGATGAGGAATAAAAGAAAGTAGGAAGGGGAGGAGGGATTTTGGATTTATGCATTTTGGGGTGCAGTGTGTGTGTGCGTGTGTGTATGTGTGTGTGTGTGTTGTCAGTTCTAATCGTGGTCGTCATCTTACAGTGGAGTTTTAAAAAATCTTGTTCAGTGACGCAACATCAAACACGGACACGCAACTTCCCGAAATGAACGTCTACTGTGTGAAATTGTTGCAGAATATGCCCCAAAAAGTGAGGGTTACTTTGACTTTGGCGGCACGGTGGCTGAGTGGATAGCACTCTCGCCTCTCAGCAAGAAGGTCCTGGGTTCGAATCCCGGTCGGACCAGGGCCTTTCTGAGTGGAGTTTGCATGTTCTCCCCGTGTCTGCGTAGGTTTCCTCCGGGTACTCCGGTTTCCCGTACCACTAAAAATATGTCCAATAGTTCTGGCATGCGCTTCCTGTACTGGCGACTCTGCTCCCATCTCTGTGTGGAGTGAGAGACAAATGCCCAAAATTTAACAAACTGTGTCAGTGTAGGTTTCCTCCAGGTACTCCTGTATCTCCTACCACTGAAAACAAAAGCTCCTTTCTCTCTCTGGGACTTGGAAAATTCCTGTGAAAAAGAGAACAACAAATGCATTTCCTAATCAGGCTTCAGTCCTGGTTTATATCTGGTTGTTAGTTATCATTAATATTGTCTGTTTATTTGATAAGGACAATGCACATTAATGGACATCAGTTTAAAACAAATGTAAACATGCCGGATTATAGATATCCAGCTAGTTTTCATCCGTAGGCCCCAGTTCTTAGTCCAGTCCTAGTGTTGTAAAACTTTCTCATTATTTTTGTTTTTCAAATAGCAGATGTTGTTCTAAAACCTTAACTAAATCCAACATGGGGATTGGTATTTGATGTGACCCTAAACTGGACTCGGATTTACTCAACTTAAAACCATTTTGCTTCACAGTACAAGGTTCAGCGAGTTCTTCTTCCACAATACCATCTTTTTAATGTGAGTGGTTTGAATGTACTGTGTATCTGAAGGACGCTCTGTGAGGACATTTGCTCATAATGTCTGGTCTGCACTCAGTAATTGTGACGTATTTTGTGTAATTTTCAATCAATATATTTCAATATTGAATTTTTTGAACCTCAAAAAAAATGGGGACTCATGCTTGTGGTTGTCATTATGATCTGAGACCTTTTCATGAATGACTCACAGCGCTTCAGGATGGAATAATACAGCTGAGATTGTAGGGCTTTGCTTTCACTGCAAGAAGTGATAAGATACAAGGTAGAAAATAGCTTGAATCAAGTGTTTTTATCTAATTAAGATTTGCCAACGGGACAAAGCTATTTAGTCTGTTTTCAAGAACGGTTGCTTTATTTTCTCATTCCAGTGCAGAGATTTCTTGTATCTTTTAAAAACAAGATCATTTTGCTTTTTCCCATTGGCAAATCTTGTTTTAAGGCACTCTCGATGTGCTCAAATTAAGATACATTTCAGCCATTTTTGACGTACTTTCCATTACTTTTTGCAATTCAATTCGATATATTCTAGCATAGCCCTAAACCACAACAGTAGTTATCTCAAGAGGACTTTAAAAAAAAACTTGAAATCGCCAACACAAATCAGAGAATCAAACCGTTCAAACACAAAAATTATAGAACACATAGTTCTTGGTCCATAGGGAGTTTGACCGATGTAAATAAATAAATGTTGTAGAATGTTGTCAGTCCTGGATCATCATCATTGCAGTGTTGAATATACTCCAGTGTGGTTTTGAATTAGCGATTACAACTGATGCACACACACACACACATACACACACAACAGCCGGTACGTGGGAGGTTCCCCTGTGTACACGGACTAATAAAAATCCGAACCCTCTGCCAGAGTCCCGCCCAGAGCAGATGCACAAAACGACCCTAATTCTTATTCTCCACAACAACACAACAGATCCCCGATGCTTCACACGTATTTGTATTCGACTTTAGGGGATTCCCTCTCTGGACTCACCGGGCAAAACATCGAGTTTATTCAAATCATTTTCCCCAGTCCTCTCTGCCCGTGTTGAACCGACGCCCGCTCTTCCAATGGACGGCTATCAAAGTTTTCTCAGATGCTTCTTTGGGGCTCGCTACAAAAACAGAAAGTCATAGCATGTTGTCTGCAAAAAGCTGAATTACGTCGTAAAATCCAACAGAAAGATTGATCAGAGATAGAGTTCCAGTTGCGTTTCACTCTTATCCCAGTTTGAATAGTGTTTGGTGCTTGCGGCAGGCGAGGGATAGACGAGTGTTAAAAGCTTTTTGAAAGACGTTGAAAAGAGCGTGTTTTTGACGGTTTGACAGAGCGACAGGTTTGATGGACACGCACTCATTAAGACGTGTGTATCCGTCAGTGTGGGGACGTGTGTGTTTGTGAAGGTTCGCTAAATCAGGATTATTATGAAGATGACGGAAGACTGCCGTGGTGCCAAATTTCGTTTGTCGAGTTTGTGAAGATTTGCATTTCTCCTGCCTCTAAACACATTGAGAATATTCTATATACTTTGGGATGTCTTGTTGCAGAATGTGAAGTAGTTAATGGTAATACTTTCTACTACAGATTTTTAATTGTATATTTTTTATCATTACTTCTTTTGTAAGTGGGCGACAAGATTACAATAGAAAGGAACAAAAAAAAAAGGAAAATAAAATAGATACAATGTGTTTCATTATGCTGTATGTATTATGGGAAAAAGTGTGAACTGATGAAGATGACACAATTAAGTAAGAAAAAAAAAAATCAATCAAATGCCTTTCTCTTTAGCTTTTGCTTGCTACGCTTGCTTCATTGCTATCCACAAATTTAGCTTCTTCCACAATAAGGACAACACTATGGGTAACGTCAGCACTGGGTTAGACCAGGGGTGTCCACTTGGTCCTTTAAAGACCGGTGTGTCTGCAGGACTTCATTCCACCCAATAGGAGGACTCCAGACTTCACCCATTCTCTCAAATGAATCCGGTCTCAACCGTAAGAACTAAGGAAATGTGTGTGCTCCAGGACAGTGGTGGACTTAGACCCTCCTACCAATGGCTTTAGGTCTCTGTCCATAATTGGCAGAGACCTAGAGCCATTTGTCTCTGCCCCTTACGGACCAATGGCTCTAGGTGTTTTCATCATTGCATTTCTTGTGTTTGTTTCATTCTCTGATCCGTGTCGGCGCATTGACAGCGTTTTAAAGTCCTCTGTGTTAACTACTGTTGTTATTTAGGGCTCTACTAAAAAATACATTGAATTGAATTAAAAATGTACTTTATTTAAAACTGTAGCTGATGCGGTTTATACATTGTTGCTCTTAATAGTCCAGAGTGTGACTGTCTCTCGTCCTCACTGAGAAACCGAGCCGTGTGACTTAAGTGATGGAGCGGCCTCACCCCCGTGTTGTCAACCCCTGAGTGTGATGCACGCACCGCTTCTCCGTCCTAACCCTGTCAGCCCGATAAGAGCCAAAGACAGAACCTCCACGGAGCTGCTTATCGCCACAGAAGCCGGGGACAGACCACTGCACAGAGGGGCCTGTGTAATATCGCTGGCCTCCATCAAACCCTCGGCTCTGCTCTGCTCTGCTCCCCTGACCTTCTCACCGGCAGATTAGCGCCGCTGGGCACATGGCGCTCAGAGGGGGGGACGCACGGGGCCACATTCACACAATCACGGCTCAGGAATTTAATTGGAAAATGCTGGAAAGTAATCACTCCATCTCCTGTTGTTTGGGGCAATCAGCGGAGAGAGGCGACCAGCTTACCTCCTACACGGTTCACATGGCACAGGAGCAAGACGTGGTTTGTTTGACCTTTTGTTTACACCAGAAAACTCCAGAGAAGTTAACCCACGAGCTGCTTGTACGAGGGTGAGGGTTAGACTAGCTGCAGACAGAATAACGTAAACATAAATCATTAACTCTGATTGAAATGGTTTAGGCCGAAGTGTATTCTTGCCTAAACCATTTTAACAAATCAAAAAAAGAAGAAAAAAACACCAATCATCATAATATTACATTTTTTGGTTCATTTTTGTATCATTAAATCTTCCTATAATTGTATATTATATTGTCTTTGAAAAGTCTTTTAAATGCAATTACAATACATGTATTCTTGTATAGCCCTAAATCCCAGCAGTAGTCATCTCTATCCATCCATCCATTTTCTACCCCTCAATCCATTTCTGGGTCGGTGGGTGGCCAGAGATACCAACCTTTTTGTACACATAGCACCAGCCCCTCACTGATCCTCCTGCAGGTGCTGAGTCCACAGGAGCCTTTATCTTTCAGCGGGGGCTTCAGGCAAAGAGAGGTTTAGTGTCTTGCCCAAGGACACCACGGCAGCAGTCATCAGTGGGAGTCGGTAAAGAAGGTTTCATGGTGGGCTCGACCCCACAACCTTAAGGCTCAAAGGTCAATGCTCTACCAACTGAGCCACTGTCGCCCTGAGTGGTCATCTCAGAGGACTTTAAAAACCATTGAAATCACCAACACAGATCAGAGAATCAACAGTTAAGACCCACAAAATATAGAACACATGGTTTTGGTTCATAGGGAGAGACCAATGTCCATGAATGTTGATAAATGTCCATACATGTTGTAGAATGTCCTGGATCATTCAGATTCAGATTCAGTTTATTTGCCATTTGCAGTAAAAAAAACACATTGGAATACATTAGCGAAAAGCCTCCAGTGTGCACAGACAAATACAGACATAAAACAACATTAAACGACAAAAATAAAACAAATAAAACAGTAAACATAAGTCACTGTGAAATCGATCGACTAAAACAGTTCAAAACAAGTGCAAATCATTAAAGTGCTCTGTTCACACTGATAACAGCTTGTGGATAAAAACTGTTAGCGTAACGAGATGTCCTGCATCTCAGAGAGTGATATCTTCTGCCAGAGGGAAGAAGCTGGAACATGGCTTTCCCAGGGTGGCCAGAAGAGTCATTAACAATCCTAAGAGCTTTGTTTAAAAGTCTGGATTTATAAAGAACCTCCAGAACAGGAAGCTCACAGCCCACGGTCCTCTTTGCAGAGCGGAGCACCTTGTTTAAAGCTCTCTTTTCTTTATCTGTGATGTTTCCAAACCACACAGACACAGAACCAACAAGTAAACTCTCAATGGTGCAGCGACAAAAGTTAAGCAGAATCTTAGAGTTAGTGGTAAATTCTCTAAGTTTACGCAGAAAGTAGAGACGCTGACGAGCTTTCTTAACGACTCGGTCAGTGTTTTTAACCCATTTCAGGTTAGACAGTTAGACCCAGAAACTTGCACTCCTCTACGATCTGCACCTGGGAGTTGTCGATTACGACAGGCAAATGAGAACTATTGCGACTGAAGTCGTAGACCAGTTCACATGTTTTCGATGCGTTCAACTGGAGGTTGTTAGTTTGACTCCACTGAACCACATTTTGTATCTCTGCTCTATAAGAGGATTCATCAGTGTCACTGATGAGACCGATGATGGTGGTGTCATCAGCATATTTGATGATCAAGTTTGAGTCAGTGGAGGACTCACAATCGTGAGTGTACAAAGTAAAAAGCAAAGGACTCAAAATACATCCCTGAGGAGATCACCACAGTCCTTCTTGGTAGACACTAACTGTCCAACAGACCCTCCTGCAGCCACAACCTTAAAAAGCTTTTAATGTTGTGGCTTCTTTAAGCACATCATCCAGACTGTTCCAGAGATCTACGCCCTTCAATGATCCTTATGATGTGATGGGAACTGGAACTGCATGGTCTGTACAAGCACAAGCAGGTCAATGTCATGACAGTGATTATGGTTTCAATTATACAGTATAATACTTTTAGAGAAAATATTTCAGGAAAAAATCCAGTTCTATGGTTGCTGGGT
This sequence comes from Knipowitschia caucasica, assembly GCA_964034765.1. Taxonomy (NCBI): domain Eukaryota; kingdom Metazoa; phylum Chordata; class Actinopteri; order Gobiiformes; family Gobiidae; genus Knipowitschia; species Knipowitschia caucasica. The sequence goes on along the minus strand of OZ035838.1, from coordinate 5,960,228 downwards.
CATTGCTGTCCACAAATTCAAGTTTGTCGCTCATGGAAGAGGCTTACCTTTTTGTTTCTGCCACAATACGGGCAACACTATGGGTGACGTCAGCATTCTGTCCCCTGTCCCCTCCTTCTAGAGCAGGGGTGTTAAACCGGTTCCAGAAAGACTATTGCCTCAAGACTTCAGGTTAAGACTGGACTCAATTCAGGAAGTGGCTTTGTTGTATTCAAATCCTGCAGCCACACCTGCCCTATTCGGACTGGTTTGACTCCCCTCGTCTATGTTCCAGGTTTAAGACAGGAGCAAAAGCAGCTAAGTCCCTCATATAAGTGTGGATGTAGCTTAGAATGACTTGAAGTGTTGTTTATATTTTTTACAAAGGATCTTCCAGGAAAAAAAATCAGGAAAGCCCTTCTCTGTGTGACCTCTCTTCTCCTTAACAAATTGATGCAGCGGGTGAGTTTACGAGTGGCCATTAAGCTCAGATTGATATGTTTTCTCTTGCGCGTGGCTCTCGTCGCAAACATTTTGACTGGCCCTAATTGCCGGCGGAGTCAGCACTTCTTTGCTTTTTCAATAACAAGAAAAAAAAAATACATTCTGGCATCAATGCAGTTCACCTTTAAGCCATGAATTTAAATGAGTTTTATAAAGAGCCCCGTATTGTGCGGTTTGTATATGGTCAGCAAAAACAGAGGTTGGATCTGGGATTAGAAATGTGTTTATTGGCGAGAGAGGTCACTTTGAATCTGTTGGAGATCCAAGAAGGTTTATTAAAAGAGCAGAGAGGATGTTTAAAGCAGTGGATTTATTTCATTCCGTGACGCATTGTCTAATAGAGGCCACACTGCAGATATCATTAAGATAGCGACGGCTGTGGACCATAAATGAAACTTATCTTGCCAGCTCACAGCGGACTATAGGCAGGGTAAGTTTATTTGTATCGCACAGTTCAGAGAAGATAGATGAGTTGAGTTGAGTGTTTATTTCGAGTTCAATGTACATAAAATCATCCATTTACAACTATTACAATACTGACATCATTCAAACTCGAAAATGAGAGGGAGGAAGAAAAAATCTTATAAATTCCCACCCCTGTGCACATCTCACAGATAGATAGATAGATAGATAGATACTTTATTTATCCTCTGTAGGAGAAATTCAGGTGTCCAGCAGCAGAAGACTCATCCAGGTTTGTTGTACAGTCTGACAGCCGAAGGAACAAAGGATCACTTGAAAGGTTCCGTTTGGCAGCGCAGTGATAGAAGCCTGTTGCTTCGATTACTCCTCTGAGCGGCCATAGCTTCATGCAGAGGGTTGCCAGTAGCAAAGTGATGCACAACAACAGCAAGCAGCACAGATAGATAGATAGATACTTTATTAATCCCAGTAGGAAAAAGGCAGGTGTCCAATAGCAGCAGAACAAATGAATAGATAATTCTAATAACAGCTAACATTAGTATTAAAATGCAACAGCACTTTAGGTCACAGCAGCAGAGGACCATTTTCTCAGCTCAAGTCCAAAGTGAGAAGAAGCCTGTCTCACATTATCAAGACTATTCCAGGTTTTAGCAGCATGAATCTTCTAATGCTGCCTCCCCATGTTTAGTCCTGACACTGGGCACCAGCAGGAGGCCAGTCCCTGTGCTCCTTAGAGTTGGTTCATATGGGACTAACATGTCACCTGTATGTCATGTTGGTGTTGGCAGGGAAGAGACTTGGGAACTGGACTAATGTGGTCGTACATCCTGGTTCTAGTCTGTAGTCGAGCTGCAGTGTTTTGAATACTCTGCAGCTGTTTTAAAGGCACATAATTCAAGGCTAACAGGAAACAAAATGCCTCCCAAAATACCAAGCAGTAGACACTCTTGACTCTTCTTTACATCTCTGGTATTTCTTCAGAATCCCATGCTCTCCCGTCCATTATTAAAGTCTTCAGCGTTGCATCCTCTCCGCTCCGACCGCCGCAGAATACATTAAGAGTGTTTTTGGGTCTGAGAAAGTCGGTCTGCTCTGCGCTGTGTGGACCTCATTACCAAAAGGTCAACAATGCAGTCCCAATGCCGAGCTGTGGCCTCACTGCAGCCGCTTTCCCAAAATCACATCCCCCGCCAGCCTTAAACACTCAAATGTCAAATAGCGTTGTGTTCCATGAAATATTCAGGGACGGAGGACGCTGTGAATCTGCCAAACAAGTCCACAAGTCGATAGCACGCCGAACATTTAGCTGTTTGTCTTAAAAAGGACATGAATCAGCTCTCAACGCAATCATTAAAATGGAAATGGGAATGTTTTAAATGTGTGCTTAAGACAAATTCTCAGGTCTTTGAGGAAGAAATCTCCTGGATATTGAGGCGATATTGTCCTCCATTCATCGTGGCATCAGCTCTCTGTCCAGCAATTCAAGTGTTGAATCAAAAACAAGCTGTTTAAGACAGCAGGGATGACATCAGAGAACTTCAGTAGATAGATAGATAGAAAGATACTTTATTGATCCCTGTAGGAGAAATTAATTATCTATCATTTTCTCTGCTCTGGTCCAAAGTAAAATGCTGAAGGCTTCATTAACAGTTTTCAAAAAGTTAGCATTCCTCCAGTGGATTTTCGCCTGATCAAATTAGTTTGGACCACGAATGCTCTTGCTTCGGACCAGTGCAAAACCATGAACGTTGTACTGCAGAAACATATCAATTGAAAAAAGCAAGAAAAATTTACATTTTAAGAGCAAAACAACTGTTTGAGAGATACTTAGGACTTGCAGCCGTTTCCAGCACATTCAAAAGTAAAACCAAGTAAACTAGTACCCAGTCAAACCCATGTTAGAACACTATAAAAACCGTTCCATTATATGGTTCCAATCCCTCTCCTTAAACACTTAAACACAGGCAAGGGACAGGACCATAAACTCTCTGACCCTACACCAATCTTTCATCACTTGCTCTCAGCTCTGGTCCTCCCGATGGGTGCTGTACTATGGTGACCACTGCTCCTGATGGAAGCCTTAGAGTCATCAGGATGGGTCCAATGCAAAGGACAAATATCCAGACGGGGACAATAAAGTGCACATTTAAATGTCTGCACAAATTTGTATTATTAGCACGAGTGTGTGTGTCTGTGTGTGTTTGTGCGTCAGCCACTCCTTTTAAAGTCAGAAGATTACGTAGATATCTCTTGAGTTTCTGAGACATTATGTCGAGCCTTGGTTTGTTTTATGACATCGAATGTCTTCACTGTGTGTTGAATTAAGTCTTAATCATAATCAAAATCGGCTTGTTAAAACACCTCCGTCTCAACCTCCTCTACTTTTCAATAATATAGCTTCGGTGTTCTTCCATTTTCCATTATTGCATTCACTTTGAAGCATATTACACTTCCGCTGCTGTGACGAATACAAAGAAGTCTAATTGAATTAAAGGGATGTGTTCAGTGTGAGAAAATCAGTCCTCTGTGGTTGCTGCGAAATGGTGCTAATTAAAATTAAGCCTATTATAACCTAAAAATACACGCTCTTCCATATAATCAAAACGAATAGTATGTGTAGCAAATTAGCAGCATTACCAGCTATGGATTAGGGTTCTCTTTTGTAGAAAATGTTAAGCAAAAGTCAATTTTGAAAGTTGAAAATAGGTTGAAATTGCTGCCCCCATGATGCAGTAGTGACATCTCTGTAAGCGTCTCGTTTGGAGATGTGTTTCTGGGACCAGGGCCAGACTTTGGTGCCCAGTTCCTCCTGTTGGCAGAGGCTCTTTGGTTCTTTTAGCTGCAGAGTCGATGCATTTAACAGTGTTCATAAATACAGGGGCAGTGGCGTTTGAGGATGACAAGGGCCTTGTTCTGCAATGGACTCTTCCTCACTCTATAATGAGCTCCAAATGTACGTCTTATGGAAATGTTTTGTGAGGCTGGTCCGCACAGAATGGCGGGATGTTAACTTGGATTTGATTTTTGGTGTAACATTTCTCACATGCACTAGGCTCCAGAACTATAGAAGGATTAAAAAAAAGTTAAACATTATGGAGAAGTATAGAACACTCATGTTTAATTAATTCTGATTGTTGAGATTAAAGGATTGTTGTACCATCTTTGGCCTAAGAGAAACCATAAGGTGTCATCTTTGGACTTGGTGTCGCAGTTGTAAAGTAGGTTCGGCAGGATAAGTCTCAGGGAGCCACAGTGGCCACCGTGAGACCCGTGAGTCCCACTGATGTCTGCTGTCTTTGTGTCTTTGGGCAAGACACTTAACCCCACTCAGCCTGAATCCCCTGCCGAAAGATCAAGGCTAAGTTCTCACTGTCAGAGCAGCCATTCTCCTGTGGAGGGGCTGCTGCTCTGCGGATTGGGTGGCAGCTGATTGCCACCTCCCGACCCAGAAATGGACTAAGGGGAAGAAGATGGGTGGATGGATGGATACGTCTCAACTTCAGCCTAAACCCTAAAACTCTTAATATGCACAATCAGTTATTGTGTTTTTCTTATTGTAGAGTGCACTAGATCTTCAACATGAATTCTGACCAAGCGTTTAACATAATCGATGACTCCTCTGACCCCTGGTAAAGCCATGTTCCAGCTTCTTCCCTCTGGCATATTAATCACACTAAGTTTCCTTATAGAGACTTTTAAAACAGGCTAAAGTTTCACTCCTCCCATCTCCACCGTGATACATTACATACATTTGTGGATTTGTGGGTGAGTCTAGCTAATGCAAGGACCCAACATGAATATGGTCTGAATCTGGATTTGATTAAATGCATAACGCTTTGGGCTCATGACCAAACTCTCCAAGTCGTGTTTGTGCAGTTTAAAACTTCAGACTGAGATTGTCAAACTGAAGAATCTCCTTTCTGAGTGGAGTTTGCATGTTCTCCCTGTGTCTGCGTAGGTTTCCTCCGGGTACTCCGGTTTCCCCTACCACTAAAAACATGCACAATAGTTCTGGCATGCGCCTCCTGTTCGGCGACCCCGCTCCCATCTCTGTGTGGAGTGAGTGGACCAATGCCCAAAAATAATAACAATTGTAAACCGCTTTGTGACTCTGGTCTGTGAAAGGCGGTATATAAATAAAGATTACTTACTTACTTACTTTTTTTGCAACAATATATTATGTATAGCTAGCAGAACAGTTTTGATCAATATAACAGGATTGTCTCTCTTCTCTCTGCACTAACCAGCTGCTTTCCTCCGATCTTTAGCGCTTAACTCCTTTATTAACACCCACAGCATCCAATAAGCCTGATTCATGTGAGAAGCAAATGCCCTTTCATAATGTAGTCGAAAAACGCGGTTGAGATGAAATGCTTCTCTTTGCTTTCTTTCTGATGAGCCAGTGGTTTACATATGGAAGCGTTTTGTCGGAAGATACGACATAAATTAGTCTGGAGACATTGCCGCTTTAACCATCTTCCAGTCTTTAACGGGAAAACTTGCCAAAACCTCTCCGTCTTTGCTTCATCCCTCCACGATCGCCTGCTTTCTGCTTTGATCCGTGATGTTGGAAGGCGGCTGCATTATTGATGGGCAGCCTTGGAAAGCTTGTGGTCTCGGGCTCGACACGGGCCTAAATATTTGAAACAGAGGTGCGTGCTTCTTCACGTCGACTCCTTAAATATTTCACTTTTGGGGCGGCAGCTTTGGGGGTTGACGAATTCAGTGCAAAAAGTGATGAAAAACAACTCAACAATTTCTCAAATTTGGTAAAATGTATCTTAATTTGAGTAATTTTTAGATTGACTTAAAGCCAAATTTGCCAATGAGACAAATTTGATATTTAAAAAGATACAAGAAATGTCTCCCTTGGAATTAATTATTTAAATAATACAAGAAAAGTGATGAAAAATAAGTAAATTGCTCAAAATAATAAATTGCTCAAATCTTACTTTGAGCAGATTCTGACTGACTCAGACCAGACTCAACCATTTGGTGGTTTTGAGTTGCTATACTTTCTTGAACCTTGGAACTAGAATCTACCTCCTCCTTGGGGCATCTCTATCACTTGTTTTTTTGACACTTCATCATCAAGCTGCATCTCAACCATTTTGTAAAGGCCTATATACATTTTTTTTTACAATGCTTTCTTAAAAGGAGTAAAAAAATTTAAATCTTAAAACACGACAAAGTTGACAAAATCATCATGTTTTAAAAAGATACAAGAAATGTCTCCCTCTGAATGAGAAAATAAAGCAATAGTTGTTGAAATAAGACTAAATGTCATGAGGTGAAACAAAGCAGGACCCAAAAGGCAAGAATCCTTTAATGACAATCAAATAATGAAAGCCCAAGGTAAAAAAGAAAAAACTCTAAAAAATCCAAACTAAACAAACAAAAAACAGGCAGAGACACTGGACCACCAACAAATGCAGCCTGCGGAAATTCACTGAAGACTGAACTGCTGCCGCCAATCTTCTCCTCGGCCCATCGCAAAGCAATGCCCATCTCCTGTCAACCAATGCCCACCACTTGCATCCGCCACCTCCCCTCCTCTTCCTTTCCCTTCTTCGAGCGTGCGCTTTTCCTCCTGCCCAATTGCCACCACCAGTACAAAGGTCCCGGGAGTCTCTCCAGATTGAAATGAGGCTGAGCACAGGTACAAGCAAATAGAGACACACAGGTGAAACACTTTAGAACGGGGCAGACTCAGGAAGTAAAAAAATCAAAACAAATCACAGGAGAACTGAAGCCAAAATAAAACCGAGTACAAAATACAGTATCAAAATCCACATCGTGACACGTGATTTGTCTCATTGGCAAATCTTGGTTGAACACAGTCAAAACCAAAACCACTCGATTCAAGCGTTTAATACCTCATATTTTATCACTTTTTGCAATGTTCGCAACCCCTGGCTTGTTCTTTCCCCATAAACCTCCCACACCCGCAGAAATGAGCTCATGCATGCAGCAGAAAGCCCGGCTGGTTTTGATCTGAGCCCAACGCGCCAACGG